>CM076575.1:1993160888-1993760888 GCA_034641835.2 Pinus albicaulis
TGTGTTATCACAAAATCAGACTTGATAGGCTTCCAATCAAATCAATCTCATGTAACTGTTTCAAACCAATATTTTGATTGAGGCTTAGCCTCCTCAACCTGAGAGGGCTCTCTTAAGGGTTTATGATTTTTGATAGAAATATAGATGGCTAACTCTATGTGGGATAATAAGCAGATAAAAATAGATATTGGTTGTAAATCACATTAGCAAGTTCACATTGGGCTTATGGAGTCAAAATAGTTTTAGTAAAACCAAACCATCTACTTAGCATGGAAGTCAAGGCATATCAGAGTTCTAATCCAGAGGTACACACGTGAAACTGTAAAACACATAGTCAGTTTGTCTATGAAGGAAGTCAGAGCATCAATGATGAATTCTGAGTAACATAAGAAAACACCACTGCAATAGAATAGTAAAAGGATGTAATTATAACAAGAACACAATAAAACTCTTCAAGAATCTTGAGTTGGCTAAGTAGAAAACTCTGTATTAAGCTGAAACCAGTTACTTACAATAAACACAGTCTTTTTGCTAAAAAATGTCCAACCATTAGCATTTCAACTTCTTCATCTTTTATAGATCATTTACAGCATAGGATAACCTTATCCTCAGCTAGATACATCGAATTCCTATCTTTGACACCTATCCTAACCATATAACATGGTATTAATTACAAAGACAACTGTAAACCTAATACAGAGTCCTATTACAAATAGAATTAGAACTCTTTAACCCTACTCATAACAACTTTATCTAAACTTGATTACATCATTTGCCACCTATATCTCCATAAGGTAAAATCCTGATGATGAGCTCCAACCTCTTATGACCATAATGCTAATAATGTTGATGTCTTGTAAACTAGGAAACTGTTCCCCTGTTTTTTAGGCATAGGATTCTTTAAGTTCTTGAGACACTCTGACCACTATGAACCCATAAATTTGAGGCTATTTTCTGTCAAGAACTAGAATAACATATGTCCAAAATCATCCCCATGTGCCAGCTATGCAAAATCAACTTCGAACTCTCAAAATAGTGAAAACAGACTTGCGCTACAAAAGCAACACTGTTTCGTAGCGCTTTTCGTAGTGCAGTGTTTTTACCCATTTTCCTTTAAAATTTTGTTTCCTTTCCTTTAGGGTTGTTTTGATATTCACTTGGCATAGCTTCTCTAGAAGTTTCAAGTCCAAACACATGATCTTCCCTCCAAAACTTGATAAATAAAGGGTGAAAAAGATGCTACAGCAGTTTCGTAGCGCATTTCACCCTTTTTGCACTGTGTGCGCTATGAAACTGCTGTGTAAGCAGTTTTAACCAAATTTTCTTCAAAATTTGAAACAAAAAGGTGCCAAAACTTTAGAAAATCACTGGCTTCATCAAAACCATCAGCCATATGGACTAAAAACATAACTTTCATAAAGTTTATTCTTCATTTTCCATTTGAGTTTGCTTTGAATTTGTCATTCTGCACCTTTATATTTTAGTTCATCTTGAGATAGTTTTAGTTGTACTTCCAAATATTCCACTTGACCTCTTAGTCTTCTATTACTAGCTCTCAAGTGAGTGTTGATCACTTTGACAAATTTTTCTTCTTTAATGGATAGAACTGTCCATGTAAAAAACTGCTCTACACTGCTTGGAATCTCAGATCTAGAAACTGTTTGACCTTCCCAAAAAACCTTCATTCTTTTAAATTATGTTTTCTCAATGATGTGCTTTCTGGCCCTTTTCTTCATCTTAGCAATCTCTTGTTTTGCTGATGTCAATTTCTCCTCAAGCCTTTTATACTCTGTCAATTCTTCTTTTTCCTTCATTACTCTGCTAGTTGCATGCTCTACTGCTGGTGATGAGAGGTCAACCACCTCTTTAGGTATTTTGACTGTTTCAGTAGCTTCTTGGACCTCCTTATTATGTTCTTTGAGATTTTTAGTATGCCTATTCAAAGGCTTCCTAGCTTGAAAGACAAAGGCTGCATTCTCACCTTCAAATTCCAGTTTCTTTGCTGATTTCACTTTTTTCTATTTGTGTTCATCTATTCCAATAAAATCAGCTTGAAAAATAGGTGACTCTCCTATATCAATTGCATGTAAGATGTCATCTAAGTTTCCTTTCATCACTGAGCTATCATCTAAACCTAAAACCATTGTTTTTCCCTTTGATGCTATTGCTTGGCTTCTTGTCACTCTCTGGATTTCCTGCTTGTTGACCACTTGTTTTTGTTTAGCCTCTTTGACACTTTTTAACCTCTTTTTTGAAGGTGAAGGAGTTTTTACAACAAGTACTGGTGTCTTCTCTGTTCTATTTTCAACCTGTTTCCTTGGTTTCAACTTTACAAACCTTTTTGCTTTAGTAACCACTGGCTGACTGGATTCTGCTACTGGTGGTGAAGGATTCCCTTTAATTTTAGGGTTCCTAGCTGGGGTTAGGGTTTCCATTTCAAATCCATTCATAAAAAAAAAGGAAGACCAATCCCTATTTATTTTCTAAAGCTCATTCAAGACCAATAACTTTATCAAACCATGGTGAAACAGAGATGTTTCACATCCATCAGATTTGGCTTGGACTTTGTCAACCATTTTGGCAAGGCTTCTATGCAAGTAAAATGGAAAATCTAGTGATATCATACCTATGAAATGCAACAATAGCTTGAAATGATAAGTGTAAACTTTATGGTACCCGCCTTCACATGTAAAGTATCTTTGATTATTAAATAGCAACTTTTCATAGTTGTCCTTGATACAGCTTCTAGGTATTGCATTGTTCAGGTCCATATCTACATATTCAGGTTTCATAAATTCCTTGCATGGTTCCATGTCAAACCTAAAACCTCTAAACCACGATTCCTGCCCTCCTTGTATCTTTTTCACAGAAGCTATGATCTCAGGTGTGACTGGCACATTTAACATTCCAATTTTAGAAGTGGTTCCACTAAAGCGTAAGGAAAACTCTTTTGACACCTGAGTCTGACCACCCTGTGGTTTTTCACAAAACTAGAGACAACCTGCTTTGGTGAAACCCTCCATCACTGTTTGATCCTCAACTAAAGCCTTCACATTTTCAGGTTCATATCTTAGACAATGCCCCCCTCTGTGAACTTTCTTCTCATCAACCATGCTTCTTGGAAAAACCTGTTAGCTTCTCTAGAATCTGTAAAACAACCTCGCTTGATTAAATGAACAACCTCGCTTGAGAATGGTGAAGGTTTCCTTTGCATAGAACAACCACAAACTTATCTTAACTGCTTCAGAGCTTAGACAGTTGTGTGAAGGTAAATGAATCAAAGATGACTCAATTAGGAAAAAATTCGAATTTGAGATGTCACCTCATGACTAAATGATGCTTCATTGATATCCTATCATGACTATGATGACTGTAGGACAGGTAAGTACATCAAATCTAGTAACTAACTGACTCACCATACCCCTATCCTATCATTCCCCAACTGAATTTTGGCTTATTTGACACGACAGCTAAGAAACCACACTTTCATAGCACTCACAGTGTAATTTTCACAATTTGCGCTACGAAAGTAGTAGCGCTTTCGTAGTGCATTTCCTCTTTTTTGAACTAACGACGCTACGAAATGGTGGATTCTTGGCTAATTGTAGAAATTTAGCCCGAAACTTAATTGAATGACCCTTAAATGAAAAATGTGAATATTTGACCATGGAATGGACCTATAAAGACCTTATTTAAATTCAGATGATGAACATTAAACCTCTAAAAGTTATGACCTACCCTTAAGAAAATCCTAAAATGACTTACAAACCTATTTGAGACCATGATCAAAAAACAGAGTTGACATAATGATGTTTTGAAAAAAAAAATTGGGGTGATAACAATGTGATTTATCTTGCATATACTGTGTGCGTTAGTCTTGAAATAACTAACACCCCGGGTTGATCGTTTATGTGGAAAAAGGGTTTGAATATTTGTTCACATCTGGACACCAACAATTTATACGTGATGCATCCCAGTTTAGGATGTGGTTAGCTATGTGATCTGCTGTCTGGTTTTGATTTCTTGGTACATGTGTGAATGTGATATGATCAAATTTACGACTTAATCTTTTTGCACGTAAATATTTTCTAAACAGATGTGAATCATGTACCTCCAATTATTGGTTTAACTGCCAGACCACTAATTGGGAATAAAGGTAGATATGTAAGTGGTGGATGCCTTGATTGAAGGTGCCGCACATGAGCCCTATGACGGCGTCATATTCGTCCTGATTGTTTGTAGTTGATCCGATGCATACTTTGTTGGTGAAGAATGGAGATCGGTCAAGGTGGTAGATGACCCAGGCAAATGCTGCTAAATTTTGAGACCATCGTGATGCTCCATCAACGAATCCAAAATAATGGTTGGTTTGGAGATCCATTTGTGACACCATAGTGCTTCTTGTAATAAGTCTGTGATAAAAAAAAAAAGTTTTCTATGTGCACGTTATCTCTAGGGCTGAGCTCGCGTGACCCTTATGGGTAAAATTTCTTGAGGTAGAGACCATAGACAGGGTTTCTCAGGCATGTTCCATCAGGCTCTGTCAAGATGTATGTCCCCTTTAGGAGACAATTTTTTATGATATAGGGACCTTTCCACAAAGTTTCAAATTTTCCTGGCCATAAGGCTTCTTTCGCGACATCATAACAGAGGAATAACTCCCCGTCGGTAAATGATTGAGGGGTGATGTTGCGATCGAACGATGATTTCAGCCAATTTTTATGGGCCTTGTTGTGCTGAAGCAGCTGTCGCCGACTTTTGTCGACGAGATCTAGTTGTACTATGCGTTTCTCTAGAGGCTGGGCGTCATCGAGGAGTTCGATGGAGGCATGTAAGTTTGGGATCTCGCGTTCTATGGGAATCACGGCTTCAACCCCATACACTAAGTGGAAGGGTGTGAAACCCATTGATGTTTTCACTGTTGTGCGGTATGCCCACAGGGCAGGAAAATCATGTGGTGCCAGTTTGTTTTTTGGTTATTCACCATGCGTTGTAACATTGTTTTGAGTACTTTGTTTACAGCTTCTACCTGTCCGTTGGACTGGGGGTAGTATGGTGAAGCAAATTCATGTGTGAATCTGAGGTGATGAGATAGCTCCTGGAAAATCTCATTTTTGAAGTGTTTTCCATGGTTGGAGACTAACTCTTTTGGTACACCGAACCGGGCGATGACATGGTTGAACATAAACCATGCAACGGTTTTTTCCGTGTTGTCGTATGTGGGCATGGCTTCTACCCATTTGGTGAAGTAGTTGACGGCCACAATAATATACTTCTGGTTGCTAGACGACGTGGGGTTGCAATTCATGAAGTCGATCCCCCATTTTTAGAAGGGACCAACGACTATGACGGGGTGCAGGGGAGCGGGAGGGGCTCTTGCCTTGTGAGCGAAGTGTTGACATTGCTCGGACCTCTTGACTGCTGAAATGCAGTGGTGAAGTAACATGGACCAAAAATATCCTACCTGCGGGAGTTTTTGGGCAGTGGACATTCCGGAGAGGTGGCCACCGCAAGCTCTGCTGTGACAGTCATTAATGGCTTTCTCAGCTTGGTCGTGGGTGAGGCATCGACGTAAGATGGTGTCGATTCCCCGTCGGTATAGGACATATCCCATGAGGAGGTATCGAGGGGCCTGGTGGCGAATGTGCCGATGGTTGTCATGGGTGAGCTTGTGTCTAAAATTTTGGGTTTGTAAAAATAGGAGAATATCTTCGTACCAAGGGTCGTCGGTCATCACTAGGAAGAGATGTTTGTCCAATAGCGAATCGTTGACTGGTAATCCTTTGGTCTAACTTGGGAGATCTGCGATGAACTCAACTAAAATTAAAGCCTTCTTTCTCTTAGGGGAACGAAACTGTAAGTCGAATTCTTGTAGTATAACTATCCAACGAGCGTACTTATAGTTCATTAAACGACGTGTGAGCAGGTATTTCATGGGGTTAATATCTGCGATGAATATTGTAGTCCTTAAGATAATGCAGTGGAAAATATTTTGGACTGCATGTATCAATTTTAAGGCAGTATTTTCTTCGGGCTCATATCTTAATGCGAGGCCTGATAAGGTTTTATTAACGTAATAGATTACGTGTTCTTTCCCATTGGGGCCTTCCTGGATAAATACTCCGGCCAAAGCGGTCTCGAATGTTGATAGCTACAGGGTGTAATTCTTGTCGTAGTCTGGGGGACTAATCAATGGCGTTGATGATAATGTGTCTTTCAGCGCCTCAAATTATTGTTGGGCTTGATCATCCCATTTGAAAGGGATATCCCGACGAAGGAGGCGTAGGAATCCCTGAGCACAAGTGGCGTAGTCTAGGATGAAACGTCTCATAAAGTTGGCCTTTCCCTACAGGCTTTGTAGTTGCTTGAGGGTTCAAGGTGGAGGTACCTCTTTGATAGCTTGGACCTTAGAGGGTCCACTCTAATCCCTTATTGGGACACAATAAAACCTAGAATCCATCCTACTATGACACAGAAAATGAACTTGAGAGGATTCAAGCGTAGGTTGTATTTCCGACATCGTTGGAATACCAGTTGCAGATCCTCGAGATGGTCTGATCGCTTCTTGGATCAGATGGTGAGATCTTCCAAGTAAGTGAAGATGATGTATGCCAATTCATGAAAAATATAATTCATGGCCCGTTGGAAAGTGGCTCCAGCATTTTTAAGGCCAAATGGCATCACCTGGTATGCGAACGTGCCCCATGGGGTGGTGAATGCGGTTTTGTACTGATCAGTGTGATGTATTTGGATTTTATTATACCTAGAGAAACCATCTATGAAGGAGAGGGCCTCTTGTCCTGCGCAAGAATCGATGACATGGTTGATGAATGGGGTAGGGTAGTTTTCCTTTGGACAGGCTTTGTTCAAATCGCGAAAATTGGTACAAACGCGTATGGTGCCATTTTTTTCATGACGGGAACAGGGTTGGAAAACCATGATGTGTAAGTGATGGGGTAGATGAGCCTGGCTTTGTGAAGCTTATCGATTTCTCGTTTAATTTATTCTGCCTTGGATGGGTGTAGTTGATGATGTTTCTGGCGTACTGGTGGTACGTCAGGCCAAGTGTCAATATGGTGCTCTACAATACTGGGACTGAGCGATGGCATATCTGAGTAGTCCCATGAGAATATATCTTGATACTCTTGCAATAACTGGGTGTAAGAGCTCATCTCATCTAGGGAACATGCTGCCCCCAGTGAAATTTATTTGACTTTCTTAGGATTTCGAGAGATATTCACCTTGATGGTAGGCGAAATGTTTGACATGTTCCCTTCTTCAAACGCATCAGGCGCCGAAATGGGATTTTTGAACCAATCGACTTTCCCCAATGGAAGTAAGTCTTTTGATTCGATTGCATAAATATCTTGGTTTCTTGTCTTGTTTGGGCTAAACATTTTTTTAGGAAGAAAAAACGAGCAGTGATGCATCGCATCCAGATAGTTTTTCTCAAAGGAGCCAATACTATCTGGAGGTAGTAAAACTAGCCAATACCTCTGTGAAACAATTAGTTGAGTACTGGAGGGCTCCTTTGAGAATATTTTTGTATGTAATTGTTTCATGATCCATGCTGAATATAAAATAGAAGATAGTGGGGTTTTCTTACTTCTTGTTTCATGATCCATGACGCGAGGTTCTTCTCCATTTGACTATATGGGGGGATCCTCTTGATAAGATTGTTATAGAGCATGTAAGGCATCCCTATATCATGGTATTTCTGGACAATGATGAGTGTAATTTCCATAATTGTTACAGATAGCACATGTGTGGTTGGTGCGCAATGCTTTTCCTTGGTTTTTTGTGGCTGGTTCCTTTTTACGGGAACTTGTTACCGCGATATTTATTTCGGATATTAGGAGTGGTTTTAGTTCATCCAGATCCAGGTAGATATGGATAGGGTGGCCTACTATGTCACATACTTCACAAGGTTGTAATTCCCTTTATATGATGGGATTTTCTATCTTCTTCCCTTTTTTGTGGGTTTTCTTGGTCGCTATAACTGGCTTTGCGATGGGATTTTACTTAGATGGTATGGTTGCAGTTGTTTCCTTAACAGGTGGGGCCTCATCAGGAGTGAGGGGGATGAACCTTGTAGAGGTGATGCCCGATGGTTCCCGACGTGATAGGTGGGACCAAGTACCAAACTAGTATTGTGAAAGATACGTTTGGCAACATTACCGTTGCCAAGACTTGTTGTGACACAATACCAGGTGGAGGGTATAGAAAAGGACTTTGGGAGACAGCGTAGGATAAAGAGGCCGCTGTGACAGAGGCCTCAGTGTCGTTACTACTAGTCTCTGTCTCCTGGATGGCTTCGGTTCTTGATGTAGATATCATTTACACCGGAGCCCCCGTGATATCATCGAATGATTATGGTATGACAGGGGGATCTCCTAGGAATGACCTGAGGATGGACGACGGTTTGAATTGGCCAGGGCCATATTCTTGGTACCGTGTGAGCATTTCAACAGATGTGTCTACATAGGGTAGAACGACATCAACGTTCGTTAGAGGTCACTTGTCATGGTACGTCAGTTGGTCGACGATGATGATGCGGTCCTCATGGGGGAACATCATGGTTTAGAAGAAGGAGGATGTTATGGAAGACATGGCATACATATAAATCCACCCCAGGATTATATTGTAATCCAGCTGACCGTCCAAGACCTCAATGATCAGGAGATCATGTCCATTGCTCAATAATGAAAATGCTCAAAAGTGGTTGCAACCTGAACAACTGGAAAGTTCTCATCACTATGATTTTGGTGCCACAAACGGTTCACAAAATAGAGGTCGTATGTAGAATTTATTAAGGTTTTAAAAAGCCCAGTAAACTCCAAAAATGACATTTTGACCCATTTTGGACTTTGTCTAAAATTTTTCAAAAAAAAAAATTATTTGGAAAATTTATTTTTAATAAGGTTTTTTGGGCCAATTAAGGGCTGCCACGTGGCAGGCTCGAAGGCCGTCACATGGCCCCAGGCCAGAGGTTAAAGGGCATATTCAAATTTTGGAGTCGGGCGGGTTTGAACCCAAGACCCATCAAATGCATGCAGGGCGTCCAACCAGTTGGGTTGCGTGTTGTTCATTGATAGTTTATAGCGGCAATGTATATTTAACAAGTGTTTAAACTCTACGCCAGTGGCAAGAGGGCCAACCCCTGCATAACGTGACCGTCCATCGCGACCAGGTAAAAACCCCAGCGGTTAACCTTATCTGCGCGATTTACGCGGGTTATGTGACCACGGCAATCGCAACATTTAATACAACGTCATTCAAGCGGCTATTCGGGTAGCTTCGGACGGGTCATGTGACCGCTCCATAAACCTGACAGTTATTTCTATCCTTAAATTCCCAGCTAAATCTGGAGCGTGCCACCAATTTCGGTGGAAATTGCTAAACTGGTCGAGTTAACTGGAGTTCCTCCAGTTTTGGAGTTTTTTTAGGGACACTGGGAAAATTATTTTTTTGGCCATAACTCCTTGGATTTTCGACCAATTTGGATGCATGGATAGTAAATTTTAGGTATTCTCAACATTTTTAACACATTGGAATAGGTTTTAGAGCCATCAGAGGTCATCTTGTGCACGTTTAGCTTCGGGAATGGTGAAGGAGCCACTAGGGCCACTAGGGTGTTTTCAGTGTATTGAGCATCCATTCAATGTTTTCTGCAATTGAATAGTCATTACTGACTAATTCAAGAATTCTGAAGTTGTTTTTATAGAGAGCATAGCCATTTGAGGCTTTTATTCACATGTACTTACCATTTTTTAGCAATAAGATATGAGGGACATGCCATTGGGAACTGGACCAGTAGATGTAGCCTAGGAGGGGTGAACTGCTTCATCAAATTTTCTAAGTATTGTTACATGTGATGTTTAATTCTCTATTGTTTACTATTGTACAATGTTTTATAAGCAATTTACATGCTTTAACCTCACACAGAAATCTATTTAACTAAGTTTAAACCATTTGTTTCACCTGCAAACTTCAGAGAACCTTATGCACACATTTTAATTACTTTTTGGATACTTAGCACAGAAAAACTAATACATTCCATTCAGATCACTCAATGTCTATAAGAACAGTCTTTTCATCCAAGAATACTGGTACATTTTGATAGAGACCGACGGGAGCAGAAGGGCGCCCGTCGTATGCTCTGAGCGTGATGTCTGATGGCTTCAGTTCGAGAGATCCTAACTTCTGCCAAATGTTCTTTTACATGATGCATTGTGGATGCACCCTTGTCAATGATACAGCTATTATCACCCAAAAAATGAAGCATCATTTGACAAAGTTAAATAGGTTCATGTGTCAAAATTAGGGTTGCAAGATTCATTTTTTATATTCTTGGTCAAGGGAAATTTTAAAATTTTCTTGTTTAAAGCTTACCATAAGGTATAAACCCACTCACTTTAAAATCCCCTCATGTCATATCACTCATAATTTTCTGACAGATTTCAATTCCCAAGGTTTTTATACCGAAAATTTCATTTTAGCAAAGAAACCACAGTTTTGTAGCGAAATACACTGAGAAATGTCACTTTTCGATACGAAACTGCTGATAGTTTCGTAGCGAAAACACCCAAATTTACACTAGATACGCTATGAAAGTGTGGTTTCCTGTTTGTCTTGTTAGACTAGCTGTTAGGTGTCAGAATATCGTTGGGAAAGGGTAAGTTAGATACCATTCGAGTCATAGAGGGTTAAGATCAAGGTATATGGTCAGGTCTGAAGTCATCATCACTAGTTTAGGTATGTATGAGTCATCTTTGTGTCATGAGAAGAAATCAAACTTCAAAATATTCCTAATTCAGTCATTTCTCTTTCTCATTCCTTCTTTGCGTGATATTGAGCTCTGGAGAGCTATTGCATTAAGCCAAAGCTGTGGCTGGTTTTTTTAAAGGTTTACATTGAGCACTATCAAGCGAGACTGCAGACTATCAAGCGAGGTTGCAAATTATCAAGCAAGGCTGTGAAGGAATTAAAGAAACCATGGCAAAAAAAAGAAGGAAAAATAAGGGTGGCCAATGTCTGAGATATGAACTAGTATATATGAATTTGATCAATGAAGACCCAACAGTTGTGGAAGTCTTCAGAAGGACAGGTTGCTTACAATTTTGTGAGAGATTAAAAGGCTTCCATGTACAGGTTTCCAAAGAGTTTGCTTTAAACTTCAGAGGAACAGCCACCAAAGTGGGGATGCTTAATCTCTCCATCACACCAGAGGTTATTGCAGTTGTTACAAGGATTCCAAGGGGACAAGAGAAGTGGTTCAAAGGTTTCAATTTCAACATGGAACAATGCAAAGAGTTTATGAAGCCTGAAAACAGTGAAATGGATCTCAATAATGCCATTCCAAGGAGCTACATGAAGGAGAACTACTCAAAATTGTTTCTCATCATCCAAAAGTATTTTAATTGTGAAGGGAGATACCATAAAGTCTACTCATATCATTTCATGTTACTCCTACACTTTACTGGTAAGATTTCCCTTGATCTGCCTTTCTATTTACATAGAAGTTTGTCAAAAATGGTAGATAAGGTCCAAGAAAAATCTGAAGGGAGTGAGACTTCATTGTTTCATCATGGTTTAATGAAACTACCAATTTTAGATGAACTCCAAAGGCTAGGCAGAGACTGGTCTTCATTTTAGTTTGTTAGTGGTTTTGAGTTGGATGCTCTTACTCATTTAAGAACTCCTAAACCTAGAATAATTCCATCACCCTTAGTAGCAGAACAGAGTGAACCATTGGTGGCAAAACCAAGTGAACCAGCAAGAGTAGAACCAAGTGAACCAATCATGATGGAAACAACGCAATTACAGAGTTTTGATACACCAAATGTCCCACCTGCAAAGCATAAATAAAAAATGCTCAAACCTGCAAAACAAAAAACAAGTTGTGAGTAAACAACGAACGAAAAGGATGAAAAGGAGCCAAACAGTGGCCTTAGAAGAGAAACTAGTGGTTGTAGAAGACAAAGTAGTAGTTAAAGGAAATCTAGAAGACATATTGCATGCCATTTACATAGAAGAAACTCCTATAGTCCAGGTTAAGGACATAGAGGAAGGTGGACAGAAGCTAAAAAGGGCCAAATATGCAAAGAAATTAGAATTTGAAGGTTTTATGTTCAAAGCAATAAATCCTATGAAAAGGCATGCTACGAAGCTATTACAGAGCAGTAAAGAGGTTCATCCACCTACTGACACAGTCCAGCCACCACAAGACATCATTGACCTTTCATCACCTGCAGAGAAACATATAGTTTTCAAATCAAAGAAAGGAAAAGAGAAGGTGATGGAAAAAATAGAGTTTCAACTCCTTGAAGAACAATTGAAGTTGGCCAACCATGAAATTTTTGTTATGAAGAAAGAAGCAAGGAAACACAATGTAGAGAAGGTTCAGTTTGAAAAGATGAAGGAAATTTGGGAAGAGCAGGTTGATAGTGTTTCCAAGACTCTAGATAATACACAACAGCTTATCAAATGGACCATTCCATTAAGGCAAGAGGTCAAACATGTCAGGAAAATGAAAACACATTTGAAATCCACCAACAGAAAGTTGAAAGATTAGGTTAAACACCTTCAAGAGAAGCTTGAACTAATTCATGAGGAGTTGGAGAAAAAAGGCCTTAAAATGACAGTAGTTGAGGAGCCAATTGCTCAACTCATCATCAATGAGGAAGAAACCACTCAAGAAACATAGTGTGAGCTGGTTTATGGTTTTGAAGACTAATGGCATGTTAGAAACTAAGTTTTTTCACTTAGAAGACATATTTTTAAAGCTACACAAAATTCTGGAATTTTGACTATTTTCAGCAGTTTCGTAGTGTGCCTGGGCTTGAAGAACAACAAAATGCTATGAAACTACTATATCTTACCTTTTTGCATTTTGAACCGGTTTTTGGAGCTCCAAAGAAATGAAAATGGTATGGAAGGTGCATTAAGGCATAATGAACATCATGCAGGAGGAAAGAACCAAAAAAATTGATGGCAAATGAAATTTTTGTAGCATTACGAAAGTATGCTACGTGTTGAAAATGTGCTATTTGCAACACACAGATAGGTGGAGTAATCAATGAGAAGTCCAGCTCAAATTGCGAGGCAAGAGCCTCACCAGCTGCAGATCCAGCAGCCTGCTTCTTCTTCTTCTTCTTGGGGCAATTCGTGGCGTAATGTCCATTATCGTGACAGTGAAAACACTTCACTTTGGACATGTCACGCTCTTTACCATCCGCATCGGATTTAGAAGCCTTCTCCTTGCCCTTCCCCTTCCTTGCTTTGGCAGCCAAAGCGCAGTCTTCTTCATCAGCTCCCTTTGACGAAGAACCATCTCTGGTATTTCGCCGGATCTCCTCTTGCACGAGATCAGACCACAGTCTTTCCTATCCAGGCAACTTTTCCCGACCATTGAAACTATATTGATATGCATGCCAACTCTTCGGCAAACCAAGAAGAGCCAAACTCACCAGATCCTCATCCTCCACCGTCACACCAACACTTCCCAGCTCATCCCGACATTGGGTGAACCTCGTGAGGTACTTCGGCATACTTTCCCCCTTCTCACACTTGATGTTCCTGAGTCTATCTTTGAGCGCTAGCTTCCTCTGATCGCTCTTGCTTTGGTACAGATCCGTCAAGGCTTTCCACATCAAATATGGAGAGGCCTTCCCATGTAAACTGGATACAATGTGATCCTTTACACCCTCCAACAGGATCCTTCGACATTTTGCTTGTTTCTTTCGCCATGCTTCCACAACATCAGCATCATTAGAATTAGGCTTTGGAATCTCTTTCTCCACGAATTCCAACAGCCCATGATCATCTAATACAGCCTCCATGCGGTCCTTCCATGCAACATAATTCGAACTGCCTTCCAAGGCATATTCTAGTCGCAAACCGATGAAAGACATTTTCACCGCGGCACCAAGAACACAAATCTGCAAACTCGAATTTCACCACCAAATGATAACTCAGTCGCTTCCGATCTACACTTGAGAGCTAATTATTTCCAAACCAGAGATTGACTGCATGGGCATTCACCAGATCTTTCACCTTACAAAGAAGGATGAATATTCCGGAGGCTACCTGGCTCGCATGCAGGCTCTGTCCGAGGAAATAATAAACAATCACCGTAATAGATATCGACGATTAATTTAGCTCTGATACCATGTAGAAATTTGCTGAATAATGAAGTTTATTCGCTGCGATTAACCTGATCACACATCAATTCGACTTTTCAGTGACTTGGTGGAGAAAGGTCTCCAGATGCATGTTGATTTGGGTGACGGTGGACGATACAATGCGACCGGCATTGGTACCATAACCTTTCAGAGGGAGTCAGGTAAACTCATTCTTTTACAAGATGTATTGCATGTACCAGGTCTAACAAAGAATTTGATCTCAGTTGCAATGTTAGAGGATAAAGGGTATGAAGTTGTCTTTAGAGAAGGAAAGGTGTTCCTTCGGCACAAGGCAACGGGACAAGTCAAGAAGGTTGGGATTCGAGCAAAGAATATCTACAGACTTGAAGTAGATGGGATGTCTATGGAGCTTCCTACTGTTGGGAAGCGGGAGGAAGACATGCAATTGAAGCTTGAGAGGGAGCGGGTTTTGCATGCAGGTGATAGTGAACCTCAGGATGTGGAGCAGCCACAAGAGGATCATGGAGTGGAAGAGACCACTCATGCAGAGAAATTTCGTGCCAGACGGGCAGAGGGAGTGCATGCAGCTATACCACCAGGTATGAGGTGGGGCGACATGCATGAGTAATCCCATGAGGAGATTTCTGGGCAGATTCATGAGATGGTGTGGATCTCATGAGTTGAACCTGGCTACGAGGTGCCCACAGCATGGCAGTAGCAAGATCAGTTGGAGATGATGCAGGCAGATCAAAGTGACAGTGTCGGATACTGGAGCGCGGATCAGAGTTGACAGCAAGTGCAAGAGTGCATGGGTGCAAGAGTTCAACAGCGCAGTGGTTCCTGATGACATGTGCAGTAGCTAAGCAGAGGTCGAAGACTTTGATGATAGATGCATCAGACTGATTGAGTTTTTTGGAGCCTATTCGGTTTCAGAGGAGTTGCGGAAAACGAGATGCATGAAGTTTCATGGTGCATGCATGAGTTTGCATGGCACATGCAAAGGGTGCATGGCGAATGCACGTAAGGTTACATGTCGCATGGGTTATGGCGCTTGTGAAGGTTGCGGGGTGAATGCTGAGTTGCATGTCGCATGCAAAGAAAGCAGTCCTTTCTTGTTGAGAGGAGTGTTGAAAATGGCAACAAGAAAGCAGTGAAGAGAGCCTCACAGGAAACATCTTTCTGATCCTAGTTGGAAAGTGATCACCTAAACTAGGTGGGGACCACACGTGATTTTGTCGAAAAAAGTCTATTTTTAGGCTATGTCTATTTTTAGACATATGGATCATGGTCTATGAGTTGCAGGATGTTATTTATGGATGATTGGTCGAGTTGGTAAAAATAGATGGACCTCTATTTTTAGACATTGGGCGGTTTCTATTTTTAGACTGTCGGGCTAAAAATAGAACAGTCGAATTATTATTAACCCTTAATAATATTTAGACTATAAACATTATCTTACTCTCTTGGAGCACTTCGGTTTGACCCCCAGAGGTGGGGCATGCAGCTTCCCGAAGGATTTACGCTTTTCCTATGGGTTAGTTGAGCTAATGCATGGATGACTTCAGTTAGAGCTCAAGTGGCGGAGTTCGGTGGAGTTGATGCGACAGTTAATGGAGGTGGTGTTCTGGTTAACTAGTTGAACTAGTTGTATTTAGTTTAACTAGCTAATACACTAGAGATGAGTTGTGTGAATTAAATATTATTTAATTCACTAATTATTAACTCATTATTCAACTAAAGAACACATCAGTTTAACTCAGTGCATGGACAGTTCAGTGGAGACCAGTGAAAGAGGTAGATGAAAGGGTGAGTATAGCTATCAGTTGGAGGATCAGTTTTGCATGAGATTTGCATCACACTTGGAGGAAATTACCAATGACAATTGCGCAGTTGAAGCCAGTGAGATTCGAACCTGGATCTCTATTTAGACCAGCCTTGATTACGCAATAGAGGAAGAGAAGTAGTGGGTGTGTTTTGAACCTGTGACTTGTTCAAAACCAAGCTAGTTTTTGTGTAGCTTTGGGAGATAGTACTGAGTACTTGTGAGGAGTTTGTACTATGTATTTGCTGCATGTTCTCTCCATTTATAATATACTATAGCTGGGGGTTTTCAGCTATAAGCTTTCCCCATACATGCTGCGTTCTATGTGTGTGAATTGATGTTCTGTCGCTTTGTTTTTTATTCCGCATGTGACGATTAATGGTAGAAGCGATTATGTGTTATGCATGCAATTCGAATTGATGTATGATCAGGTTAATCGCAGCGAATAAAATCCATTATTCAGCAAATTTCTACACTACGAAACTGTCTTACTTTCGTAGCGTACTATTTTGAAGCTTTAGAAGCAAGTTTTTGGGCATCTTTGGACAGATGGATACTATCAAAGTGTTAAAGGACCATGACAGCATTTATTCAAGACTTAAATACCATGAAATGCAGAAAAACTACCAGCCAAAGCATTCGTTGAAGATGAAGACCATTTTGCCTAAAAAACAAGGTTTGTTTCCAGTTTTAGAGGAGGTCAATTAAGAGGTCATGTAGTGATGAGTCCCATCACACCCCATTCGAACATGTGAATTCATATTTTTCAAAGATGTAATTGTTTTATGAGATAAAGTTGTTATTGTAATAATGAATAGTTTGAGTCCTATTAGGAAAGGGACTATCAAGTAGGATAGTTGTCATTTTATCATTAAATAGATGTTTTATGGTTATGCAAGGTGTCATTAGGAAAAAATTCAATGAATCTAGCCAGGAGGCAGATCATCTCATGATGTAACAAGTCTATTAAAGGGCAGAGAGTTGAATTTGTCAAGGGTTGGATATTTTTTGGCAAAACTACAACTTTATGTAAATTGACTGTTTTCAGTAATACAGAGACTTGTTTCTTGACCAACCTGACATTCTGACTGAGTTTTTAGTGCCTATCTTATCTATATATTTATGTGTACTATTTGTATTGGTTTTCATCTTTAATACTCAGAATTCATTTGTGTAATGCTCTGACTTCCTTTATAGATGAATTGACTGTGTGATTTCTTGTTTCATGTGTGTGTGTACTTCTGCTAAAAACTCTTACCTGCCTCAGCTTCCATGTCAAGTGAACTTACTACTGAATCACTGAAAGTGTTGACTCCATAAGCCCAACATTTTCATACTGATACTATTTTCAACCTATACTCATCACAAGCAAGTTGTTTTCCAAGTAGAGTTAGCCATCTAAATACATTTGTATTCAATATCATTAACCCTTTGAGAGAGCCCTCTCAGACTGAAGAGGCTAAGCTTCAGTCACAATATTGGTTTGAAACGGTTACATGAGATTGTTTGATTAGCAGCCTATCAGGTGAAATTTTGTGATAACAATGGTGGATAATGATGTTCTAGACTGACACCGGTATCTAGAAGGCAACAAGCGAAGGAAGCCTAGTAGTGGCTTTATCTAAATCAAAAGCCATTAGGCGTGAATCAGTAGGGTTGATTGTGCCTAACGTGGAAAGTAAGGCTTTCCTTTGCTTTGGGCAATATTGCAAGACTTCCAAAGCTGACAAGGCAACATGATATTGAGCTAAATCGTCCATAATTCTCTAATTATGGGCCACTTTGGAGTGGTGTCCTGCTCGCCTTGTTGTTCTCTTAGCCATCTTTGGCAAAGGTTCAATAGGAATTTTTTATATATTCAACGGTGATGTAGGTGCACTTGTGCTAGCCCCTGATGAAATGGTGTCTGGCGAGGTATTATAACTTCGATTCTGTGTTTGAAAGAACATTTCCTTGCCAGTCATATAGATTTTGTGGATGTTGTTTCCAGAATTGTCGGGGGTTGTTTGTTGTTGTTGGGTACTAACCGCCCCTTGGTAGGGGAAGGGATCCTGCAATATAGTTGTTTTCTGTGTGGGTCCTCCTTGTCCTCGATTTCCCTAAAGCTTTTTCAGCTCGGGGAGTTCGGGACAGTGATAAGTGTAATGGCCATACTCACCAAAAACTGCACAAGAGTGGTTAGTCTGAAGATTAGCCCTCTTATTCTGTCCTTGGGAGTTACTTGGATCCTGGTTTTGATTTCGATTGGAGTCACCCCCAGCTTGAGATCGCGGAGGGCATTGTTGGCTATTTCCCCCTATCCAGGATTTCCCTTTTGTTTGTTTTTTGGTTTTCTCCCTGCCACGTTAGGAGGATAACTATGATTCTCGTGGTCGTATGACTGGCGCGGCTATGCGTGGGAAGGTTGCACAAAATTCATTAGTGCATTATTTTTAATTGGTGGGTTTTGTGCTGGGAATTAGGAATATTGGGGTCTCTTTCCCTGGTTTTTGAATGACTGCTGGGGGGGAGCTCTTCTTTCAACATTCCTAGCTTTGTACTAGGTCCCCTGTGCGGGAGCGTATGATCCTCCTTGTTGATGATGGTATGACTACGCCCTATTGGTCATGTTCTGCAGCGGTGCATGATGGTAGCCTAGTTGTGGGATGTTCTGGTTAGGATCATACGCGTAATCGGGGTATGGATTACTACTGCCTATGTGATTTTGCGTCAATGACCCTATCAATCCATCTGCAGTGTTCGACGTGCTTGGAAATTCTCTATAAATTTGCAGGTGCGGGGTGTTATTGCCTAAATCTACGTCAGGCTGAAAGAAGGTAGAGTTCAGGGTAACATCAAACCACGCTCAGTCTGGTAGCTAGCTCTACCAGAACAGGAGAGGGCTCTCTCCGGGTCAATCTCAGTGAAAATTAATCGATAGGGCTTGAGATGACTGAAATGAAAGCTAATTTTAGGCTAGGTATATAAGTGAAGGAGTTTGATTGTGTTTTTGGAGTTTTTTGTTGGATCAAGGGAAAGGTCGTTTTGGGTGCGGGGATTAGGCCTAGTTTTTGCAGAGTTCTGATTGGGGCAAGGTAGGCAATAGTTTTGATGCTTTAGCTTGAGTGGATGGATGGATTAGACTGGTGAGGAGCTGAAGAGGGAAAGAGGGTCTCAAGAGTCCTCCTCAAACAGATGAAAACATGAAAAACTAAACAAAAATGAAGGCAGAGCAATGCAAACCAATGAATTCTACCTTTATAACTTGTTTGTTCAGTTTAAGAAGAAATAAGGATGAAAATTGTACACATAAACATCAGTGAACTTAAAAATACATAGAGGAAAACACCATCAAAACACAGAGCCACAAGGATCACAAAGAGGGCTGCAAACCCTGGTCTATTCCTTTGCCAAAATTGCAGAATGAATGTACAATGAAGTGTTATGCAATCCCAAATGTCCAACCCTGAAAATGACTGAGAAAATACATCATACAGACAAGCCTAACCCATTCCCATGCCTCTAGGGGTCGAGCTCATCATTCTAGGAGCTGTTTCAACCATATCTAAACTAGGAACTAGAAAATAGGCCATGAAACAACTTGCCTCTATATGCTAGGAAACTGATCCATTCACTCACATTTCACCTTTTAGTGAATGAATCTTCTAGAACAAGTAAAAATGTGCCAAAATTACATCAAGGTAGATCAAAATTTACATGAAAAAGTGAAACTAGCCAAAACTAGGCGAAATTCTGAGCTGTGGAGTGAAAAATAGGCCAAAATCCTCTATGCGTCGCGCCCAAAATCTCTATGTGTAGCACAACTTTGGAGCTGATTTTGAGGCCCTTCCTGAAGTCCAAATTGAGCTCATGATAGCTCGTTGGAAATCCCTACCTGTCTACTTTCCAACCCAAGTGGAATTTTTTGGATTTGGTGTCCAGTTACCCCTCCAAAAGTTCAATCTCCCAAGACTGGTTCCTGTGTGTGCAAAAAGTGGCAGAAAAGCCATTTTCAAAGTGTTTTTGATCCTTTAAGCCACCAAGAACTTGATGAAATCCTTAGGCCATTCCTGAGAATGCATAAATTTTCATAAAAAATATAGAAATACAAATTTTTCCCTCTGAAGAGTTGCCAATCATAAGTGCGCGCAAGGTGGCGCTACGCGTCGAGCAGAAAAACCTATTTTGTGACCAAAAATGAAAAAAATGAAAAAAATTTCTCCAAATTCCTTGAAATTTGGGTTGTAGGTCTCTGATCAAATGCTATGCTCAACCAAAGAAGCTTAGGCCAAGATTTGGAGCCTATCATGTCTTTTTCTACACTTCAGTGCTCTCCTTAGCCTCGCTTTCAGGATCTTGATTTTCACTTTGCAAACATGTGTGCGTGCCCAATAGTGATTCTTCATGTGCCTAAGAATGTTTTTCTCCTTATTCACCTTCTCCAACAGCTTCTCGAGATGGATGTTGACTCTCTCAAGCCAAGTCTCCCTATCGGCCTCAATCTCTCGCTCAATAGGTGTCATCTCGGATGGGCTTCTTCGGGCAGCTTGTCGGTTCTCACAGATGTTTTGTAACTCCATGATTGTCTGCTGATCCTCCAACTGCTTGTTGCGCTTCTCCAGATAGTTTATGATCCACTGAGCTCTCTGCAACTTGTCATTCAATGTGTCGATCTCAGTTTTCTTCTCCTGAATGATCTCCCTCAGTTTTGAGCTTGGAGAGCTCAAATCCTCATCAAGCAATATGAAATCAGTATCATGGCCTCCTGAAGGGCTCTCCTCTTGCATAGGCCTCTTTCCTCTGTCCTGTACCTGTACCTGTGCTGCTGATGATGGCAACGAGACCCCTTCCACCCCGGGTGGAGATAGTACTCGTCGGGCTGCTGCAAATAATGATCTCGTGCCTCTCTGATAAGTAACAAATACTGGCACACCGATAGGCTCTGTCTTGGGACCTTCAAACTGATGTGAAGACTCACCTGCATCATGAACAATCTCTGGAGTAGGATGAGGGGCTGTGAAGAAGTCACGGGAAATGAAATCTTCCCATGTAATGCCCTGCAATCCAAGCTGATGTACCACAATCATCTTGATGAGTGCATAATGATAAATGATGTTGTACTGCTGCTCGGGAGTCTTCTTCTGCATAAGAGTAGTCATCCTCTCTATGTTTCGGCACATGAAATATGGAATGTTCATCATTCTCACTCTCGTAAAATGCATTAATAATCTGATGTGGTATGCATAGAGACGTGAGAAACGGCCCTCACAACTAAAGTATCGGATAATGAGTCTCATCAATGGTGCATAATATTCTTTCAGGAACCGGAATAAGATTATTTAGGAACCAGAATGGAAATACCCTGCTGAGCTGCCTCACATAGCCAGGCCTAATGTATGGCTCGTAATGCACTCTATCCACCTGCTATCTTTTGTTGCACTCCTCACCTACATTCGGTATTCCTATTGCCTGAGAGATGGTTTCTGGTGTCAAGGTGAAATTTACACCAGCGAGAGTAACATGACCATCACGCAAATGTAAAACAAACAACCGAGCTAACTCCTGATGATGCCGAATCTGAGCTACCCTCTCACAGTACTGATAACATGACTGCTCTCAGAAACACGCCATAGCAAGTGGGCAGGCCTGTAACTGAGTCAATGAGGTGGGCTCCTCTCTCACATGTTTGCCTCCTTTACGAGGCCTTCTCGATACATGAAGCTCTGTGGTAGAATCACTGTTTTGCTCATATGATGAATCTGTGTCCGTCATGGTGTTGCAATTTGTATGACAAGTGTATGTTTGGTTGGTTGAAAATGAGAAATGAATACTTAATGTTTATTGCCTCCAATTGCCAAAATATTTCCAAGTAGGAAAGGACTGTGATTAATAGGGACAGTGGGTATAGAACTGTGGGAAAAATATGTCTCAATCAAGTGAAGCTTATACTGTGAAAACAGTCACTTGACTGTGTTTTAGGAAGGTGGGGTTTGGGATTTAGGAATTTTGTAAATGAAATGGGAGATGGTAGGGTTTAGGGATAGGGATAAATGGAATAAGTGATATGACTGGTTTTGGGACATAGGAGAAAAGGGGAGGAACTGTATGATCATATGACAGTGATGGTGAAGGAAACCACAGATGAAGAATGGGATTTGCAATACTTGGCACTAAATCAAACTTCAACAAAAAAACTCAAACCCTAGGAGCAGTTTTTCACCAAATGATAGGGTTTACAATTTCAACCTACAAACTTTCATATTCTTTCCTTCAAACCATACTAAACACCAGCTAATAACAATGGCAAGGTTAATCGGACTTACTCGGAGCAAAAATAGTTGAGTCGTTTTGGAAATTTGATGAAGTAGTGGCAAAATTCTGCTTGGAGGCTCTGTGCGCTGCGCGCACACCCAGTGCGCCGCGCATGCCTTATGCGCCGCGCGCGTTTAAAAATACACAGTGGCAGGAGGTTCTGTGCGCCGTGACCTCCTTGTGCGTCGCGCCTTCTCCCAATGCACCGCGCGCACAACTGCAATGCACAGTCCCGGCTTCAAACCACTATTTTGTTCCTCCACATTTGAACTCGACTTCTGTGATGTCTTTGGTGTGCAAATGGGTTGTAAAAACAATGGAATTACCTTATATAGTGAAGAACTTGATTTTTGCTTCTTACAAACCCACCTTTGTAATGTTTCAATTTTGGCACTTTCACATTTTTAATACAAACTCTGTTTTGCTTGTTTCCACTTGATTTTTTAACTGAAATGATGAAACTCTTGCCTATTTTTTGCAGGGATGACTGGCATGTTTTGGCAAAGGCGACCAGGGCTGCGCCTGAAGATTTTGACAACTGAAAAACTTGGAAAATGTACATAGAATTGATTACAAAGGATAACACGACAATTTTTCTTCAAAACAGAGTTTTGAAGAAAATTCAAGATCTTACATTATAACGATGAAATTGCTTGAGATGAAAACTTATCTTGATCCTCCCTCTGGCCTGCTGGCATTATTGGACATTTTGAAGACAAAAATTTGCGACACCCTAGACCTAATGACTGAAATGACTCTTTGCCCACCAAAAGACCAAACATTGACTGCCATTGACTGTAAAATGATTTTGATGGACTTTGATGAACAGAACTGAGCCAGCAGGTACATGACACGAGGGACATGAGCGACAAGACCCTTCCGTCAGAAAACCGATGCCCCTAATGGAATGCAGATGATCGAACTGAATGAGACACCTAAAAATGAAATGCAACGAAAGAGAATTTTGATCTCTGATGGAGGGATGAACAGACCGACTCTAACATTGGCTCCAATGGGGATGGTAGCTCCTTGGAGGTGCCAAGAACTACAGATCTTTGGAAAGCAGACAGTGCTTTCGTCCATTGTGCTATGGAGTCCACAATTTTGTCAAATCGATACAAGACTGTTGACTGATTTATTCACTGAAAATTCGACTGAAACTGACTCAACTTTGAGACTGAAAAAACCGACTCAACAAACTCAAATCAAAATTGAAATCCTTCTGCAGAATTATAGCCTTCACTCTGGGCCCCAAACTGAAGAAAAGATCATAGTGCACACTTGCGATGAAACTGAAATAAATGGTATGTACAATGACAATGTAATCAGCAGAGAACATCTTAGAAATGGTACCGCTTGAGCAGCCGACCATTGACCGGCCCTCCTGGACAATCTTCACCGTTCATCTCCTTCAAAAGAAAAGCGTTCTAACCTCGATATGCAACAATTTTAAAGGGTCCTTTCCAGAGATTTTCGAACTTACCGTGCTTACCTTTATCCTCATTTCTGGCATCCCATTTCAGCACCACTTCTTCCAGTTGAAATTTTTCCACCTTTGCTTTCCTGTCATAGATCTTCTTGATTCTCTCCTGCAGCTTGAATGTGTTTTGAAGAACTTCTTCCCTCGTCTGTTGCAAATGGATCATTTGATTTATTCTTCTTTGCTTATGATCTTCTTCACTGCCAGCTTCCTGTAGAAGTTTGACCACCGGAACCGCGAGAGAGGTAGGGAACACTGTATCAACTCCGTAAACTAACTCAAAGGGGGACATACCAATGGATTTCTTCTGACTCACTCGATCAGCCCAAAGTGCATTGACCAGCTTCTTATGCCAACTCTTCTTGTTTATTTCCAGCAACTTTTTAATGATGTTGACTAAAGACTTGTTGGAAGACTCCGCCAATCCATTGCCTTGCGGATGATAAGCAGTTGAATGTCCCAAAATGATTTTATACTTCTCACAAAACTCAATCATCTTTTTTGATTTGAAAGCTGTTGCGTTATCAGTGATCAACTTATTTGGGCAACCAAAACGAGACAAAATGTTATTCTCAAGAAAGGAAATTATTACCGAATCCGTAGCTTGCCTGGTGGGGATTGCTTCAATCCACTTCGTGAAATAATTTGTCGCTGTTAGGATCCATCTATGCTGACCTGAAGATGCGGGATGAATTTCACCAATGAAATCCAAACCCCACTGCTGAAACGGAGCACTCACCTAAATGGGCTTAAGCGGAAAAGGTTGTAATTTCTATCTTCCTTCAAAAATCTGACACTCGTGGCAGCTTTTGACAGTCTTATACACATCAGCAAACAATGTTGGCCAATAATATCCCACTCTTAAAATCTTATTGGCTGTTGTTTTCCAAAATAGGTGACCGCCACAATCTCCTTTGTGAAAATCCTCCATAACCCGCTTTGCTTCTTCTTCCACCAAACAATTCAGCAAAACACACCCGGGATCTTTCTAATAAAGTGAATTATTCAAAACACAAAACTTAGCAGCCTTCAATTTCAGAGTTCTACTTTTGTTTCTAGCCATGCCGGGTGGTGGTGACAAATTTTGAAGCACATATACAATATCTGAATACCAAGGAGATGTCACAAAAATTTCTGATACCTGAACTGATGAACTTTCCTCATTATCTTCAGACATAGCAGCGATAAGATTGATTTCTAAAACGTGCAAATTCGATTCAGCCATTAACTTTGCTAGCCCTTGTCCTTTGATAAGCTTTGTGGGCTTTATCTCCACATCATACTCCAACAAGGCTGAAATCCATCTGCCCCGTCTCCCTTCCGGATCTGTTTGCACCAAAACATCCTTTACAGCAGCGTTAGGAACATAAGCAATAATATGAGAATGCAGAATATATACTCGAAAATATTTTAATGCCTTCACAAGAGCAAGAGCTTGCTTTTCAATGATGTTATATTTCAGGGCTGCATCTCTTATAGTATGGCTGAAAAAAGCAATTGGTTTCTCATGCCCATCTCTTTTCTGCATTAATACTGCTGCCATAGTATGCTCCGAAGCAAATGAAAACAAAATAAAATCCTGAGTGTAATCCGGGCTGATCAAAACAGGAGCTGAAGAAAGAACCAACTTCACTATATTGAAAGATTTTACCGCCTCTTTAGACCACTTTACTACACTATCCTTCTTAAGCATGTCGGTAATCTCTCTTAGATGTTCAGCAAGGTTAGGCACAAAGCGGCGTAAAAAATTCATCTTACCATTAAAAGACTGAATCTCCTTCTTGTTCCGGGGAAGATCAATTTTCTAAATAGCTTCAAGTCGTGCTGGGTCAATACGGATACCATCTTTTGAGATAATGTGACCAAGGAGTTTTCCCTCGTCCATGGAAAACAAACTCTTCTTCGAATTGAGTGACACACCATACTTTCTGCATCGCTAAAAAAAAAATTTCAGATGGTAAAGGTGCTCTTCATCAGAATTGGAAAAGACCGTCAAATCATCAAGATACACAACAAGGAAAACATCTTTCTCATTCGCAAATGCCATGTCCATTGCACGCTGAAATGTCGCACCAGCATTCTTTAAACCGAAAGGTATTTTGGTGTAATGGAAAGTTCCCCATGGAGTAGTGAACGTTGTTTTGTCTCTATCATCCTCATGGACCAAGATTTGGTTATACCCAAAATAACCATCGAGTAGTGACATACGAGATGCTCCAACTACTCGTTGCAATATGTGATCCATTTTGGGCAATGGATAATTGTCTTTCAAAGAAACCTTGTTCAAATTCTGAAAATCAATGCACAAACGAATCTCACCTGCCTTTTTGCGAACAGGCACCAAATTGGATATCCAATCTAAAAATATTATAGGAACAATGATACCAGCCTTGTATAATCGATTCACCTCCTTTTCAATCGAGGATAGCAATTTCGGATTTATCCTTCTCAACTTCTTCCTGAAGGGCTTCTGATTTGGCTTAATAGGAATGGTGTGCTGAATTATATTGGTATCATACGTCTTTAAATCTGAATAATCCCAAGCAAAAACATCAGCAAAAGAAGACAACAAACTCACATATTTTGCTTTTACCTCTGGTGGCAATGCTTTAGACAACTTCACCATCTTTGGATTTTCAACTGTTCCAATGTTCACGTCTTCAACTCCCTTTTCAGTCGGCCGCAAGGTTGGCTTTCTAGCTACGTCATCTTGATCAAAGAGTTCTTCTAAAGGTATCAAACCCTTAGGAATGACATTATCTTTCAGCTGCAACACTTCCATCTGATTTATTTGCACATCAGCCTCACCATCATCATATTCCATGTCAATTGAGGTGTCTTTGAATTTACCTTTGTTTTGCAGAAACTCATCAATCTCATCATCATCTTGGAATACTTGCCAAAACCTTTGATTATCCGGGACAGTTGGACGATGTTTCACATGAATCTCGAACTTATTACTTGAGTTCATTGGGATCTTCAAATTACTAGCTGCCTTAGCAAGAGAATCCGCAATACCATTCTGAATGCGAGGGATACAAGTCAAAGTATAATCTGAAAATAACTTCAAGATATCAAGAACAACATTTCGATAAGCCCGCATCTGAGGATGCTTAGCTTGATACTCACCCTTCACTTGCTTAATTACCAACTCGGAGTCGCCATAGACTGCAATTCTCTTAGCATTCAACTTCCTAAGTATTTTCAAACCAGCGATCAAAGCTTCGTATTCTGCCTCATTATTCGAACAATCAAATGCTAACTTGTAAGAACAAACTCTCACATTACTAGGTACCTTGTTTGGGGCGGAAAAAGGACTACGTACCCAAATACCGATTCCGGCACCATCACTCCCAACTGCACCATCGAAATCCGTAGTCCATAAACCTTCTTCATCTTCCTCCAAGTGCTGAAATTTCGTTTGCTCTGTTATTTCTGCTTGTTGTCCCTCAACTTTCTGCTTCTTTTGGGAGGCTGATTGCTCAGCGGAACTCTCAAGTTCTTGTCTCTCTTTCACCAAAAATTGTCTAAAATTTTCTGTAATCTCTAGAATTTCCTCTGCTTCAACTAACTAACTATCTACATCATTGAAACTATCTGAATACAAAACAAAAGACTCTAAATCTGTATGTACATAATTTACCGGATGATTTACTGGTTTCTCCTTGCTGGTGATCATATACTTCATCTTTTGTTCCCGATATAATCTTCTCATCTGACCGAATACAGGAATGGTAGCATAGGAGAAATCAAGCTGTAATGTTCCCTTCAATTTCGCTCCCCAAGATCTGGAAAAAAGCATGCCAAATCTTGGAGGTATGTCTGCCACAACCACATCCATCAAAACATTCTTCGCCGGAATCTGATCTAAACTTACCACCAAATCTTTAATAAGCCCAATGCATCGTACTCTGCTGGAATCAAAAGAATACAGATCATGATATTTCCGAGTGATGTCCAATCCCAATTTCTCCATAATTTCCTTCGGCATGAGATTGTGAGAAGCTCCAGAATCAAACATGGCATTATGTAACACAAAATCATGTAATATAAGGCTGATATAAAAAGGCGGCACATCACTATCGGGAGACTCACCATCCAATGCTGGCCCAAATATCAATTCAGGCTAATCATCCTCCACATTCAGCATATCAGACATTGGATCGAAATTCAAAATTTTAGATAGTTGACCCTTGTAGCTGCTATTTCTCATCAACTCGGTCAAAGGAATGGAAACTTTTAACTTAGCAATCTCACCTTCCAAGCTAAAAGCTGAAGTTCTTTCTACCTCTTTGACTGGAGCATCCTTCTTTTCAAATTTCACCCTCGATACAATTGGCTGATTTGATCTTTCACTTGCTGCTGGAGACTTGCTTGTAGTAGGATCAACTACATCTTTTCCCTTCTTTTGTGCAATGGATACATCATTTTTTGGTGCTACAACTTCTTTTCTCTTTTGGATTGGGTTGATAGGCACATCTCTGTTTCTAAGTGAATATTGTTTCTGCTGGGCAGACAAAGCATTCATATAACCTCTCTAATACTCATCCGACTCCTCTTCAAGGGCTGTCTCATTTGCCAAGATAAAATCCTCATCCTTTTGTTCAGCTGGACTTTCTGCATACTCTTCATCTTCAGTGATAAAGGTTGGCATGTCATCATGTGTAAAAAAGTGATTTTCTTCTCCAATTAAATTATCTTCATCATCTGATTCCGGACCAACAAAATTCTGCTGTAGAGGATTCTTTACATGCTGTTGTGCTGGCAGTTCTTGTGCTCGCTGCTCTCGTTGTTTGATCCTGAATTGAGGTTGATGTTGTCCACAGAAGTTGGGATTTCTGATCTGCGGTTCGGGCTTATCAAGTGTCATTCTTTCAAACATCTTTTCCACTTTGCGAAGTAGTTGTTCTGAAGTAGAAGCTTCTTCCTTTATTGCAACTTTCTTCTCTGCTTTCAATCTAGCTCTCTTGTCATTCAAATTCGCCTCAACACTCACCGCAATTTTCTGCATGTCCTCCAGGGTGGGCGGATCTCTTTCTCGTAATGAATAGGCCATGTCTAGATCAAAACCATCCGGAAACTTAAACAAAGATGACTTCTTAGATGGCCTTAAATCATCAGGAATCACATCATAAACCGCATTAAACCTGATACAATAGTCTTGGACTGACTCACCAGGATTGCGCCTGAGCTTGGTATATTCAGAAGTGATTTGAAGAGGATCTTTCTTTATTTCCCACCGATCTAAAAATTGTCTTTGCAGCTCAGCCAATGTAGCAATGCTTCTAGGCTGTAAAGCTCTGAACCACTTACATACTTCACCTCCAAAAGTTTGCACAAACAATCTCATAGTCACATTTTCTTCATCAATTTCATGAGGATCAAAGAAGTCCGCCATTCTGCCAATATGTTGTTGAGCAGGAACACTTTGAGGAGTGCCATCAAAAAATGGGATCTTACTTTGATAATCAGCGGGCATAGCATCCAAGTTTGGAGACAAGACAAGGGGTGTGAATCTAGCAGCCATTGCTCTTGGTGGATTTATAATCTATCTTGGAGAAACGGGTGGAGTAGGAGCAGTAGATGTGCGAGGTGTATGTGGTGGGGAAGGAGGAGAAACTACTGTAGATTGCTGATCAGATATAGATGGTTGCACGGGAATGGTAGGAATGAAGGAAGGCTCAGTATGAACATGTGAACCGGATGTAACTTCTGATGGCCCAAGAGGCTCAGATGCAGATTCTATAAATTCAGGAATATTTGTTGCAACAATGGAGTTTTGAATGTTCAATATGTAACTATCGATGGATCTATTAGCTTGTTCGATCTCAAGATACTTGATAAACTCGGGATTTATGACAGTAGAACCAATAGCACTTTCAGATTTAGTTTCAAACAACGAAAACTCAAATTGATCATCAAACTCAATATCTTCAAGGAATTCAAATACAGTAGGGCATGAATGAGATTTGAAAAGAGGGATCACGGGACTTTCTCTACGAAGGATTCTTGAAATAAAATTCGGATTCTCATACACTGGAGGTGGATTGGGATCCATATTTGCTCTAGTATGTCTTCTGGAAGCCAGTGTGCTGGATTAACTTCAAAATCGAAGGGACAAAACCAACTTTTTCAGCCTATCAAATTCTAGACTCATCACCCAAAAGTCCAGAACGATCTGAAATACTGGGGTAATTCACAAGTCAAGTGTCACGTTCACAAGCTAGACCGGAGATTGACTAAAACAACGTTTATCTACTTCCGCTAATGCAAAGCAAAATCGTTTCGAAGGCTACCTGGCATAACTTCAGGCTCCGTCTGTAGCTTAAAAAACAATTAACACCAACAAGCAAACCATTTTTTCCCCATTATGGTCGCCACTATGTTATTGCCTAAATATACCTCAGGCTGAAAGAAGGCAGAGTTCAGGGTAACATCAAACCAAGCTCAGTCTGGTAGCTAGCCCTACCAGAACAAGAGAGGGCTCTCTCCGGGTCAATCTCAGCGAAAAGTAATCAATAGGGCTTGAGATGACTGAAATGAAAGCTAATTTTAGGCTAGGTATATAAGTGAAGGAGTTTGATTGTGATTTTGGGGTTTTTTTTTGGATCAAGGGAAAGGTCGTTTTGGGTGCAGGGATTAGGCCTAGTTTTTGCAGAGTTCTGATTGGGGAAAGGTAGGCAATAGTTTTGATGCTTTAGCTTGAGTGTATGGATGGATTAGACTGGTGAGGAGCTGAATAGGGCAAGAGGGTCTCAAGATTCCTCCTCAAATATATGAAAACATGAAAAACTAAACAAAAATGAAGGCAGGGCAATGCAAACCAATGAATTCTACCTTTATAACTTGTTTGTTCAGTTTAAGAAGAAATAAGGATGAAAATGGTACACATAAACATCAGTGAACTTATAGATACATAGAGGAAAACACCATCAAAACACAGAGCCACAAGGATCCCAAAGAGGGCTGCAAACCCTGGTCTATTCCTTTGCCAAAATTGCAGAATGAATGTACAATGAAGTGCTATCAATCCCAAATGTCCAACCCTGAAAATGACTGAGAAAATACATCATATAGACAAGCCTAACCCATTCCCATGCCTCTAGGGGTCAAGCTCATCATTCTAGGAGCTGTTTCAACCATATCTAAACTAGGAACTAGAAAATAGGCCATGAAACAACTTGCCTCTATATGCTAGGAAATTGATCCATTCACTCACATTTCACCTTTTGGTGAATGAATCTTCTAGAACAAGTAAAAATGTGCCAAAATTACATCATGTTTATGAGATTACATCAAGGTAGATCAAAAGTTACATGAAAAAGTGAAACTAGCCAAAACTAGGCGAAATTCTGAGCTGTGGAGTGAAAAATAGGCCAAAATCCTCTATGCGCCGCACCCAAAATCTCTATGCCTAGCACAACTTTGGAGCTGATTTTGAGGCCCTTCCTGAAGTCCAAATTGAGCTAATGATAGCTCGTTGGAAAGCACTGCTTGTCTACTTTCCAACCCAAGTGGAATTTCTGGATTTGGTGTCCATTTGCCCCTCCAAAAGTTCAATCTCCCAAGATTGGTTCCTGTGTGTGCAAAAAGTGGCAGAAAGGCCATTTTCAAGGTGTTTTTGATCCTTTAAGCCACCCAGAACTTGATGAAATCCTTAGGCCATTCCTAAGCATGCATAAATTTTCATAAAAAATCCAGAAATACAAATTTTTCCGTCTGAAGATCTGCCAATCATAAGCGCGCGCAAGGTGGCGCTACGCGTCGGGCAGAAAAACCTGTTTTGTGACCAAAAATTCAAAAATGAAAAAATTTTCTCCAAATTCCTTGAAATTTCGGCTGTAGGTCCCTGATCAAATGCTATACTCATCCAAAGAAGCTTCGACCAATATTTGGAGCCTATCATGTCTTTTTCGACGCTTCAGTGCTCTCCTTAGCCTCGCTTTCAGGATCTTGATTTTCGCTTTGCAAACATGTGTGTGTGCCCAATAGTGATTCTTCATGTGCCTGAGCATGTTTTTCTCCTTATTCACCTTCTCCAACAGCTTCTCGAGATGGATGTTGACTCTCTCAAGCCAAGTCTCCCTATCGGCCTCAATCTCCCGCTCAATAGGTGTCATCTCGGATGGGCTTCTTCGAGCAGCTTGTCGGTTCTCACGGATGTTTTGTAACTCCATGATTGTCTGCTGATCCTCCAACTGCTTGTTGCGCTGCTCCAGATAGTTTATGATCCACTAAGCTCTCTGAAACTTGTCATTCAATGTGTTAATCTCAGTTTTCTGCTCCTGAATGATCTCCCTCAATTTGAGCTTGGAGAGCTCAAATCCTCATCAAGCAATATGAAATCAGTATCATGGCCTCCTGAAGGGCCCTCCTCCTGCATAGGCCTCTTTCCCCTGTCCTGTACCTGTACCTATGCTGCTGATGACGGCAACGAGACCCCTTCCACCCCGGGTGTAGATAGTACTCGTCGGGCTGCTGCAAATAATGATCTCGTGCCTCTCTGATAAGTAACAAATACTGGCACACCGATAAGCTCTGTCTTGGGACCTTCAAACTGATGTGAAGACTCACCTGCATCATGAACAATCTCTGGAGGAGGCTGAGGGGCCGTGAAGAAGTCACGGGAAATGAAATCTTTCCATGTAATGCCCTGCAATCCAAGCTGATGTACCACAATCATCTTGATGAGCGCATAATGATAAATGTTGTTGTACTGCTGCTCGGGAGTCTTCTTCTGCACAAGAGTAGTCATCCTCTCTATGTTTCGACACATGAAATATGGAATGTTCATCATTCTCACTCTCGTGAAATTCATTAATAATCTGATGTGGTATGCATAGAGACGTGAGAAACGGCCCTCACAACTGAAGTATCTGATAATGAGTCTCATCAATGGTGCATAAGATTATTTCAGGAACCGGAATAAGATTCTTTCAGGAACCGGAATGGAAATACCCTGATGAGCTGCCTCACATAGCCAGGCCTGATGTATGGCTCGTAATGCACTCTGTCCACCTGTTGTCTTTTGTTCCACTCCTCACCTACATTCGGTATTCCTGTTGCCTGAGAGATGGTTTCTGGTGTCAAGGTGAAATTACACTAGCGAGAGTAACATGACCATCACGCAAATGTAAAACAAACAACCGGGCTAACTCCTAATGATGTCGAATCTGAGCGACCCTCTCACAGTACTGATAACATGACTCCTCTCAGAAACACGCCATAGCAAGTGGGAAGGCCTGTAACTGAGTCAATGAGGTGGGCTCCTCTCTCACATGTTTGCCTCCTTTACGAGGCCTTCTTGGTACATGAAGATCTGTGGTAGAATCACTGCTTTGCTCATATGATGAATCTGTGTTCGTCATGGTGTTGCAATGTGTATGACAAGTGTATGTTTGGTTGGTTGAAAATTAGAAATGAAGACTTAATTTTTATTGCCTCCAATTGCCAAAATATTGCCAAGTAGGAAAGGACTGTGATTAATAGGGACAGTGGGTATAGAACTGTGGGAAAAATATGTCTCAATCAAGTGAAGCTTATACTGTGAAAACAGTCACTTGACTGTGTTTTAGGAAGGTAGGGTTTGGGATTTAGGAATTTTGTAAATGAAATGGGAGATGGTAGGGTTTAGGGATAGGGATAAATGGAATAAGTGATATGACTGGCTTTGGTACATAGGAGAAAAGGGGAGGAACTATATCATCATATGACAGTGATGGGGAAGGAAACCACAGATGAAGAATGGGATTTGCAATACTTGGCACTAAATCAAACTTCAACAAACAAACTCAAACCCTAGGAGCAGTTTTTCACCAAATGATAGGGTTTACAATTTCAACCTCCAAACTTTCATATTCTTTCCTTCAAACCATACTAAACACCAGCTAATAAAAATGGCAAGGTTAATCAGACTTACTCAAAGCAAAAATAGTTGAGTCGTTTTGGAAATTTGATGAAGTAGTGGCAAAATTCTGCTTGGAGGCTCTGTGCGCCGCGCGTACACCCAGTGCGTCGCGCGTGTTTAAACATACACAGTGGCAGGAGGCCCTATGCGCTGCGACCTCCTTGTGTGCCGCGCCTTCTCCCAATGCGCCGCGCGCACAACTACAATGCACAGTCCCGGCTTCAAACCACGATTTTGTTCCTCCACATTTGAACTCGACTTCTATGATGTCTTTGGTGTGCAAATGGGTTGTAAAAACAATGGAATTACCTTATATAGTGAAGAACTTGATTTTTTCTTCTTACAAACCCACCTTTGTAATGTTTCAATTTTGGCACTTTCACATTTTTAATACAAACTCTGTTTTGCTTGTTTCCACTTGATTTTTTAACTGAAATGATGAAACTCTTGCCTATTTTTTGCAGGGATGACTGGCATGTTTTGGCAAAGGTGACCAGGGCTGCGCCTGAAGATTTTGACAACTGAAAAACTTGGAAAATGTACATGGCATTTATTAAAAGGGACAAAACGACAATTTTTCTTCAAAACAGAGTTTTGAAGAAAATTCAAGATCTTACATTATAATGATGAAATTTCTTGAGATGAAAACTTATTTTGATCCTCCCTCTGGCCTGCTGGCATTATTGGACATTTTGAAGACAAAAATTTGCGACACCCTAGACCTAATGACTGAAATGACTCTTTTCCCACCAAAAGACCAAACATTGACTGCCATTGACTATAAAATGATTTTGATGGACTTTGATGAACAGACCTGAGCCAGCAGGTACATGACACGAGGGACATGAGCGACAAGACCCTTCCGTCAGAAAACCGATCCTCCTAATGGAATGCAGATGATCGAACTGAATGAGACACCTAAAAAATGAAATGCAACGAAAGAAAATTTTGATCTCTGACGGAGGGATGAACAGACCGACTCTAACAGAATCTATACCAGATCTCATCCGAACACAAATCCCCCTATCATAGTAGATGACCCAGAGAATATTTTGTGGCAACCTTCCGAAACTAGCAACTTAGCTACCAATAGGTCCATCCGTAAAGCAAGATCAATACCTGAACATCTCACATCCTTGCAAGATTCCCCATTTCACTTAAAAGCAACAAAAACCCTTTTTAGAAGCAAGTCACAAAGTAAAGTAAACTTTGACGATCTTGAGCCCCTAGATTTGCCACAAAGTCCTAGTAGAGAAGCCTCACCTACTACACCTCCTGAATTCCAGCTTTTCCATCACTTTGGCTCATACCACGCTAGATCTGCTCAAAATCAGGTCACTAGCCCAAGTACATCCACCACACCCATCCAAACCACTAATTTTCAAATCACCTCAGCTCATCCTACAAGTGCTCATATTGTAAATCATCCATTAGCTCCTACCATGGTAGCTTGGTATGCACCCTTGGTGTTGCCACACCCTTTGGCCCCTTTACAAAATGAATATCAATCCAAAATCCTACACTTTACTAGAGTTGAGGCTACTACCTCTCAACAACATGTATATAGAATTAGCAATGCCTTTGAATACATGGAAATAGAGGACGAGACCATAGGAATGAGGATATTCGCCCAAATCCTGGGTGGAGAACCCAAAAAATGGTTTAAGAGCTTAACTCCAAAAAACATACACGATCTCCCAGAACTCTACCAAACCTTCATTAATAAGTGGGAAATCAGAAAGAACCCCATTCAAATCTTGTCGAAGTATAACAATCTAAAAAGGGAAAATGGGGAAAGTGTCCAGGAATACTACACTAGGTTCAACAGTGTGTATAACACCCTCCCGCCTCACTTCAATCCTCCACTTGGCTCAGACTTAGCAAAGTTCCCCGAAGGTTTCAACCCAGACATGAGTTATCAACTGAGAGACAAGGACCCCCCAACCTTAGAGGAAATTCAAAAAGTGGTCATAAGTGTAAAAGCTAACTTAGCAGAAAAGAGAGCTAGGACCAAATCAAAAAGGAAAGTCACATACCGGGATGAGGTCTCCCCTTCAGCCCCTTCCTTAGATCCTAGAACAGATGACTTGGTTAGATCCATGGTGAAAATGTAGGAAAAGATAAGTGAAAAGACACCTCTTAGGGACAACCAGTCAAACCCTCCAAACATAAACCAGAACCAAAACTTTAGGAGAGAACGCCTCAAAACAAACCAAGGGAAACTAACCAAAAAATTAGGCCACCCTTTAATGAAAATTATGTTGATGAGGACAAGAGGGATACAAAACCCATTGATGAAAGTCATTTGAACCTAATAGGTTCTGATAAAGAGAGTGAGGTTTACCTCACAGAAGAAGAACAAGCTTTCTTCTCTCTGAATCAAAATGAAACCAACTATGAAGATCCCGAAGATCCTGCTATAGATTTTCAGAATGCCATAATAGAAGCTCACAGGCAGTATGATTTGAGAAGCAGAAAAACCCAAGAAAACTCCAATAAAGGTAGCTCGGACACTGCCAAAACCCCTGATACCATCCTTAAAAGAGCAGTGGATAGCAAAAAAATCGTTGTCAAGAAAACTGACCAAAGAAAATATAAATCTATTCAGACAAACCTTGGCCTAGATTTTCCCAGTAAGTATTCCAAGATTCCCGAGATGGTTGTTTTGAACAAAATCCCAAAACAAAGTCAGCAAACTTAGAACATAGAGAAAGTCATGGCTGAAAAAACTGAAGCAAACCTATCTAAACTACAAGCACCCTTCAGTTTTGAGGTAGAAATCGCCAAAATAAAGATTACCATGCCTCTCACTGAAATTATCGCCCAAAGCTCTTATAAATCCCAAGTGTTAAAGGTCCTAAATATAGAAAATGATGCAAACACCCTAAATATAGCTGATGACACTCATGAAGTGTTGTTTGGTCCAAAAATAGAAGGGAAATTCCAAGAAGAAACCACTCTTCCCTTTTACATCAGTTTGAATATCCATGACCAAATCCTACACAATGCCATGCTAGACTCTGGGGCCTCGCATAATCTTATGCCAAAGGTTGTGATGGAAATATTAGGCCTAGAAATCACAAAACCTTATAAAGACTTATATTCATTTGATTCAAGTACAGTCAAGTGTCTAGGCTTAATCAAAGATCTTTGTTTCAGTTTGGCCCAAATACCTACAAAACACCTGATCATGGACATAGTGGTAGTAGACATTCCCCCCAAGTATGGAATGCTTTTATCCAGAACTTGGGGAGCTAAGCTTTAGGGAGATATTCAACTTGATATGTCCTACACCACTATTCATGTGTTTAACCAAACTAGAATACTCTATCGGGAATCACACATGAAATATATGGTCAGCAACCAAGAAAGGCCAGATGACATCCCGATGTACTCCTTGCATTATGATCTAAACTCTTTCATTTTACACACTGATGAAGACATTGAAGAACAACCAGGAGGATTTGAAACAAACTTAGACCCACCACATCAGCTGCCCCAAGTTCTCTATGATGAACTAGACACTCAAAATTATCATGACCATGAGAATTTATGTCTTGAGGAAAGAGAGTTCATTTCTCTTGAAACATAGATAGAGAAAGAAGCACAAAACATTATGTACCATCAAGAAAATTGCTCAAACCATAGGCAAACATCAGCAGTAACATCAAGAGATTTTTTCAGAACAGAGGCATTAGAAGACTTGCATACCACAAACCTCTTTAGAAATCAGGGGCAGGGGAGCTTAATTTTCTTACCATACCTTAAGGATTTACCAGCACATAACTCTATCCCTTCAAATGAAACCTTGAATATAGTCATAACAGCTCAAAATATAGGAAAAATGTCTAAAAAAATTCTTATGAAAGGATATGATGACTGCAGTCCAAATATACCTGAGTTGTTTGAAACAGCTAGCATTCTGCTACTCCACCAAAGACTTAGAACTGCTAGAATTTTCAATATTGTTCAAAATACTACTTCATGTAGAGAAAACAGTGAGAAGCACTATGCCACTACCATCACTCCAAGAAACAACTTCGACAAAAGAAAATACAAAAATCTTGACCAAACAATAGTAGTCAAAGATAAAATAGTTGTTCATGGGATCTGTTTTGATTTTAGAAATACTTATACACACCCTTGTGATAGAAATTATATCCTTCCTGCCCAAGACCATGATATACCAATGATAAATACTTTTAATCATGTGTCTTTTCCAGATGATGTTTCACGATATCGCCAAATAATTCCTTTGCAAAGCAAACAGCTCAAAGAATTTTTCAAGTATGCTGGAAGTAGTTCCATCTTCAAACCCAGAATTGCAAAACCATCGGACACCAAAAACATGCTCCTAAAAGCCATGTTTCCAGTTCTGAATTTCTGCATTCTAATGTACCTTGATGATGTCATCATATACTTCAAAAATGACAAAGAATATATGCATTATTTGAAAAAGATGTACAACAAAAGAAGAAGTGGGAATCAAAGGTATAAAGAGGTATAGCGGGAAGATACGGCATTGTTTAGAGATTCATGCATGAATCCTTATGTTATGCTTGAAAGAGAAAATTTTCCAAATTTTTATTTTCAAGAGTTGAGTGGACCAAGAGTGGTAGGAGATCCTTATGAAGATAAGATGCTTAAGTTTCACCATTTCCAAGATTTCTGAGTTAAAACATTTTCAATCATTGTATATACCATTGTTTGAAAAATAAATCAAAAACAAAAAATTCAAAAACAATAGAAAAATAGAAAAAGAGGGTGGTTTGAAAAATAGAAAGAAAGCCCCATGTTCAAAAAACGGTCATTCTGAAAGCGCGCAAGTCTAAATGCCGCTACTTGTGCTCAAAATGTCTTGATCAGTTATCTAGCTGTTGGGGCCCTTGTTTTGACAACTTGTTTTGAATATTTTGAATTTTGAATAAAGGATAGATTTTGTGTTGCGGAACGACACATGGCAGTCGCAACCAAATCGCAACTACAGTAAGTCGCGGAGCTATCAAGGTGGCGAAGAAGCAAGATATAGCTAAAGAAAGCAAAAGCATAAGCGCATACGGAAAGAAGATACAGCGGAAGACAGAAAGTAGAACTCACAGCTCACAAGAGAGAAGTCAGAAGCTGCCAAAGAAGAACACAAGAGGAACTAGCAGTTGCAATGGCAGGTGAATAAATAGCAGTCACTTGGCCGAAAGAAAGAAGGAATGCGACAGAAGAGGTGAATGCAGAGCGCCTGAAGAGGATTGAGAAGACGCTGTAGAGGGAATCCATTCTAAGCATGATATCTCTATAGTTCCTAGGCTTCTCTTATCTACCTTTCTGTCCTATAAGATGTCTGTGAAAGATTTTTAAGGATCTTTCTATGGAAGCGATGTAACTATGGATTTGGTTGAAGATTATTAATATACCTGTAGGTTACTATCTGAACTTGTGAGTCACATGCGTGCATGATGTCTGTGATGCTTTAAAATTTTATTTTCTTAATACCTAGTCGATATTCTGAATATTCTTGCGTATATATGATGTTAATGTAATCGATTCTATGTTAATCATGAGTTGCGGATCCCTCCATCACGATTGATCTCTTTCCCCCCTGCATGCAGTCACGGCATGCCTCGGGTGAGACTCTCTGCTCTCCGGAGTAGGGTGATAATGCCGGCGTGGTTCTAGACTACTGTGGATACCCTTGTTGGCTCCAACCTCAAAACCTGGGTCTTGCCCGTGAGACCTGTTTCTTCACCAAAAAATGGTTCTGTTGCCAAGACCCTATACGTTATGAGGGGAACTAGATGATGGTATCAAGGATCTTCGAAGGAGAAATATGGCGATGGTGGGATAACCATCTAGACCAATATGTTGCTCAACAAGCAGAGTTGAAAAATCAAAAGGAGGTGGTGATCAAGGATCTCGTACTTTTCTCGGATTCCGCCAGTGATACTTACGAGATCCTCTAGGGAAAATTCCCTAGCGACCTCTAAAATTGGCTGCAGAGATTGTAGACCAGGATACCTAGAGATAGTTCGCGGAGGATAAATTGAAATTGGGTGCACGGAGATCTGGTGGCTCTGCATCGGTTAAATACTGAGTTGACCCACGCGGTGGATTTTTGGATAGAGACCACTTTGGATGGATATATTGTGGAGTTCACCGCAGAGTGCTACCAATCCTTCTCGAAAGCTAAGGCCATATTCTGCTCTGGACCGAGAGGGAAAATGCTCAAGGAGATTCCGCTGTGGATTAAGGCCCTGATGGTGGACGAAGGGCTGATAGAGTTCCAAAAATTGAGCATGGAAGTGTAAACCTCCAATGCTAGGGGAAGGGTTGAAGGGATAGATGCTATGTGAAGTGTGAAGCGGGGGGAGTGGGGAATGGATGCTAAGGCCGCAAGGAAGTTTAGGGAGCGACGTGCACATCGGAGGGCGCAGATCACCAACAGGTGGTGAGAAGGGGTGATGCGGGAGTTGAAGCGAAGAGAAGATAATAGGAAGAATCAGAAGGAGGCGCCTCAGAGGATAGGAAGTATGGACACCCAGGCGGATACCTGGGAGAGTGAAGGGACTGTTGTGGGAGTGCAGTGGGTGCATGGGAGCCCAGCTAGGAGGAAAAGGGAGATGACGACTGATGAAGACAATACAGGTGTGCAGCTCAAAGAAGGTTCCGATGGTGAATGGTACGTCGCGATGTAGCAGTTGTTTCAAGAGCGGTCGGCATTCATCTCTCCAGGAAGCCCTACTTCCTAGAATTTTCACGGCAAGGATCCCTACCTTCCCCTAGTACTCTACAACCCTTTGAGTAATATTTTCATTAAGTTACAAGAATTAAGTCGATTGCATAGTAGTTTAGTGTCGCATGTTAGTAGCGGTGTTACTAGTGGTATTACAGTTCCTGGTGGTATAGTCACCCAACCAGGACCTGGAGGGTTTATTCTGGTCACCCCTTCGCAAGAAAACATGGCCGGTTCATTCACCCGGTATCCAGAATTATCTGGCTGAGGCAACGATGATGTGGAGCAACACTAGTATCTCTGCGAAGCCATATGGAGGGTTCGGAAGACGCCAGAAATAGGGAAATTAATAGAGTTCCAAATCACGCTTAGAGAAAGGGCTTTGCGATGGTTCATCAAGTGGTCTGAGGCCCATCTGAATCCAGTAATTGCTGACATTAAGCGGGATTTTTCCGCGAATTTAAGCTTCCACAGACAGACCAGCAAGGTCTGTCCGAGCTCTGGGAAATTAAGCAGAAAGATGGGGAGACTGCATGTGAGCTGATGCACCGATTCAAGGACGCGATTAGGAAACTCAGCTACCCGATCGACCCAAACCATCAGAGGGATTGGTTCATCAAGGCTCTGCTTCCCTTGACACGAACCCCCCTCACCCAGCAGAAGATTGACAACTTGCAGGATGCTTTGGAGTAGGCCATGAAGATAGAGGCCATGGCGGGCTACCCTCAGAAATATTGGGGAGGGCCAGCCCTGCAGGATCCCTCCTTGGTAGGATTACAACATCAGATCGCTAGTCTAACTGAAAATATCAAGGAGATGCAGCCGATAAGACCAGCCAATCTGAGCATTTGGTGCACTCATTGCCTGGTCGAAGGCCATGTCGCAACCGAGTGTCCCCGGTTGCATGGCAGAGGTGTGGGACCCTCTGTCGCGGAAATCCAAGGGGTTCCACCTATGGGGGGTGGCGCGGCGATGAACCCGCAGGGGGTATACCAGCCGCAATAGCCTTATGTGGGGTTCCCACCTCAATTGAACCCAACCGCCACGGAATATTGTGAAATTTTTTGGACGATAGGTCATCAACCTCGGATGTGCCCAATTCTGCAGAAGTACTATAGCGTCCCAAACAATGCATACTATGAGTTTTGTGCTTCCACGACTCACAACACCGAGCAGTGTAGGGCTCTCGACGCTCTAGCGGACCGATTAGACCGGCCCTCACATCGGGTGAATGAGGCTTCTAGGCACCGAGGAGGTGGTATGCGCGGCGACCGCACAGGGCGGCGGGGTTCGCTGAAATGCTACAACTTTGACCAGGAGGGTCACGTGGCTCGGGAATTTCCCCTTCCCTGAAACCTATGGTGTTCCCAGTGTCACGTGAATGCCCATGCCACAAAGGACTACCCAGAACTTATCAATAAGTGGGAGGAATGGGCGCGGCAGCAGGCCACGAATTTGGTCAACTCCGAACCACGGGGGGCCGCGACTCAGGCCATGCAGAATGTAGCTATCATGATGAGAGGTGGTAAGAAGACAGGGGAGGACGCTCACGGAAAGGAGCCAGCACGGGTTGTCCGGCCAACCTCCCCGAACCAGTTAATCAGGCCAGACGCACAGAAGAAGTACTTCCAGGAGGCAGTAGAGACATTTGCTCAGCTGAGAGGAGCTGAAGGCTTGGAGGTGCCCCTACCGACAGATCCCGACGAGCAGAGTGCCATGAGAAATTTGATTGAGGAATGGCTCCAGTTATTCCTAAATATTGTCGACAATGTTTCGATGCAGCAGTAGCTAAAGCGTACCTTGGAAGATGTACTGCAGGGGGTACAAGACCAGGGGAATTGGTGAACACCACCCCCCAGTACGTTCAGCGGGTCAATCAAAACAAGCGCCAAACGGGAAAAGCGTTTTGGCTTAACACACAGGTTGTGGGATTCCAGATCAGTGACACAATGCTTGACTTAGGATTTGACATCAATATCATGCCGTGGAGGACATGGGAGGCTCTTGGCCGGCCATGACTGACCTACTCGCCGATCCAGCTTAGAATGGCCAACCAGTACTGCATTGTACCGATCGACCGACTCGAAGGTGTCAAGGTCGACATTGCAAGGGTGAAGACCTACATGGATTTTGAAGTTATCGATATTATGGGGGACAAGGATCCTTACCCTGCCCTGTTAGGCATCGATTGGGCTTTTGAGAATTATGCTATCATCGACCTAAAAAAGGAGATGATGATCTTCGAAGATGGAGAGGTTCGGGTCACTCAGCCTCTCGACCGGTATCAAGGCCCGAGATATACCAAAATGGTGGATAACCGAGAGGATGCTTAGATGTTGGACAAACTCTATCAGATGACAGCAAGGAAGTGGGAAAACTATATTAACCTGACCGCGACTGGCTCTGTCAGTTGGCGTAGTGTCCAAAGCTCGGAGCTGGGATCAGAATTAGCGTGGGAAGACTGGAAGCAGGGTGGGTATGAGACCAACACACGAAGGTGTGCCAATATTGCCCGAGTTCGTCGGATTGGCATGGAGATCCGAGGGTACCCCACCTTGTTGAACATGAAAGCTGTCAATACCTTTATTGAAAAAGTAGAGGACACGGTACCAGAAGGAAGTAGGATACCACTTTCGGATGTAGAGATGCAATCCACATCAACACGGTGGTGGAAAAATCACCGCAACACCCTGTTGCGGTGGAGTTGTGTGGCGGGGGCGTTGAGGGCATGGTTCAAAGAAGACGAAGGACCTTGCAACAGGCACCAGTACCACAGGACTTCTGATCCAAAATACCACTTGAAAACCTATGAGGAGTAGTGGAGAAGTAAAGGATACCCGAAAGAGCTGTGGGTACATCGATTCGTCCATTCTTTGGATACCATTCCCCACGTGTGGTACTTAGAAGAAGAGCAGAAAATAGGGACCAGCTCCTGGTCGAAAGTCGTGAGAAAATTTTTGTGGTGTTTTTCCTTTGAAGGAGAGACAGAGCTGGTGTCCTGAGCATTACAAGCAATCAAGGGGGTACTGTTCCTCGGTGATCCGGGGACTGACGGGAGCACCTTAACATTACACCCAGAAGGCAGGCGTGAGTTGGCTTGCCAGCGGATCGATGGCAATCTAGATGATGATGGCCTAGAGGACCTAAGGCACCTGTACTTTGAAGAGAAGGAAGGCAAGCGAAGCATCAAAGATGAGCCAACCATGAAGGGCATCCATCTGCTCCCACTGAAGACAAAGAAGTTGAACATCGGTACGGATGAGAGACCCAAACTGGCTATGGTTGGAGATTACTGGGATGAGGAGACGACAAAGGAAATTTTCAACCTCCTCTAGGAATATGAAGACCTATTTCCTTCATCAGTTGCAGAGTTGAAGGGCATCAAAGGTGACCTTGGAGAAATGTGTATTGTGCTGAAACCGGACGCGAGGCCCATGAAGCACCGACCCTATCGGTTGAACATGCGGATCAAAGAAAAGGTCAAGATGGAGATTGATAAGATGTGGCAGTAGGTCTAATATTTCTAGTGGAAGAAGCGGAGTGGGTGAGTCCTATCATCATTTAGAATAAGAAGGATAAGTTAGAAATCTGAGTCTGCGTCGACTACTGAAGTCTGAACAACGCTTGCATCCATGATCTATTTCCCACTCCTTTCAGCGACGAAGTATTGGATCATGTTGCGGGCAATGAAGCTTACTCCTTCACTGATGGCTTTCGAGTTATCATTAGGGGTGAATTGTGGAATAAGACAAGATGAAGACGACATTCACCACCGAGTGGGGATCGTTCGCATACTACGTGATGCCGTTTGGCTTGAAGAACGCCCCGGCCGTGTTTTCCCGGATCATCATTTCTACTTTCCGGGAGTATATCCACAAGTTCCTGGAAGTCTACATGGATGATTGGACCGTCTACAGTTTGCTGAAGAGACACACCACCCTATTGCGTATCATGTTCGATTGGTGTCGCCAGTTGCAGATTTCCTTGAACTTGAAGAAATGTATTTTTGCAGTTCCTTTCGGCACACTATTAGGACACATGGTGTGCAAGCAAGGGGTCTACGTCGACCCCGCCAAGGTAGTAGTGATTGTCCACATGGAACCCCCCGAAATGGTGAAGCAGTTTCGGGCACTGCTAGGGCACACAGGTTATTACCGACGGTTTATCCGAAATTATGCGAAGATCACTGCTCCCTTAGAAAAGCTCTTGTGGAAGTCGGAAGTGTTCCAGTTGACAGAGGAGTGTCAGATGGCCCTTGACGCCTTGAAGGAAAAACTGGCAACAGCGCCCATTCTGGTTCACCCAGATTGGAATGAGCAGTTCCACGTGCACATTGACACTTCCAGTATTTCACTTGGGGCTGTCTTGGTGCAACCAGGGGAGAAGACAATTGACCACCCGGTTTACTTCGCCAGCCGCAAATTGTCTAATGCCGAGCAGAATTACACCACTACCGAGTGGGAGGCCCTTGCAATGGTGTATTCTCTCTAGAAGTTCCACCACTATCTTCTGGGAGGAAAATTCAAGTTCTTTACAAATCATTCTGCATTAAAGTACCTGGTCAATAAGCCTATCTTGGAAGGACAGATCTGTCGGTGGCTCCTACTCTTCCAAGAATTTACATTCAAAGTGATTGTCAAGCCCAGGAGGTTGAGCATTGGACCCAATCATTTATCCTAGTTGGAAACAGGGGAGAACTATGGCTCTCTCGATGATCAGCTACCGGATGCTGATCTTTTCCGCGTCAAAGCGGTACTTGATTATTTGGCCGATATCGCCACTTATTTGACCATGGGGCAGTGCCCTCAGCACTAGAGCCCACTTCAGAAGTGGCACCTGATCATTCGCGCTGCCGATTTTCAACTGATAGCAGGGCAGCTATACAAATTGGGTCTCGACAAGGTTCTGCGCAAATGTATACTTGAACACGAGCGTGAAGCCGTAATGTGGGAATGCCACAGCAGCATTGTAGGTGGGAATGTGGGGGCAAAACCCACTGCCTGGAAGGTGCTTCAAGTTGGCCTATGGTGGCCGACAGTCCACGCAGATTGCAAGACTTTTGTGAAGAAATGTGATGTTTGTCATTGAATGGGGAGGCCCTCTCATAGGGACGAGCTCCCGCTACACCCGGTGCATATGTTGCGGTAATTTGAGAAGTGGGTTTTCAACTTCGTTTGTCCCATAGCCCCGATTTCCCAGCATTCCAAGGCCCGGTACATCATTATCGCAACTAAATACCTCACCAGGTGGGCTGAGGCAGCGTCAGTACGGGATTGCATAGTGGACACAGCAACACGGTTCATCTTTGAACACATCATCAGCTGGTTTGGCTGCCCACGAAGTCTAACCAGTGATCAGGGTACGCATTTCATTAATGACACGATCAAATCGCTGCTGGAAACATTCATGATCCAACATCACAAAAGTAGCCCGTACCACCCACAGGCCAATGGTACTGTTGAATCATTCAATAAAATTCTTGAAATTGACTAAGATCTGCAATGCCCAGCGTGATGATTGGGATGAGCGGCTACCAGCTACATTATGGGCCTACCAGACTATGGTGAAGCACTTGACCAATCAGACACTGTTCCAGCTGGTGTATGGCTGGGAAGCTGTGGTTCCCGTCGAGTTCATTGTATCGAGTCTTTTAATTGCCACATCCCTCCAGTTCTCAGAAGAGGAGTTGCTACGGGAATGCCTCCACAAACTACAAGAACTAGACAAGGCCCAGTTTCTGGCTGAATTTCACCAAAAGATTCAGAAGGATAGGAAAAAATCATGGCATGACTGCCACATCAAGAACAAAACATTCAAGGTTGGTGGCAAGCTCTTCTTATATGACAACAAGTTTCAGAAGTTCCCAGGAAATCTGCAGATGCACTGGTTGGGACCTTACTTCGTCATCGAGATTAGAGCTTCCGGATCCGTTCGGTTGGCTCAGCTGGATGGTATTGTTTTACCTGGGTGGGTGAACGGCGCATGCCTAAAACCCTACCAAATGTAAGTTCCTTGCACATTTCATCAATAACTCTCGCAATCGAGAGCACCCGAAGAGTAGCGTAGCTGAATAACTCTCCCGCAACCGGGATGAGCATAGGTAGTATTTTTTGTTCATGCATAGCTTGTCAATAACCGCTCTGTTGTGGGGACTTCACCGCAACCGACTATGGTCGGGGAGGGGCATGTCCAGCGTGTCATCCCTGTAGGATCAATAAACGTGTCAATGTTAGTCCAGGTCATTTCAGTTAGTACTTGTGTCAGTCCGTAGGATCATCTAGATTTGCATCATAAATTACCATAATTGGAAGTAACCTTGCCATAATCATTTTTCCATCAGCCGCAGTAACCTCAGCCATCGCGTCTACCCATTTCCCCATGCCACCATCAACAACTGTCAAAATACACATTGGCACACGATTGATCACATGATTATCGCCGAGAAGAATGCCAGCAGTAATTAACTCGTTAGGGGATCTCGTCAACTTCACTCGTGCCAGGTTAATACATAACTTGCATGGAAAAAATTGCGAGAATGCCGAAGTAGTTAGACTTAGCAATTGAAGCAGAACCAGAGCAGCAGAAGTATCCAGACACACCGCACCAAGAGAAGACGCCGAGACGAATTCTGCAAGTTTATTAGCATCGAGAAAACATGCCAAAACCCCTCCCAGCCATCCTATAACCAGAGCTCGACAGCTGAATTCACAAGACAGAGTCCCTTGTCGAGAAATACGACAATGCAACCCTCATAGATGCCGACCTCTCAGACTCTATCGAGTTCCCGGCACTCCATTGGCAGGCGTATATGGAACATTACTACACAACAGCTAGGCACTCAGCAAACAAACTTTTACCAGAGCTCCAGGGCCTCCAGAAATCTTCTCTTCTGAACTTAAGAAATCTTCTAGTCTTCGAGACCACAGGCCCGGCTATGCAGTGCACTAGGTTCCTACTCAGCCGCATCCAAAATGGGTCCTTGTGGCTGAATAAGTGTTGAGTCTCAAAAGTGTTCTCCATATTCATACATATTTCCATTATGTCATAACCATTTAGCTCTTATTTCATAGCCATTTGACCTAAAACCCTACATCAAATAACCATTTTCATAAATATATGGGTTAGGATCCTTGTTTTCCAAAGTTATTTATTTTATGTATTTTAAGTGAATTTATGATTAGAAACTAGAGAATTAACATAGTTTCATATATCTATATATGTGTTATGAGTTTTGTGACATGTGTAGGTCAAAAGGAGACTTCTAGAAGACCCTTATGTGGCACTCTAAGGCCAAATTCGAATTTGGTTGGAGAAGACTATGGGATCAAGAGGATATGTGTCTCACTTCCTTGTTGTATTGAAACTCTAAGAGGATATGTGTCTCATTCCTCAAGTTGTGTTGAAACTCTAGAAAGACATGTGTCTTATCATTTCCTATTTTGATTGTAACTCTAGAGATGTAGGGAGAGATTCATGGACTCCCATTAATGAGATGACTCCTCATATTTTGTATAAATAGGAGAAGCTTTCTCCTATCATAGGTAATGAGGGAGTAATGAAAAAGTAGTAGAGAAGTCTTTTGTAACAAAGTTCAAGATGGAATGGGATGTAGATTTGTGAGTTCTTTTAATAGAGAAATTCAGTTCTTTGATGCTGTTTTGATTACAACTTTAAGGAGCTGAAGGACTTCACCAAATTGGTAGCAGAGGGCCCCTTCTATCCAAGGAGGCTTTTACATGTTTTCTAGATAAGTTGCTTTCAAATTGCCTTGTCATTTCCTTACTAGATTGCTTTTCATGCTTTTCAAATCATGCTTTTACATAATTTTTCATGTAAGTGTTCTTACTATATCTTTTGACTAATGACATGGAATCAATATTTTTCTGCTGTTAATTTATTTTTTCTTAGTTTTTGTTTAATTCCGGTATTGCTTTGTTTATTTTAGTCTTTCACATTTGCTTCAGTAGTTAGATTTAGATATATTAAATTGCTCATGTCATTTTCAGTTACCTCCGAAAGCCACAGCTGGACTGATGGTGAGGGATTGTATTATGAAATGTGTAGTTTGATATTAGTTTCCTTTCTGCAAATTTAGATATATTAAACTTCTCATAACATCTTCAGTTGCCTCCGAAAGCCACAGCTAGAATGATAGTGAGGGATTGTATTATGAAATGTGTAGTTTGATATTAGTTTCCTTTCTGCAAGTTAGATATATTAAATTGCTCATAACATCTTCAGTTGCCTCCGAAAGCCACAGCTGGACTGATGGTGAGGGATTGAATTATGGATGTGTAGTTTGATATTAGTTTCCTTTCTGTAAGTTAGAAATATTAAATTGTGCATGACATCTTCAGTTACCTCCGAAAGCCACAGCTGGACTGATGGTGAGGGATTGAATTATGAATGTGTGGTTTGATATTAGTTTACTTTCTCCAAGTTAGATATCAGTTACTCAAGTTGTTTATGGTTACTTCCGAAAATCATAGCTGGACTAATGATGAGGGATCAGAAGACAAGTTGATGTAATCTGATTTAGATTTACTTTATTACAACTTTTGGATTTCTTTCAGCATAGTTTCTTTTGTGTTTAGACAGCAGCAAGAATAGTTTGGTTTCATGCTCACTAGTTCACTGTTTTGATTTATTAGATTAGCAGCACCTTTTTCATTTCAGTAGCACATTTTCATTTCCTTTCAAGTTTTGTTATTGTATGTTTCAAATTCTTTTTTCAGTTTCAAGTTGGTAAATCATTATAAATGACATCATTGCTTTGAATATCCATAACCATACTTGTCTTTTAGAATTTCATAAAAATCCAAAAACGACAAAAAGTAAGAGATAGGTTATCTTGCACATATAGTGCGCCACACTTCGTCAGCTTACGAATCCCGGGTTGATAATTTATGTTAGCAATTTAGGACACACTAAATTGACCAAACATTTTGGCGCCGTTGCCGGGGAAGTGTAACTAGGTAGCCTTATTTCTTACATCTAAAAAAAAAAATTAATAATTCTTAAGTATGCTCTCCTCCTGCACTTTGTGTGATCTGGAGGATCAGAAAAAGAATTGTTATGTGAAAAAGAGAGAGAAAAAAAAAGAGGAGACAATAAAACTTCATCATTTCAATTGATTCAACAATTTAAAAAAAAAAATTTTGTTTTCATGAAAAACTTTGATTTCAATAAATTGTTTTGTTTAATGAATATATATGTGTATTTTTAAATTTTTGAAAATATAACATATATAATTTTATTAAACAAATCAATTAAAAAAAAATGAAAAAAAAATAAATAAAAAAATAAATTGTTTTGTTACTAAGATATGTGTATATTTTTATTTTTGAAAATATATATATAATTTTAATAACAAATCATTTATAAAAAAAAAAAAAAATCAATAAATTGTTTTTGGTTAGTAAATTACATATGTATATTTTTAATTTTCCAAAATTTAACATGTGTAATTTTATTAACAATACAATTTAAAAAAAAAAAAATAATCATTTTGTTTAGTAAAACATATATGTATATTTTTAATTCTTGAAATATAACATATATAGTTTTATTAACAAAAAAAAAAAAAAAAAAAACAACAAAAACAAAACAACAACAAATCAAATCAATAAACAAAAATCCATGAAATAGCCATGGCATTTTTTTTTCAATAAAACAAAACACCAAAGTTTCTCCACGTTGAGAACCTTTGCACAGGCTCGTAATTCCATCTATTCAAAGAGGCAAATCAGATATGACAATTCAAATGCATGCAAAACAATTCAATTCAAACCTAGCGCCCCATTTCAAAACAATTCAAATGCATGCACAGTCCAGTTTTCTGAGAATAACAATTTAAACCAAACTTTGCAGAAATCGTGCTCTTGTGAGTTCTGTAGTCACAATCATTCAGAGATGAGAAATTTGATGCCTGCTGCTTATGGCACTGCTGTAAATTTTGAACCAGCAATCCAGGTGAATATTTTGATTCTGATCATAGCAGCAGCCTGCGATTGTACAAATGAAAGAGCGGCCTTCTTGGTATACTGTTCACTGTAATACGCTGTCAAATAGCAATGACAGAGCATTTTTCTGTCCATTCCTGTAGATGAAAAGGGAGATTGTGATTTTGAACAGTCCAGGGATGAAAACAAGATGCACATGAAACGCAATTTTGAACCACGTTCTGAAGAAAACGATTTTTGTTGCTGAGGCAGAACCCAGAAAAACGCAAACTGTTATTGACACGTCATTTTCAAACACGTTTTCTGATCGATTGGAGATTAATTTAGAAAAAATAAAACATGGGTTTTTTCGCCAACATGGTCAATTAGATAAATCAGAAACCGTTTTAAGAAATTCGTGGCGATCTGGGAGAAATGTTCGGTTCTTTGAAGGCCATTTTTGCCTGCCGCGTGAGGAAAAACGATTTTTTCTGAGTGAAGAATTTGAAAACGACACTCTGCATTGATAATTCGGTTTCCTGATTTCTAGGAAGAGGAATTCTAATCAAAATCAAACTCTTATCATGGCATTCAATGCACATTCCACTCATTTTTGAATTTAATTCAATTTCGTTTTCTGAATGTTGGATTTCACATCTCCTTTATCATCTGCCCAGCAATTTTTGGTGCTTCACTGACATTATTAAACACCAACCATTATGATGTTTATTTCAAGGAGATGTCACATCACTATGGAAAGACATTAATAGGGCATGGGGATGAATTGAGCAAACTACAGGAGGATATTATCAAGCACATGGTCGTGCAGATGGCACAATGAACCTTAGTAGCATAAAGGTAAGCTCGATTGAGATTGAACGTGTCTGTAATGGCAACTGCTGCAATTGAAATTCCAACTAAGGGAGGGTGGTCCTGAATGGTTACTGATTGTGATAGTCCTCAAGGATCAAACAGATACAAAAATAAATTTTGAAGAGATGAAAGATTATATTTTGAAATAGCAATCATGCCTTTTATGTTCTTCAATGCTTACCAATATATTATTTTTCATCTTATGTGAGCTTCACTTACCATTCTATGGTCATTGCAAGGTCACGATTGGTCAATGTATCTGAGTTTGCTTTATTTAGCATCATTTGTTGAAACTTAAAAAAAAAAAATTTGCATTTCTCTTTTGTTGTTAAAAAAAATGAATAATTTTGAATCAATGAAATGAACAAGTTATTTGCTCGTTTTTCTGAAGGTATTGATTAAATTTGAACTGATGATGAATGATGAATGGCTAACTTTTTATTCAAGATTTTTAGCTACAGAAACCGTCGACATTCTGCAGCTAAAGTCCAATTCCGCAGCTGTTCTTCAATTCCACAGCTGAAGTCCAATTCCGCAGCTGTTCTCCAATTCCGCAGCTGAAGTCCAATTCCGCAGCTGTTCTGCAATTCCGCAGCTGAAAAACCTCATTGTTCAAATCAACATAACTTTCTCATACAAAATCAGATTTTGATGATTTAAGTATCGTTGGAAATGTCTCAACAAGATCTATACAATGAGAAATCCATCATTAGAGTTTGAAATGGAAAATAATGAAATAAATTGCTGAAAAGAAGTTACATTCAACTGGAGGCACTAATTCCAAAACAGGTATAAATTCTTCTGATTTTTCCTTTGAGAACTTGTTTCATTAATACAAATTCTTAAGTTTTGTGTGTAAATATCATAACTAGAGAGATTGATCACCTCTCTCCTTTGATAATCTTACATTCCATTGCAGAAGAAGTATTAGTTTTTTTGCAGGTTCCAGGAGGAAGGACAAATGACTACAAGAGAATGGTGTCTCTCTAAGAGACCAATTTGTTTCATAAGAGGATGATCAGCAACAAAGAGGAGGAAATATGTTGATGCAAAATCAGATCCAAACACTTGAAAAACTTTCAGATACCATTGTCTCCATCACATCCATACCTCATAATAAACTATTCACCTCATTTCACTTCATATTTTCCATTTACATTCACATCCACTTTCCATTTCTTTTTGTCCATTCATAACCACAAATAAAAGCAAGAGGCTCATTCACATGCTTATTGCCCATTGTCATTTCTCATTCACATGCTTATTGTCCATTTCCATTTTCATCTTCCATTTCCATCTTCCATTTCTTATCATTTTCATTCCGCAAATAAGCCCTACTGCAATGCAAATTATTGAGTCCATAGTCCTTTGAGTCTAAGTTCTTTGTAAAAACACCTTGAGGCTTGCATGCCTTAATGGCAAGTTCTCATGCTAACAAACAATGGGAATACATTAATGTCCCTTGTTCGTCAGATCTTCTAGGTGACTCGACATCGGCAAAATCATTCGTACCTAGCAAAATGTGTTTGGGCATCTTGACTCTCATTGTCATCAATGGTGAGAGTTCTCGTGGTGACTAGTGGCATCCATTAATGGCCACTAATTCAACAATTTCCTACTATGTTCGACATCAGAACATCTTTTCACATAGTAGGAATTGTGCCAATGAGTTTTGAAGACATGAAGACTATTATTTTCAGCATTTTGGAGCAGATTCATCAAGTTTTAGTAGAAGCAATAAAAAGTCATCTCATCTCTTTATCCATGACTCCTCTTGTTCAGCCACTTGAAGAAGAATATGATCAGAATTTTGCAACCACCACACATACACAACTCATCCACATTTAAGGTAAGTGAAGGTATGTTGTTTTCTAATTTTTAGTCATGTAATTCATTAGAATGCTAAAATTGTAACTTTGGAAAAATTCCTCACTCCCTTTTTCACATTGTCATATCTTTAGTTGGGAGGAAGGGACATCATTTCATATCCACATGTCATACACTATCACACATTTTCATTTCATTTCCATCCACATATACTTCCCAACCAACTATTGTTGCAACATGATCCAAAAGATTATATGCCTTGCAAATGATCAATTCATTGATGAAGAAATTGATTCTAAATGTTTTCATGAACTTTGATGTAACAAATAAAATAAAGCATTGTTACACAAGAACCAATGCTTCAAAAAAAAAAAAAAAAAAGGAAAAAAAATGGTTGTCACACAAGAACCAACCAATGAAAAAAAAAAAAAAAAGAAGAAGAAGAAGAAGAAAAATGTTGCAATCAAATGTATTATACTTTGCCAAAAAGAAAAAATCAAGAAGCAAAGTTTGGAATGAATCTATATGAGTCAAAACTCATAAAAGATCAACTCATGGACAAATGAATCATTGCAATGGTTGCATGAGGACATGCAACAACTTCAGTTGGGGGGTATGTTGAGTCTCAAAAATGTTCTCCATATTCATATATATTTCCATTATGTCATAACCATTTAGCTCTTATTTCATAGCCATTTGACCTAAAACCCTACATCAAGTAACCATTTTCATAAATATATGGGTTAGGATCCTTGTTTTCCAAAGTTATTTATTTTATGTATTTAAAGTGAATTTATGATTAAAAACTAGAAAATTAACATAGTTTCATATATTTATATATGTGTTATGAGTTTTGTGACATGTGTAGGTCAAAAGGAGACTTCTAGAAGACCCTTATGTGGCACTCTAAGGCCAAATTCGAATTTGGTTGGAGAAGATTATGGGATCAAAAGGATATGTGTCTCACTTCCTTGTTGTATTGAAACTCTAGGAGGATATGTGTCTCATTCTTCAAGTTGTGTTAAAACTCTAGAAAGACATGTGTCTTATCATTTCCTATTTTGATTGTAACTCTAGAGATGGAGGGAGAGATTCATGGACTCCCATTAATGAGATAACTCCTCATATTTTGTATAAATAGGAGAAGCTTTTTCCTATCATGGGTAGTGAAAAAATAGTGAAAAATAGGAGAAGGAGAGAAAGGAATAGAGAGTATTTTGTAACAAAGCTTAAGATGGAATGGGATGTAGATTTGTGAGTTTTTCAATAAAGAAGTTCCTTGATGGTGTTTTGATTACAATTTTAAGGAGCTGAAGAAGGATTACACCAAATTGGTAGCAGAGGGCCCCTGCTATCCAAGGAGGCTTTTACATGTTTTCTAGATAAGTTGCTTTCAATTCTGTTTTGTCATATTTCCTTACTTAGATTGCTTTTTGAAATCATAGCTTTTAGCATAATTTTTCATGGCAGCCCGGGCATTTGCATATATTTTGACTAATGACATAGAATCAATATTGTTCTGCTGTTAATTTATTTTTTCTTAGTTTTTGTTTAATTTCGGTATTGCTTTGTTTATTTCAGTCTTGCACATTTGCTTCAGTAGTTAGATTTAGATATATTAAATTGCTCATGTCATTTTCAGTTACCTCCGAAAGCCACAGCTGGACTGATGGTGAAGGATTGTATTATGAAATGTGTAGTTTGATATTAGTTTCCTTTCTGCAAATTTAGATATATTAAACTGCTCATAACATCTTCAGTTGCCTCCGAAAGCCACAGCTGGACTGATGGTGAGGGATTGTATTATGAAATGTGTAGTTTGATATTAGTTTCCTTTCTGTAAGTTAGATATATTAAATTTCTCATAACATCTTCAGTTGCCTCCGAAAGCCACAGCTGGACTGATGGTGAGGGATTGAATTATGGATGTGTAGTTTGATATTAGTTTCCTTTCTGCAAGTTAGAAATATTAAATTGTGCATGACATCTTCAGTTACCTCCGAAAGCCACAGCTGGAATGATGGTGAGGGATTGAATTATGAATGTATGGTTTGATATTAGTTTACTTTCTGCAAGTTAGATATCAGTTACTCAAGTTGTTTATGGTTACTTCCGAAAATCATAGCTGGACTAATGATGAGGGATCAGAAGACAAGTTGATGTAATTTGATTTAGATTTACTTTATTGCAACTTTTGGATTTCTTTCGGCATAGTTTCTTTTGTGTTTAGACAGCAGCAAGAATAGTTTGGTTTCATGCTCACTAGTTCACTGTTTTGATTTATTAGATTAGCAACACCTTTTTCATTTCAGTAGCACATTTTCATTTCCTTTCAAGTTTTGTCATTGTATGTTTCAAATTCATTTTTCAGTTTCAAGTTGGTAAATCATTATAAAGGACATCATTGCCTTGAATATCCATAACCATACTTGTCTTTTAGAATTTCATAAAAAAACAAAAACGACAAAAAGTAAGAGATAGGTTATCTTGCACATATAGTGCGCCACACTTCGTCAGCTTACGAATCCCTGGTTGATAATTTATGTTAGCAATTTAGGACATACTAAATTGACCAAACAAAATACTTAAACACTTTCTCATTATCTAACCTCATGAAATGGTCATGGATTTTATTTGCAATGAAAGATGCAAAATCATATTTCACAGCAGGTGGCTGTCCAGGAGTGAAGATGGATAATAATACTAGGGTCAATTCATCAACATACTCACTAGTATTAAAACCCAGTACAAAGGATATCATATTCAGGATGAGCTTGCCTAAATTAGTAAAATAAGCAAAACCATAGGGAGGAGGGCCCTTAGGTTGATGTTCAGGTAACATAAAGGTCTGGCAAATGCATTTCAATTTTTCTTGGGACAATTGAGTAGACTTTTCAAGTAGTTCTTCCATGGACAAGGGAGTAATATTTTGATCAGGTTCAAAATAGAGCATTGTATTGATAGCTTGAGGAGTAATGGGAAAAATGATACTTTGGTCTGGGGATAACACTGCTCTTTGAGTTGGATCATAATTGGAATGACAGTAGTGGATAATTTCTGGGAAAATACAAACTGAGGGGATGAGATATCTTGGGAAATTGGATTCCCATAACCCAATGACATCCAAACCTTTCGAATAATCATCTCTGCAGCGACAATAACTTCGAAGGGGATTTTGATCGAACACTAAGTCTTTAATTTGAAAGTATTTATCCACTAATGGCAAGTATTCCAATTCTCTGTGGGGGCGTTTAATGGGTCTACACTTAAGGCTGCCGAGACTTCCATTTTGGTTCTTGTGTATTCAAAGTGGAAGTTTCAGGGGTTTTCACGGAAATGGGCGCAATTACCAAGTTTTAATGAGGGAAATCGGTACAATTGCAAGTTCGGGGACATAATTTACAGTTCTGAAGATTAGGGAATGAACTTAGCAATCAAATTTAACACCGTTTTCAGTGGAAAAACAAAAAAAGCTGAGTTTCTTTCAAAGTTCAGGGCGTAATGGAATAAATACCTGCTTTTAGAGGAAAACTGTGGTTTAGCAGGTATCGGTTGGTGGCGAGTGAAAGCTGGAATACTGGTCCGGCGGAAGTCTTGAGCGAAATTGAGTTGAATAGTAATTGACAGTGAATTTTTGAATTTCGGAGTGGAGGGCGCATTCGTTTTCAACAGACAAAGTGATAGAAAATACGCGGAGTTTTATTTTATTTGCAAATTCAATGGGTTTTTTATTATTTTCGGGAATGACGTCATCATGGTATGGGAGGACACGTCATCGGGGTTGGGTGGTAAGCGGTAATTTCCACACCGCTTTGGGGAACAGGCGGTATTAAACGAAATGGTAACGAATCCATTGGTTGAATGCCACGTAGCCAACGCACTGTTTGAAAACCATCGCGATTTTGCGTGTTAATTCTCGTACAGAGGATGGCCAGCGGAATCATCGTAGGCTGTAGATCTTCATTGGAACGATCGAACGATATTTCGAAAGGGAAGTGGCATGGGAGATAATGCGGGGGCCCGACGGGTTTTCAAAGTAATTAATATTTAATTAACTACTCCGGGAGGGATTTGATTGGTGGAGGGATATGATTATTAATTAATCCAAACGATTTAATTAATCTCAATGGTTTAATAGGGGTCGGGTTACAGAGGCTCGGGGGTTTTCGAAGTTTTAGTTTAAATTAAAACGTCAGGTTTTATTTCAATTTTTTCGTTCAAAACATATAAAACTATATGTTTAAAACCTCTTTTCGATATTTTTATTATATGGTAATAAATAAATGTGATTTATTAACCATAGGGGTGGGAATAGTTTATATAGGTATATTTTAGCCAAAGGGTTTTTATTGTGGGATTTTTTTTTTTTTTAATAAAGGGGATTAAATAAACTTTGGCCAAAACTTAGAATAAAAGGGTTTTTGGGTTATTTTTATAAAAGGGAATTATAGATAATAGGATAAGGTATTTCAATAAGGATTTAATAAATAAATCAGATGTTAATATGACAAAGGGACAAGGAAAACTCAAAATACTTTACACAACTAAGAAAGTGAAGATTTCTGAAGCAAATTTCATTATATCAACTTCAACACTTAGATTTAGAATAGTAAGTAATTTTGAGGGGATTTTATGAAATATGACATGATTTTCCTAAGTAAAATGAGATTTTACTTGGGAAAAGATTTAAAGTGAATAAGTGTAATGATGAATAATCTCAAGTACTAAGGTCTTTTCAATTATTGGGCCGAGGGTCCGGTCCCTCCAAAAGTCAAGGAAATGCCTTGAGCCCCTCTAATCTTCAAATTCCTTAGCACTTTGGGGAAATTAGTAAAACTTTTAGGGAGAAAGTGAGATGGGAAGTTAATGATTCTGACTTTGCCTTCTGTGAAATACTTCCAATGTATTTTCCGCTTCAGTACTTGTGATGAAAGTAAAGGATTAAACACATTTAGCACCATCATTCATCACATGAAACTTTGCAACACCATCTACCTACCCTATCTACTTTACTCTACCATTTTCTCTTCTTTATTAGGGTGCACTTAGGCTGGAAAACCCTTATCAATATTCTTTTTCTTTTACATGGCAAATCTGTCTAATTCTACACTTATTACATCCAAGGGCTCAGATTAAACTGTTGAGCACCTTTTATTAACTCTACCTATCTACTTATCTGCCAAGATTAAACAGTTTGGTCAGATATTTATTCTCTATTCTACAACATGAAATTGAAAAATGAATGAGTCAAGTTTATACAATTTGAATCTTCATAAATTGTGTCAAAGTTTAACAAGCTGCACACAATTACTTATTTACAAAAAATGAAATAGTAGTGGCATTTGGATTTGCACACTTTCCTTGGTCTATTTTTGTTTGGGGTTTATTTCTTTCACTTTTTTGACCATTTTATTCTTTTTACCCTTTGATTTTTCTTTTAGGGTATACCCTCTTTACATTTTTAAAATTTTTTGATTTTTTGATTTTTCAAGAATATGGAACACCTTTGCACAAGAAAAAGGTTTGAACATATTGCATAGTTCAATCAGACAATCATGAAAAATGACACCTATTGGTATAGGAGTCTAACACTGGCTCCACTTGGGGATGGATTTTCCTGGTGAAAAGTCAAGAACAGCAGGTCAGATGCCTCAAAATGTCTTCAAACTGAACCATGTAATCTTCTTCTTCTGGTAACTTTATTGTATATATGATAGTGAAACTTTTGAAGCTTAGGGCCTTCACTTCGGGCTTCAACTCCAAAAAGTCACCATCCAATCAAAGCTGATGCATTAGAAAGGATATATTATGTACAAGTTAGAAAAAATCAGAACATCTTAGTAAATAGGATCAAAATAGTGCTTTAGCATTCGAGCATTGACTGGTCCTTCCTCAGCCTCTGAATTGTCCAAATTTTTCAAAAAGTATGTGTTGTTTCCCTGTAAGGCATGAATGATGTAAGGTCCTTTCCATAAGAAATCAAATTTCCCATGTTTCCCTTTATCTTCCCTTCTTGAATCCCATCTTAGAACTTTATCTCCTAGTTGAAAATCTTCTGCTTTAGTTCTTTTGTCAAACATTTTCTTTAACTTTTCCTGCAAGACTTGGGATCGTTGATACACTTCTTCTCTGGTTTGCTGTAATTGAATTGTTTGGTTAATTCTTCTCTGAATATCATTTGGTTCCACTTGAGCCTCCTGAAGTAACTTCATAACAGGGATTCCTAAAGATGATGGGAATCTTGCCTCAATGCCATAAACTAATTCATATGGACTGGTCCCAATTGATTTCTTAGTTGTAAGTCTGTCTGCCCACAATGCATTGGTAAGTTTCTTATGCTAGTTCTTTTTATTTTCTTCCAATAATTTTTTAATGATATTAATAAGGCTTTTATTGGAAGATTCTGCCAGTCCATTACCCTGGGGGTAATAGGTTGTTGAATGGCCTAAAGTGATGTGATATTTATTGCAGAAACTAATCATTTTCTTAGACTTAAATGCAGCAGCATTATATGTTATAATTTTCTTTGGACAACCAAATCTTGAAAGTATATTGGTTTCTAAAAACCCTATAATTACAGAATCATTGGCTTGTCCGCATGGGATAACTTCAATCCATTTAGTAAAGTAATCTGTGGCAGTAAGAATCCATCTATGTTGCCCAGAAGAAGAGGGATGAATTTCTCCAATAAAATCTAATCCCCATTGTTGAAAGGGTCTTTCTGTGGAAATTGGTTTTAATGGTAAAGGTAGCAACTTTCTTTTACCCTAAAAAATATGACACTTATGACAAGTTGTTACAAATTTCTTAACATCTGAAAACAAGGTTGGCCAGTAAAAACCAGCCCTTAAGATTTTATCTGCAGTTGACTTCCAGTAGAGATGTCCACCACAATCCCCTGCATGAAATTCATTAAGTACCTTGTCAGTTTCATCTTTTAATAAACAATTTAATAGGATTCCATCATGATTCTTCCAAAAAAGAGCACTATCTAAAATACAATATTTTAAAGATGTCATTTTCAAAAATCTTTGTTTCGTTCTGGACAACCCTAGAGGAGCTTGCAGGTTTAACAAAACATAAATAATATCAGTGTACCAGGGTGAGTTTAAGAAGGTTTGACTGATCTGTGGAGTCGCCATCTCTTGTTCGTCATCCAGTTCGTTGATGTCCAAGGCTTGGCAATTAGTTTCAGTCATGAGTTGAGCCAAACCTTGACCTTTTATGAGTTTTGTTGGTTTAATCTGAATATCATATTCTAATATGGTAGCTATCCACTTACCCCTTTTGCCTTCAATACCATCTTGAGTCAAGATGTCTTTAACGACAGCATTAGGTACATAAGCTATCACATGAGAATATAATATATAAACTCTGAAATCTTTAATTGCTTTTACAAGTGCAAAAGCTTGTTTCTCCATGATATTGTATTTCAAAGATGCATCTCTAAGTGCTTTACTGAAAAAGGCAATTGGTTTTTCACATCCCTGATCATCCTTTTGTAGTAAAACAACAGCAATTGTATGTTCAGAAGCAAATGAAAAAATAATGAAATCTCTATCAAACTTTGGACTGATAAGAACCGGTGTTCTTGTTAAAGCCATTTTGATTTCTTCAAATGATTGCTTGGCTTCTACAGTCCAGTCAATGCTTGAATCTTTTTTAAGCATGTTAGTAAGAAATCTAAGTAATTCAACTAAACTGGAAATAAACCTTCTCAAGAAATTGATCTTTCCTATGAAAGCTTGAAGTTGTTTTATGTTTCTGGGATGAGGTATCTGCAAAATTTCTTGTATTCTTTCAAGGTCAATTCTAATGCCATCTTTAGAAATAATGTGACCTAGGAGCTTTCCTTCTTCCAAACCAAACAATGACTTTTTAGGATTTAAAGAAATACCATATTTTCTGCACTTTATAAACACTTGCCTTAGATGATCTAAATGTTGCTGATCTGTTTTGGAAAAAAATATTAAATCATCTAGATAAATTACCAGAAAATCATGTATTTCTTTAGCAAAAGCAATGTCCATTGCTCTTTGAAATGTAGCTCCTGCATTCTTAAGTCCAAATGGCATCTTGACATATTTAAAAGTACCCCATGGTGTTGTAAATGCTGTTTTGTCTTGATCATCAGGATGAACCAGAATCTGGTTATACCCTGAAAATCCATCCAGAAGAGATATCCTTGAAGATCCCACTACCCTTTGTAGGATATGATCCATTTTAGGCAAAGGATAGTTATCTTTTAAAGAAATTTTATTCAAATTTCTCAAATCGACACACAGTCTGATTTCTCCAGTCTTTTTTCGTGTTGGTACTAAATTAGAAACCCATTCTGAGAACCTAATAGGAGCTATAATTCATGCTTCATACATTCTTTTAATTTCCTTTTCAATTGAAGGTAGTAAAACAGGATTGATCCTTCTAAGTTTCTGTTTAAAAGGTTTCTGATCTGGTTTCAAAGGTATAGTGTGTTGAATTATTGATGTATTATATGATTTAAGATCTTCATAACTCCAGGCAAAAACGTCTTGGAATTATTTTAAGAGTTCAACATATTTAACCTTTTGATCTTCTGGTAGAGATTTGGATAACTTAACCATTTTGGGATTTTCTGGGGTTCCTAAGTTGCATTCTTCAATATCAGCCTTAACAGGTTCCATTTTGGGTTTAAAGGGAATGTCATTTGAGTCAAAAAGATCTTCCAAAGGAGTTAATCCTTTGGGTAGATGATTATCTTTCAAATTAATGATTTCAGTTTCATCTTCTATGACTTCATCGAATTCCATTTGTACCAAATCCTGCATATCTTTTTCAGTGAATTTGGTTGGGTGAAGCATATGAATTTCCATCTCTTCAGAAATATTTGTTTCTTGTTCATATACTTGATCAGATTCATTGATTGTTATGTCTTCATCTATATTACTGTTAAAAAACTCATTTTCTAGTGTCAAAAAACCATTGATCTGATTGTTATTTACAAATACTTGCCAATTCATTAGATTGTCCGGTATAGCAGGTCTATCTCTAATCTCAGCTGTGAACTGATGATTAGGTCCAAAAGAAAATTTACATGTGCTAGCGAACATTGCAAGACTATGAGCATGCAAATTTTGTTTCCTGTGAATCTTGGCAAGTTGGGCTTGTAGAAAAGTGTTGAGAATTTCCACAATTGTTTCTCTGTATTGTTTCAATCTGGGATTTTTGGTTGAACATTCACCATTAATCTGTTGGATAATTAATTCAGAGTCTCCTATGATTGATACCCTAATTTCTCCTAACTTTTTGACATGTTTAAGCCCTACCAAAAGAGCTTCATACTCAGCCATATTGTTAGTGCATTTAAAATTCAATCTATAAGAATGACCTTCGGCATGATCGTTTTCAACATTATGTAACCAAATTCCAGCCCCTGCTCCTAACTTGTTTACTGAGCCATCAAATTCTAAATGCCACAGAATTTCATGTTCATAATCTTCATCAACTGTTTTAACATGTTTCTTAATAGGAGCTAGTTTTTTAGTTCTTTCTGGTATCTCTTGATTTTCTGGTGTTTCTTTGTCTTCGGAAATTTCTTCGATCTGAACAGTGGATTTATTTGTAGTTTCTGTTTCAGGTGCTTTTAGCTCAGTAGGAAGGTCCATTTCAGCATTGTAAAGGATGAAGGAGTCCATATCAGAATGTACTGAATAGACAGGGACGTTTTCAGGCTTCTCATGGCTACTCACCAAGTACTTCATCAAGGTTTCTCTATATAATCTTTTAGGTTGACCAAATACTGAAATAGTGGCATATGACATGTCTAATTGAATAGATCCTCCAAGTTTAGCACCCCAGGATCTAGACAACAACATACCATATTTAGGAGGAATATCAGCCACTACTATATCCATCAAAACAGACTTCGCAGGGTATTGCACCAAAGTAACACACAAATCTTTAATCAAACCTAAACATCTTACCTGACTAGAATCAAAAGAAAACAAATCTTTATACAGTCTGGTAATGTCTAAATTTAATCTTTCCATCACAGCTTTTGGTATCAAATTGTGGGATGCTCCAGAATCAAGCATAACATTATGGAGTATTTTGTCATGAACGTTCAAGCTTACATAAAATGGAGGGGTTCCTCCACTTTCTGGTTTGCCATTTACCTCGGGGCCAAAAAGGAGTTTGGGTTGATCATCAAGAATATTCACTGAATCATCCATTCCAGTAATGTTAATGTTAAGGGATTTGCTGATTTGACTTCTATAGACATCATGTTTAGCCAATTTTGATAAAGGAACAACTATCTTTAGTTTGCCTATTTCAGCCTCTAGATTGAAAGGTTTTTCTGTTTGAGCTCTAGTGTTCTGGACAGTTGGGTTTTCTCTATTTTTTTGGTCTTCAACGTTTTTCTCTTTTTCATGAGTGGAATTATGATTTGAAGGTGTTTCTGAACTAACTTCTACTGGTTCTTCTACATTTCCTACAGGAGGAAAAGTATTAGATTGTTGTTTATTGTTTGGTTGGTTGTCAGACACATCCTCAATTATTGTATTTGAGGGGTTAGGAGTTGTCCTAGACAGAATTTTTACAGGGGGAATGTTTTGTACAGGAGGGATGTTAACTTTACCTTTGAAATTTTGTTTTACAGCTTTCTGTTTGCTATTCTCTGGCACATCAATTCGTCTGCTTCTTAAATTATACTATTTATGAACCTCATAAATTGTTGTGTCATAGCCTTCTTTAAAATCAAAAGTCTCTCCTAAATGAGTTTGAAATGTTTCAAGGATGTGGTTCTCTTGATCATCCAGAGATAGAAAAACTTCTGGTTCATTTTTGTCCTCAGTTACGTTATTTATTTCAACATCCTCAGTAGGTTCTTCAGAAGTTGAACCTTCAACAAAATTTTCTTGGAAAGGTGGCCTGATATTTTGGTCAGGGACATTCTTCCCAATATTTTGGTTCTGATTTCTTCTAAAGTTTGGGTTTCTCACAATATTTTGATTATCACTAGAAGACTTTCTTTCGATTGTCTCCACTCTGTCTCCCAGTCTTTCCATACCTTTAATGATTGCATCCAGCTTTCTTTCAAAAGCTGAAGGTTCTTCATTCATAGGCATTCTTCTTTCGGCCCTAGCTCTAGCTCGTTTTTCTATGAGGTTTGCTTCCACACTAACCACTATGATTTGCATCTCTTCTAGGGTTTGGGGGGCTCTTTCCCTAAGATAATATGCTATGTCAGAGTCAAAACCATCAGGGAATTTAACCAATACTGAGTCCGGAGGTGGTCTAAGGTTTTGAGGAACAACGTTATAGGCTTCATTAAATCTGATGATGTAATCTTGTACTGTTTCATTAGATCCTCTTTTCAATTTTCCAAAGTCAGATAAGATCTGAAGAGGGTCTTTCTTCTTCTCCCATCTATTTAAAAATGACCTATACAAAGCTGGTAAATCAACAATATTGTTTGGAGCAAGGGCCCTAAACCATGTCCTGACTTCTCCAGTAAGACTCTGAACAAAAATTCTCATTCGGACATCATCAGTGTCAATTTCATAAAATTCAAATTAATCTGTCATCCTTTTGGTATGTTGTTGAGCTGTGTAAGTCCCTGAACCGTCAAAAGGGGTGATCTTACTCTGATAATCCTGAGGCAAAGCAGCAGGGTTGGCTGGCAACTGTAATGGAGCATATCTATTGGCCATTGGAAGGTGTAATGGAATAACAGGTGGTGATGGTCTGGTAGGAGGGGGTGGAGGAGTAGAATGAGTGGCTGGGGTTTGAAAAGCTTGAGGAAAAGTAACTGAACCTGGGGAAGCTTCAGTAATTACAGAAATGTTTGAAATTTCTTCAAAAGTTTGTTCAAATTGAATGGAGTCTTGTAAATGTCTGTCAAAATGATATGAAACAAATCTCAATTGCAAATCTTCAAGAAATAGTGGATCTGGAACAAGCTTAGACAATTCAGATTCAGAAAAATTCACGAACAGAGAAGTTTCAAATCGCTCGTCAAAGGGGATTTCGTCAAAATATATAATCTTCATAGGACAGGACTGTGATCTAGAAAGAAGTCTGGAACTTCCAGAACTCTCTTGACTACCTCTTTCAGAACTTTCTTGACTTCCTTGTCTTCTAAGAATCCTAGGAATCAGATTTGGATTTTCAAATATCGGTTGTGGATTAGGGTCAAGATTGGACCTAGTATGACGAATCCTTTCTGAAGCCAGTTTTCCTAGCTGATATATGTTTTTGGATTTTTTGTTTTAATTGAAATGAAAGTACAACTTCTACAAATTATTCAAGAAATAATGATTTGTGATTAAAATTTTCTCAAAGATTTATTGAACTAGAGAGTCTGATTAAACATTTGAAACTAAGGTTCAGAGTATAAGCTAAATCAGAGATATACTGAAGCAACATTTATTTACTATGCATTTGTAGGGAAAAAGCATTTCAAAGGCTACCTGGCTGATCTTTAGACTCTGTATATAGCTTATAAGTGAACAATATTAACAATAAAAATGATTTAGGCTCCCCAGTATGGTCGCCACTATGTTATCACTCAGGTTTTCCTTGAAGTTGTGGAAAAAGAAAGTATACCCGAGGTAACCACAAACCAACCTTCAGATGCAGAATCTAGCCAATATGCATCCAGAGAGGGCTCTCTCTTTATAATTTATCTTTTTTCTTAGGAATTTTTAGGCTAGTTATAGATCCAAGAGTTTGTTTGAAAGTGGTGGAATTCGCCAAATAAGGAAAAGGTTGAATATTTTCAGGCCATTGGGCTATGGAGTCAAAGGATGGCTTTACTGGATTTCTATTCTACACACAAGATGGCTTTGCAGGGCAAGATAGCCAAATAGAGAACAATCATTAAAATTTAAAGTGGATGGAATGGGTTTGAAAGGATGAAAGGCAGTTAAGAATCTTTCACCATGTTCAAAAGAAAGAAATGAAATGATTACAAATAAAGAGCAGTGAAGAATTCTTTACTATAGTAATCAAAATGTTTAAATTAGCGAAGCAAGAGCATTTAAGAATTCGTTGCTTATAACTAATTTAGAGGAAAACATTTAGAATAATCACAACTGAACTCAGAGTACAATTAAGTAAATTCTGAGTTATTCTTTTATGTCAAGTATTCAGAAATGGACACAATGATATTATAGACAGATATAAAACTTAAAACATAGGATAGAAAGACTTATTGAACTGCAGTCTGACACATGAATCCTGCAAAAAGTCCCGAGCTTCAAATTGTCATCTAGTAAGCCACAAATAAATTTTTCCAATACGCTTTTATTCCAAAAACATCAATGTCACAGCGAAGTAGTAGAATCCACCCTCAATACTTTCTTTTAGAGTTTATTTATACAAAAAATGATTGAAAATATCTCACACTAACCTAGCAAATAATCTAGGGTGACTAATGAATAAGTTACAATAAAAAGGAGACAGATGGTCTCGTAGATAGGACAAAAAGTAACTGCTGGTGTGTTGTTTCCTCCCTTTGTGGATGTGCTGGAGGCAGGTCCTACAATAGGGCTCGATGTGAGTAATTATTTTTTACTGCCTTGCTTGTCTGATACTCTTCGTTTCTGCTGATACTCTTTCAACTGCAAAACTGAGACTCTTTAACCTTTGCTCATCTATTTATCCTTTACATGATAGTAAAAGGCAAAATTCTCTATCTGAAGATAAAATTCACAAAATTTCCAATAGGTCTTCCCACCATTTGTCTTCTGCTATTATGGTTCTTTTGATCTTTCTCAATGTTTCATCGGCCTCTGTGTATCTGAAGAAAGTGGGCCGGTTTGGGAACAGATACCTTATTTCATATTCAAGATGAAACAAATTCTTTAACCTATCGTAGAGATTCTTCACTGTTGGCAATGTTGCTTCTGATGAACTGATAGAATGAGCAGTTGTGTTATGAGCATGTATATCCACTTTGTTAACATAGGTTCCCAAGTCCATTAGTTTGTCTTCTGAGAGCATAGGACTGGGTAACCCGTTGTTCAATAAAACCTGAAACTTTTCTTTGAAGGCATTAATTTCTTCCTGAATATCTGAGCATCTTCTTTCCAGATTTTGCATAAGAGTTCTTTGGTAAAAACTCTTTTTATTTCTAAAATAGTACATGTTTTGTCCTCAATTCCAAGCTCTGCAAGTTGTTGCTTGGTCTGGGTGTTCAAAAACTGTATAATTTGATTTGCTTGCTCAGGTCTGTCCTTTAATTCTTCTCTTGTTTTGGAAATTTATTCCATACCTACTTTGACCAAGTCATTTTGTTCAAAGATTATTTGAACAAAGGACCAAATACTCTTTATTGAATCAATGATATTATTCCAAAGAATTTCATTTATTTCTCTCAAAGGCTTTTCTAATGAGAGATATTTTTCTAAAGCCTTAACCAATTTTTCCAGCCTTTTAATTTCCCTTGTATTATCAGCAACAATCTTTTTTGACATATCATATTTTTGTTCCAAATTTGTGTGCTGCAATTTTGTAGACTGAAGTTCTGTGACTCTGAGTTTTAAACTTTCCATTTGTTTTACTAATTCATCAGAACTTAAGCTAGAAGTGTTCACCTGTAATGGATCTGTTTGTTGGTCTGCTCCTATTGTACCTGTACCTGTTGTAGATGTCTGCATGATATCTTTCTTTTCTTTTAATGCCTGCTCCAGTTCTTTCTCTGTTTCACTTAGTTTCTCAGTCATTTTCAGGAGCAACTCCATCATTTCTTCTTGTGAATTTTCTTTCAAAACTTCTTGAGTTTGGGGATGCCTTGAAGCTGGCAATTTCAATTGCTTTCTTAGTGCATCAATATCATCATCCTTCTTTTTTATCAGTGCCTCAATGCTTTTTATATCTTTGGGATTATGACCCAAACTAATGATTATTTCTTCCAGAGATTTTATTCTATTATCTTTTGCCTGAGAAGAAGCTTTCTCAATTTGCAACTGGGTATTTGTATTATTTAAAGAATCTTGCAATCTATGGGCTGCCATTGCTTTATCAGTAAGGGTGGAATATATCATTTCCCCAGTTTGTTTATGTAATTCTATTTGGTCTAATGGATGAATGTCTTTTGCTAGGACCTCAAAATTGGTCCTAATGTAATCAGATGTTGTCTTGGGCTTTGGCACTTTGGATTTAAAATGGCTCATCATCATTTTTCCTTGTTGAATGTCAAAAGCTGACATTAATATTTCTTGATTGTGTGGATCCATTCTAAGATACTGATCATATACCTGCATCCTCAATGGGTCATTCTTGGCTTTTATATTAATGAAAGTCTTCTTTATATCACCTGCATCTGTCTTTGGCTGTTTAAAGGAAGACACTTCAGTGCTCAACTGTTTTTGTAATTCCTTTCCTTTATGACCTGTGTGTATTTCACTAACTGAACCAGTTAGTTGACTATCCTCTCTTTCATCATCAAACATTTCATCTATAGATTCCACTTCTGGAAGTGGATTCAGTTTCTGCTTCTTAGCCTGGTGTTGTTGTGAAGATTCTTTGGGAGGAGTGGGATCTGCAACCTGTCTTTTCTTGCCTATTTCCATATTAGATGGAGTCTGCAATTCTGAAACTTCAGGATGATTAACTTGAACAGGGGAAACCTGTGTTTGATCTGGTGCCTTGGAGGTTTGAGGCTTTTCTGTCATAATGAAAGTTTCAATGACTTGTACCTCAGGTTCTTTTCCTTTGCCTTTAGACTCAACTGCAATTGATGGGATTTTTTCCTGTAATCCTTGTTGAAGATTTCCTGCTGAAGAAGTGCCAATATGAGGTACCTACACTTGCCCAAAAGATTCTAGGTCAAACTTTTTCTCAAGATCTTTCATAATTTTGTTCATATTGTCTTCTTCATTATCTTTCTCAACTAGTGTTCCTTCCATCCACTCATCTTGATTAGCATATTGTTCTATTTCTGGAATTCTGTGGTGAAAGTAGGGTGCTGATTTGTTCTTCATTATTTTGTCACAGATAAAACTGAATGGATCATAAGGAATCCAACGGAAACTCTTTTGTAACTTGAAATGGTTTTGCAATATATTTTCTGCTTCATGTTCAGCATCCCTAGAATTGCATATAAAGGGACCTAACTGACTTTTGATTCTAAGTTGTGCTTTCTTTTTAACATTACAAAAATGAATAACATCAGATTTATTCATTTGCCTGAAATATTCTAAGGCAAAAAGCCTCATGGGCACATATTTAGGCAATTTGAACGGACAAAGTTCACATCCATATATTCTGATTTCTGAATGATTCTGGTACAAATACCAGTCTCCAACTTTGTATGTCCTTGAAAGCTGCAAAGTTTTCTTAATCTCATTGAAGGGAACTTCTCTGATTGATAATAGATGATGAGATGGTAAATGACTGAGGAATACTTAAACACATTCTCATTATCTAACCTCATAAACTGGTCATGAATTTTATTGGCAATGAAATATGCAAAGTCATATTTGACAGCAGGAGGTTGTCCAGGAGTGAAGATGGATAATAATACTAGGGTTAATTCATCAACATATTCACTAGTATTAAAACCCAGTACAAAGGATATCATATTCAGGATAAGCTTGCCTAAATTAGTAAAATAAGCAAAACCATAAGGAGGAGGGCCCTTAGGTTGATGTTCAGGTAACATAAAGGTCTGACAAATGCATTTCAATTTTTCTTGGGACAATTGAGTAGACTTTTCAAGTAGTTCTTCCATGGACAAGGGAGTAAGATTTTGATCAGGTTCAAAATGGAGCATTGTATTAATAGCTTGAGGAGTAATGGGGAATAGGACACTCTGGTCAGGGGACATCACTGCTCTTTGAGTTGGATCATAATTGGAATGACAGTAGTGGATAATTTCTAGGAATATACGGACTGAGGGGATGAGATATCTTGGGAAATTGGATTCCCATAACCCAATGACATCCAAACCTTTCGAATAATCATCTCTGCAGCGACAATAACTTCGAAGGGGATTTTCATCGAACACTAAGTCTTTAATTTGAAAGTCTTTATCCACTAATGGCAAGTATTCCAATTCTCTGTGAGGGGCATTTAATGGGGCTACACTCAGGGCTACCGAGACTTCCATTTTGGTTCTTGTGTATTCAAAGTGGAAGTTTCGGGGGTTTTTCACGGAATGGGTGCAATTATGGTTTTGGGAGTTTGATTTTAGTTACAGGAACTAAAATAGACCAATATTGACCTTTTTTTTAGACTATGGTGTGAATTTAACACAGGAATGCGGATTTTTCAAAGAGTTCCAGCAGGAAATCGAATAAATACCTGTTTGATAGAGAAAGTTGAAATTTACAAGTACTGGTCAATGGCGGATGAATGCTCGGGCACTGGTATAGCAATGGAGTTCAGCAATCTTGGTCGACAGTAGTTTAATCAGCGGAATTTTCAAATTCGCAGTGGAGAACGCAGTCACTATCACCAGACAAAATAATGGAAAATACGCGGATTTTTATTTTATTTGCAAAGTCAACGAGTTTTTTATTATTTATGGGGGTGACATCATCAAGGTACGGGAAGGACACGTCATCAGGGACGAGCGGTAAGCGGTTTCATTTCGCACTGCTTTCGGGAGTTGACGGTTTCAGACGAACGAGCAGCGAATCCATTCAGCGTTTAACACGTGGCCATGGCACTGTTTCGAAACCATTTGGATTTCGCGCGTTAAATCTCGGACGGGAGACAGTCAGCGGAATCATCGTGGACTATAGATCTTCGGCGGAGTGATCCAACGGTGGACCCAGGGGGGAGATGGTAAGGGAGTTAATGTGCGGGCCCGACGGGTCTTTAAAATGATTAACATTTAATTAACTATTCTGGGAGGCATTTGATTGGCAGAAATGTTGGTTATTAATTAATCCAGGTGATTAATTAATCCCAATGGTTTATGAGGAGTCGGGTTATGGAGGTTCGGGGTTTTTCGAAGTTTTGGTTTAAATTAAAACTTCGAGTTTTATTTCATTTTTTCGTTTAAAACATACAACATATGTTCAAAACCTTCTCAATATTGTTATTATATGGTAATAAATCAATGTAATTTATTAACCATAGGGGCGGGGATAGTATATATAGGTATTTTTAGCCAAAGGGTTTTTATTGTGGGATTTTTATTTAATAAAGGGGATTAAATAGACTTTGGCCAAAACTTAGAATAAATGGGTTTTTGGGTTATTATTATAAAAGGGAATTATAGATAATAGGATAAGGTGTTTCAATAAGGATTTAATAAATAAATCAAATGTTAATATGACAAAGGGACAAGGAAAACTCAAAATACTTTACACAATCTAAGAAAGTGAAGATTTCTGAAGCAAATTGTATCATCTCAACTTCAACACTTAAACATAGAATATTAAGTAATTTTGAGGGATTATTTTGGAAATTTGCATGATTTTCCTAAGTAAAATAGAATTTTACTTAGGAAAAGATTAAAAGGGAATGATTATAATGATAAATAATTTCAAGTACTTAGGTGTTTTTTGATCATTAGGCCGAGGGTCCGGTCCCTCCAAAAGTCAAGGAAATGCCTTGAGCCCCTTTAATCTTCAAATACCTTAGCACTTTGGGGAAATTAGTAAAAATCTTAGGGAAAAAATGATGTGGGAAGTTAATGATTTTGACTTTGCTTTCTGTGAATTTCCAATGTATTTTCTGCTTCAGTACTTGTGATGAAAGTAAAGAATTAAACACATTTAGCCCCATCATTCATCACATGAAACTTTGCAACACCATCTACCTACCCTATCTACTTTACACTACCATTTTCTCTTCTTTATTTGGGTGCACTTAGACTGGCAAACCCTTATCAATCTTCTTTTCTTTTACAAGGAAAATCTATCTAATTCTACACTTATTACATCCAAGGGCTCAGATTAAACTGTTGAGCACCTTTTATTAACTCTACCTATCTACTTATCTGCTAAGATTAAACTGTTTGGTCAGATTTTTATTCTCTATTCTACAACATGAAATTGAAAAATGAATGTGTCAAGTTTATACAGTTTGACTCTTCATAAATTGTGGCAGAAGCTTGACAAGCTGCACACAATTACTTATTTACAAAAAATGAAATAGTAGTGGCATTTAGACTTGCACACTTTCCTGGTCTATTTTTGTTTGGGGTTCATTTCTTTCACTTTTTTGACCATTTTATTCTTTTCACCCTTTGATTTTTCTTTTAGGGTATACCCTCTTTACATTTTTTAAATTTTTTTATTTTTTGGTTTTTCAAGAATATGGAACACCTTTGCACAAGAAAAAGGTTTGAACATATTGCATAGTTCAATCAAGACAATCATGAAAAATGACACCTATTGGTATAGGAGTCTAACAGGCATGAATCTCTATGCTCAGGCTTCATAAAAGGCTTGTATTCTTTTGAGTCCAAGTTGCTTTTTTAAACCACTTCTCCCCGACATAAGGGATTTTGGTGGCCTTGTAAATGGACCTTGGAGAGAATTTGAAATTTAGGCCTGCCAGCTGAAAGTGCTTCTCTTGAAACCTCAAAGCACAAAGATGTGTCAAAGGGGAATAGCTCTTCACCTCTTGCACTCTTTGACAAAAATATAGAAACCCAAGCTCATGGAAGTTAAAAAGGACTGATGGATGAGCATTTACTTCTTCAGTGGAAACAGGCTCAAATCTCTTGTGAAGGCCACTCCTAATGTATTTCCTGGGAGGCATTTTGTTTTGAATGTTTTTTGCAATACCAAGCTGTCTCAAATGGCCTTTGGAATGTTTTTCTCAAGCACACACCGTGTCCTCCTTGTCAGTCACTGTTTGACCAAGAAAAGTTGCTTCAAATGTTTTGTGAAATAGTCCTCCAACACCAGCCTTCTACTCCTTATAAATCACTGTTTTGTCCTCCTTTATTCCAATCAACAAGTTTTTGTCAAATGTAAAACACACAGTCAATTTATTACTGTGTTTGGGTAAGGTCACAAGGATCCTTTGTGTTTTGGTAGAAAAAAGACAACCTTGTATTTAGATAAAAACAAAAAACACACTCCCTCAAACAGTGCTTCTTCTGCTGTTCACTGGTTTCTATACAAAGGTAAACCAAACACCTTCAGCTGATTTGAAAGCTTTCATAGCATATCCTGCTTTATGGAACAATGGAAGGCATGCACTAGGTTTGATTTTTACCATACAGAGAGGTTACCTTTTGAAGTGACAAAGCATTCACACATGATCACTATTTTCTTACAAATATAAGACAAAACAACTCTCAACTTGATTTCTACAAAATTTCTCACCACACTCTGTCTTATGGCACAATGGAGGCAGCACTAGTTTTCTATTTCACCATTCAGAGAGGACACTTTTGAAGTGACAAGCATTCATACTAAGACCACTTTTTTCACTTTACAACAACTATGTTCACCTTAGGATCACTTTCTCACTTTACAAACACTATTTTTACCTTAGGATCACTATTTTCCCTTTACAAACATTGTTTTCACATTAGATTTTCCAACAAATATTTTTTTTTTTTCACCACTGCCAGGACAACTTCAGCAACTTGAAAACCTTCTACCACCATGTTTTTTTCCTTGCAATTAGTGTTATGGTTTATCACTGTTTTTGAGGGTAGTTTTAGGCCTTTCGAAACTAATGTAAACACACCCTAGCCTTCTGTTGTAACAGTGTTTGGCAACACAGTAACAACTACCCTGCTTTTCTATCAAGAACTTCACTATTCAATTATTGTTTTAGTCTTGAAAACATGGCATCAATCACCCCTTTATAAATTCAAATGCACCAAGGGGAAAATAAAAATACCTTGAGGATGGCTTGTGGCCTTTGCTTTGATGAGTTGAGAAGGTTTCAAGACCTTTTGAAGGCGTTTTGATCGTTCAAACAGGGGTGGCACGTTCAAAAGGAAGAGCGCTACGTAGTAAAACAGGTGTCGAGTCGGCCTTCGGGCAGTGGTGATTGGCGCTACAGGCGCGCTGCGCCAACGTTATAGCCCTTTTTGTTTTTTTCTTTGAACGCGCCGCGTGCTTTTCCAGGTGCGCCACGCAGGCTTTAAGCCTCTAAAACCTCTACAAATGGCTCAAACTTCTCTCATTTCTTCAGTGGACAGCGAGGGGAGATGTCACTCACTTTTTGAATTGAGAAATGTGATTTGGCAATGGTAAATCCACCCTTTTAAAGCCACAAACCTTTGAACTTAACTTGTGAGGGTTAAAAAGCTTTTTGAAAGAGCTCTTGGTTGTAAAACAAAACATGAAGCACTGCTTCGTCCTTTTGTCATTTTTAGAACATCACAAACCCAATATTCGACCAGGATTCTAAAAGGTGTTGTGGATGATATTTTTTTTGAGGATCCTCATACATATGACCCCTTTTCAAAGTGAAAAAAACCATTTTGAAAACTAAAATCTTTCTCAGTTTTTTTTCTCATTAAGGTAACACTCTTTCCACTATATGCCTATTTCTGTCCCTTGAAAGGAAAAACTCTGCTGAAGACATATTAATGATTGTGAGGCTTTCTTTGCCATTCTTGCAAGGAGGTAAACCACTTTAAAACTTATTTTAACAGTTTCCCCCCCTGGTGTTTTGATGATGATCATGCCCACTGTGAAGTTGATTAAACTGTTAGGTGCTCCTTGAGTCTTTCTTTTGACTGTGGGTGAAGAACCTCATTTGAAATTGTAAGTGAAAAACTCTGCTACAAATATTCTCCACCATCAAGGCAACTGACTAACCTTACATAGACAAAGTAATCCAGTCTTCAACTTTTACGGAGATATAGCAGGAGATGATGAGCTGAAGTTGAAATGTAGACTTGGGAGGGTTGTCCCTTTGTTCCTCTGTGAAGGAGTTCTATAAGAACAGTGAATTTTCATTCATTTCACCCTCTTTGAGAGCAGTCCCTTTTGAAATCTTTACCACATGAAATAACTGTTTTCATCCTAAAACAATGGTGAGCCTTCTACTTGTTTATGAAGGAGGCCTATGTTTGAAAAATTCCTGGGCCCTTCTCAATCCCTGTTTTAACCAAGTGAAGAATTTTTATGAACACACTGTTAGTGGTTTTCTTTGTATTTGATAGCAGAAGTCAATTCAAAACCAAGATTTTTTTACTTCTTTGGCCATTTTCTTAACAAAATTTCTTCACTCATAATCACCCAATTAGCTTCACACTGTATTTCAATTCTATGTTTTAACAATGAAACTCATGTAAACACCTTTTTAAAGCACCACTACTTTGCCTCTGCTTTTAACACCATTTTATATTCAGAAGCCTTCAATTGTCTCCCACTGCCCTTAAAATTTTCCTTTCAGTCAGTGAAAAACCTATAATCAATCTCTGTCCCTGGCCCTCTGCTTATTAGATGAAGGAGGCCTTTATCATAGTGCCAAGCCCTCTGCTTTTAAAATGAAGGAGGTTTTCTCAGTATTTCAACCCTCTGCTCATGTATGGAGGAGGTTTTCTCAGTGATGCCATTTCATCAGTTTTAAAACAGTGTTATCTTTCCTTTCACTGCCTATTCATACTTAAGCAAATGAAAATGAAAAATTGACAATAAGTCATGATGTGAATTTCTCTGAGACATGTAATCCTGCTTTTCAAATACCTTTGTGCCTCTTTAGACATCACAAGCAACTTGGCCAGTATCTACTATTCATAAATCACTAACCTTTGGACTATATTTGTAGGAGCTCATTTAAATAACTCTCTGCCCTGTAGCTGCATTCCAGGCTCAAAACCAAATGAGAAGCAACTGTATTCTCATGTAGAATTTAATAATGTCCTTTGGAACACCAGTACACTTATGCTCTTGAAAGATCCATTGAAATATTGTAAATCCACCTAATATCAGTTTGACCTAGGGCATATGCACTGCGAAGACATTAAGGTTTGTTAGTGGTGCGACTTAAGGGTGTAACCAAACTTTATTTGCAGAATAGGAAGGTCTTTTTAGGAATGGTTGATAATAGATAGAGGTTCTTTTGGCTTTAGGATAGTTTGCCAGGGGAAAATTTCCTAAAGCACCACTACCTAAGTTAGGGGAGACTTCTTGGATAGATTTGGATTATTCTCTTTGGGGTTGATGGACAAGCTTGTATGGCTGAGGCTAGATAGGGCTTGACAATGAGGTTTTATCTCGTCATGGGCTTACTGAAAAGGTTAGGAGGGAAAAAATGTTTATGGGTGTTTTCCAGCTGGTAAATTTGACAAATTTTGAGATCAGTTGCTAGAAAATTTGGCTTTAACAAACAGTCATCATCAACAGGTGAAAAATACTAATGACTAACATCTTTTTCTATTGTTTTTTTGTATTTTTCTTTTTCCTTGAAGACAAAAATCAACAACTATCTAATTGCTCAAAACTGAGCTTTATTGACATTCCTATCTAACCTATTCTAACTTGGATTATTTACATCCTTATATGATACAAACGTGCCAATGTAGCTATTTGAGTAGTGTAAAAAAGAAGAAGAAACTCTGTTTGTTTTTCAGGGGTATCCATAGTACATTTTGAAGATTAATCTTCAAAACCAAGACTATCACAAAAGGTGAAAGATTTTCATGCATTTGGCTCTTGCAAAGGATCCATGCTTAATAATTTGAGCCATTTGGGACTTCCACACATTCTTCCAAAGGATCAACAAAGAAAAGATGAAGATTCTCTTCTTTTTGGCCCTCCATGTCTGGTAGATTGTCTGCTTCCAAGACTTCAGCTTTGAGGAATATCTCTTCAGTACTTTGCTTGGAAGCATCATCATTCTTAACCTGCAAAACAACAAGCAGTGAAATCTCTTCTTTCTCTAAATCTATGCTATCTTCTGATATAAATTCAGGTTCTTTGAATGGCAGACTGATATCAGTGATGGGAGAAGTTTCTTCTTGAAAAGATGGTATATCCTCAGTAGGATAGCCTTCTATTTGTTTTTCTCCTTCAAAGGCCTGCCAGTATCTTTTATTGTTTGGGACAACTGGTTTGATTTTTTCTTGAATTGTATATTGTTTGCTCTCCCAAGATCTCAGACATGTACTAGCAACAAGGGCTAATCCACTGGAAAAACTGTTTTGGTCTTTAGGAACAAGGATAAGTTGGAATTCTAAGAAATTTTTTAACAAATCCATGGAATAATCCTTCACTAGTAAAAAATGATGAAATTAATGACTAGGTGACTAAAAATGTTAGTCGCCACAATTATTTCGAGTGAATTACTACTAAAGTTGAACAATTTTAAGTGATCGAACTAAAAATGACTAGCTTAAATGACTAATTGAGTCTTGGAATAAAATATACAACTAGATAATCAGTGACTAAAATAAAAACGACTAACATAAATGACTAATTTAGTCTAGGGATAAAATATATGACTAGATAATAAGTGACTAAGCTAAACGTGACTAACTTAAATGACTAATTTAGTCTAGGATTAAAATACATGACTAGATAATAAGTGAACCTTTGTTTTTTTGTAGGTCATTAATTAATTAATTTTTTAATGATGTATGAACCTTTGTTTTTTTGTAAGTCAATGTTCTATTCATGTAGGAAAAAAGGAGTACATATAGCCACTTAGAAAATAGGTGTTCTCACCCCGTCTGGGTTTGTTGAAAAAAATTTGCATGAGACGCAAAAAAATGCAAAAGAGAGACTAGGGACATTGTCCATAAACGGTTGGGCCAGAGGCACCAAAACACATATAAAACATAAAGAACACCAAATAACATACTAGGTGTTCGACATGATGGATGCAGGGTTTTCTGGGGTTGTTCCTAGATGCGATGGAGGATAAAAGTCACACTGACCGTGCCCTTCAAAGTGCGTCAACCAAGTCTCCAACTTTTCTACTTTCTTAGTGCGTTTAATTTGGCCTCGCAAAACCACTACCAGTCTCTCCCTGACTTGGAACTGTAAATATTGCATTTGGTACAATGTTTCCATCTTCTCTGCATGCTCCTCACGACAGAATCTCTCAATTGTGTTCACTCTTTCCATCAGGCTGTTGATAAGTGCATGACAATTCTCTAGGAAACAATGTTGGATAACCTACCCCTCATTTACCTTAGATCAATAAAACCCACGATTCCCCTTGCCACCACAACCTGCTCCGCCCTGACGACTCTACTTCTGAACCCTCAAACCCCCAACTCTATTACCCCCCTGCTTAACTCCTCCACGACCCCCATGCACACCCACACTAGTGAGCCCACTAGTGAGCTGCGCATGCCCCGCAGTATTTCCACCCTAACGTGGAGCCGCCATGATTATTTCTAAGTCTGTCACCCCAACAGGGCCATGGACGACAGGGGAGTGAGAACACCCACACCACACAAGGGGCTTCATAATTCACCAAGGTCAAGGAGCCCCACTATGTGTAGAGTCCAGATACCAGAACCCCTACCATAGAAAACAAACACCGCAAGCAAAGGAGCCAAATGTCGTCACCCACCACCACAGGGAAGCACAAAGAAAACTCCCACTACCAGATAAATACTGCCACCACCAGGAAAACCAAATACCATCACCCACCAAACAAACAGAGGAAATTGAAAAACAAATGATGACAAGGTAATCGACGCTTAAGCGTAACTTACCCCAGGGCAGTGACCAATGACCTCACACCAATCCACCAAACACCGTCGCACCCACATTGAAGGGCATGAAGTTTGGAAAAGAAACTAGTTTTCCGCCACCACCCTCGAGGTTTCCCAGACTGCAGATTCTAGCTTCCTCTCTTAGCACAAAAAAACAGGCTCACTGAAAACCAAGAAAAATTGAAACGAGTGTGCTCACTTCCCTTCAACTTCCTATTGTCAACCCAGATGCAGACAATGGCTAAGAAACTGAGCAACAGGGACCGGTTGAACACATCGCACCAGCAAATGCCCACGACAAGCACACACAAGCCACTCCCTTTGTAAAACTTCATGCAACGTTTACGCTTCCTCTCCGAAGGCAACCATCAGGACCAACACCAAACCAAAGTGAGGAGTCTAATGTCAGGCTCCCTCCTCTTCCATCGCCTTATCCTTTCACCACCTCCAAACTCCAATGCCCAGTTATTTTTCACACGAATTTCCAATGTGAAGCTAGTAACTCTCCCGCTGCATGCGTTATGGTGAACGGACCAGGAGTACCGTCCCTCACCCTTGCTCCACTTATATTTAGTTATGCGAGACACCTTCCACATGTTGCTTAGACCTCACCACATTTGATATCAATTTGGAGAATTTTGACAATGCAATGAATACCAAAACTTGTTAGATGATTGGCACTAAGTTTGATTATTTTTTAAGATTCAACAGTAGATCCTGGAAATAGCAGTAAAATATCCACAATTATTAGCTAATTTTATACCGCACGAGAGATATTTCATAGGGAATAGGCCTAGTGATTTCTATTTCAATGGAATGATAACAACAATTTTTTTGGGTAATAATGGAATTTAATTCGATTTCAAATCATAGTGTGAGAGCGGATTTGATGTGAGAGAAATTCTTCTGGTTGTTGCTCTGTAGACTTGTCCGAAGTCTTGGAGGAAGTGGAGGACGTCATTTTGGGAGGAAAACTGATACCAATTTTTTGCAAGAGACAATTAAGTGTCATTCTAATGTGACTGGCATAGGTGTTAGATTCAACCACATGATGTTCAACATGAGTGTGAGCCAACTCTAGGTCTCAAAGATGCATAGCGAGCAAATTTTGTACAACCCATAGCGTGTCACCAATTCTTCATCTCTCAACTACTTCTAGGATAACTACATTACGCCTGATATGCTGAAGGATATTGTGGTCGAAGAGAATCATGTGGTCATTGCACTATGGAGAGGTGAGAGGGTGACCTCTACCCTTGCCACCGTGTTGAACATGGCCTCGTTCCCTCACCATGTCAGTGTGCTAGAGAACAAAGATGTTGGGGATGTGGCCTTAGATAACAACAGTAATGGAAGCATGGTAAAGCCAAATTCCCTGAGCTTCAGAGGTCGCAAGGTGGAATGCAGGATATGTTGGTTGAGCAAAGGAGTTAACATGGTGGTGAGCATTAAGTTACGTGTGAGGTCGGACATGAGAATTAACATTAAGAGGGTGCAGATGCAGAGGGCTCAATTTCTCTTTTGGACATTTAAGTTATTCACATGTTGATAAGGAGGTAGAGTCATGTCGCATAGCCGTCAGTCATTCATGGTGGTCATGTCAACATTAAATTGCTTACTAAAATGCAGTTGGAAAGTGAACACCTCAATCTAGGTGGAAATTTCACAATTTAATTGTTGATTTTTTTTTTAATACTTATAAATTTATACAAACATTAAAAAAAAAAAGATTCAACAATTTTTAAATATATTTTACTAAATAAAAATCAATAAAATATTATTTAAAAAATAAATAAATAATATATATACATTAAAAAATGATTCAAAAATTTATAAATATAATTCACTAAATAAAAATCAATAAAATATTATTTAAAAAATAAATAAACAATATATATACATTAAAAATAATTCAACAATTTCTAAATATAATTAATTAAATAAAAATAAATAAAATATTATTTAAAAAATAAATAAATAATATATATACATTAACAAAAGATTCAACAATTTCTAAATATAATTCATAAATAAAAACCAATAAAATACTATTTAAAAAATAAATAAATCAAGGGTTCCTTTTCCATTTGGGTGGGAGTCATTTCTTCGTCCATTTCTTTTCTTCGAACACACCATCACAGTGAGATTGCGCGGGAGTAATTTTTCATCGTGAAAATTTCAAATACGTATCAGTATCAAACAAAGGGTTGGGCGGGAGTCATTTTCATGGTGAAATTCTGAAATAGGTAAATAAAGGGTTTAGTGTTTTACATTGTGTGGTTTGCTTCATCGATCTTGCACTGCAATATTACCTGCGGCAACGAATTCTACATATCAGGAGTTTTGGGGGTGTCGAGGTAAAACCTGGGGAGGTTCACAGCTGTGATCCTGGAGATGGTATGGTAAATATCTCCCCCTTATCGCAAGCAACCCTAGGTCAGATTCAAAATGCAAAAGAAAGTGAGGGAGTTCTCCTCAATGTTCCTGTTGATAACAATTTGCATACGGGAAATGCGACCAGTTCAAGCTTTCACATAGTTGCACCACACGAAGCGTCACAGAGGTATATTTTGTATCCATTTTTCAAAGCTTTGAAACCTGTTTTTTTTGCCATTAAGAATTTAATTTTCCAGATGGGACCAACATCTCCTGTTTTGCAACTAAATCTAGTTGTATGACTCTCTTCTGTAGATCCCAACATCCTTGCAAGGGATTTCTTTTTCTTTCTTTCGCAAAGACCTTAGATGATAAAATCATTGGAGGGGGCTGGGCCACATGAATCTAAGCTCTAATGGCTTCTTCCAGGGAGCATCATGCTCCCACAACAATAAATTAGAAAACAGAAAACACAGATTTCGTTTTCATAATGCCGTGAAACCCCTAAATTCCAACTGCCTGTCCTATGAATATTTATTTTTTAGCATTTTTTTTTAACTCCTGTATTTAGTCTACAATTCCGATGGAAATGCATCGAAGTAGTGGCCTAAAATGTATGATCAATACAGAAATAATACAGTACCATGTTGTCTATGGACCTTACCCTTGTGAATACTAAGCTTACTGAGTCTCTTCTGGCACCATTACAGATGATCTATAATGATCCTGGACATCCTCAATACCTGGGATACTAATTTGATGTCCAAAAGGGCCATCAAGATCTCTATCCTTTTCTCTCTGGCCACAAGATCGAGCCTCTTTATCAAGCCTCTCCCTTTAATTTCAAGCTCTTGCACCTTCAACTCCTTACAATTCATGCTTCTCCTCATGAAATGCAGGAGAGTAGAGTCGTGGGATCCTCTACCTCTTGACTTATGCACAACAAAATCATCATTTGGTGCTGCACCGAACTTTTGTGCTTGTCAGACCTAACAAAATCCTAGAATATCATTATGGATTTGGTGCTGCTGGTATTGTATTTGCTTCACGGAACCTTTGACCAAATCATGGGACCTTCAAACTGATCATTCTCTAAGAACCTCTACAACAAAACTTGAAACTGCTGAAACTGATCTGCCACGTGGTCATAAAACAAATCCTGCTCTAACCCATACAATGCTACCTCCCGGAACTTTCTGTATTGCCAATGTAGGGCCTCCCAAGACAAACAAGTTTGGCCAACATACACAGTCTCTAGGTCCTGTTCCACTCTCTTCAAGGATTCAGGGGAACCATGTGTGACCACAGGCTTGTTTAGAGTATATCTCTTCCGCCTGGAAGTCACCCCTTTAGGCTTTCGGGTTTCATGGCTTTGAAAAACTCCTAATTTCGGATTTCATGGCTTTGAAAAACTCCTAATGCATAGGTATATTAACAATTGATAGGAACCAGAAAAATTTTGGTGCAAACTTCTCAGCATTAAACAGACGCAGGATTGTGGTTAATACTAGACTGTACATAGCATCACTTTCTTGACACGACTAGTTCATAAAGTAGTTTTTTCCCAGTGAGATTTTCTTTAGATGTTCTGTTGCTACAATCATCTTCTTTCAGTTCATATTCATAAATTAAGTTGGACAAGCACCTCTAAAAGTCCTTACCTTTGACATCATTTCACCGTATGACAGTTCTCAAGATGATAAAAATTGTGCGTAATGCTATCCAAATGTTTGTTCAAGATCCTATGATACTGACAAGCTGGTTGTCTACATTCATCTGCGATGCATTTCAACACTTCAATTTTTTGCAGAGTTTCGATGTTATTAAAAACTTGTGAAATATTCATTTCTCAAACTTATCTTTCTCATACTAACATGTTTGTAATAAGTGCCTTATGTAGATTTAAGCACTCACCTATCAAGTTGCTGACACCCAATAAGCTACTAACTTATAAGTCAGTAGAACTTTAGAAGTCGATAGACACTACATAGCTCTCTGAAAGCTCCAGTATTCAATTTATTACCCAGAATAATTTTTAATTCGTTCAAGTCGAGGGTGCATAAGACCAGCACTCCGACAACGAAGCAAGTCAATCTTAATTCAAGATGAAATTTCTTATGAATAAAAACATCACTTACCAGCTGAAAAAGTCCTGGAAAAGATATTAGTATGTGGAAATATCTTCTGCATTACAATATTCTTCATTCACTAAGTCAGCAGAACTTTAGAAGTCGATAGACACTACATAGCTCTCTGAAAGCTCCAGTATTCAATTTATTACCCAGAATAATTTTTAATTCGTTCAAGTCGAGGGTGCATAAGACCAACACTCCGACATCGAAGCAACTCAATCTATTATGTATTGTTAATTCAAGATGAAATTTCTTATGAATAACAACATCACTTACCAGCTGAAAAAGTCCTGGAAAAGATATTAGTATGTGGAAATATCTTCTGCATTACAATATTCTTCATTCACTAAGTCACCAGAACTTTAGAAGTCGATAAACACTACATAGCTCTCTGAAAGCTCCAGTATTCAATTTATTACCCAGAATAATTTTTAATTCGTTCAAGTCGAGGGTGCATAAGACCAGCACTCCGACATCGAAGCAACTCAATCTATTATGTATTGTTAATTCAAGATGAAATTTATTATGAATAACATCACTTACCCGGTGAAAAAGTCCTGGAAAGATACTGGTATGTGATATGTCTGCCTTCACAATATTCACAATTGTAAGTCTAGAAAGTAGAACTTTAGAATTCGATAGACACTACATAGCTCTCTGAAAGCTCCAGTATTCAATTTATTACCCAGAATAATTTTTAATTCGTTCAAGTCGAGGGTGCATAAGACCAACACTCTGACATCAAAGCAACTCAATCTATTATGTATTGTTAATTCAAGATGAAATTTCTTATGAATAACAACATCACTTACCAGCTGAAAAAGTCCTGGAAAAGATATTAGTATGTGGAAATATCTTCTGTAATACAATATTCTTCATTCACTATGATGCATATACTCCTATATATCATGTAAAAATCAACAACTTTAAGGTAATAAATATTAATCCATTCCATAAAATATTTCTTACATAAGAAGAATCAAGAAAACATAATTTATTTCGTGACAATAGATTCTAGAATATCCTTCTCAAGCATATTTAGAGAAAACACAAGTGCTCTCACAAAAATAGATTCTAAAATATCCTTATCATATTTTCTTTCTTACCTATTTTATAATATAGCATGAACACCCAATAATTTGAAACTACCAAGGCAAGCACATTATTAGGTCAAGACTCAGAACAGAGGCAATAGAATCATGGTACAAATGCACAAATGCTTCGTGGGCACATGAATGGTCAAATATTTGTATTTTTATATAATAAAATTTCCTTCATCCCAGAAATTATAAAACTTTATTGGTAAAGAACCCTTTCCACATGGAAGTACATTGGGACTGATATCCAACATAGAAAATAAGCACTACAGAAATTGTTCACTAAGAAAGAAATCTTGATAGTTTCACACTAAGGAGAAAAGACTCAAAACCTTATCTTCACAATGAAGAATTCCAAAGAAGGAAACCTTTAGGGGATGGATGCTATTACCCAAACCTTTCTTTGGCATCACGAATATATCGATAAATAATGTATTAAATTAACTAATTAAATTAGGATTATATATATATCTATATATATATATATATATATATATATATATATATATTAAAAATTCCTTATTTTCCTTATTTTAGCCAAACTAACCGTTATTTATAATGGCTAGTTGAAGCGTCTCTTTATCTATTTAAATTGGTTCCTAGATATGATTTCTCATCTTGTTCTGATGATGAACCACGCTGGCTAGTTCAAAACAAAATATGCTCAGATGTAATTATCACTGAAAGATTTTATATACATTTTATAGAATATTCTTTTATGTTATGAATAAATGATTTATAAATTGAAATTCTTAGGAATCAAATACATATGAATAGACTATTGGTTTTGTGGGCATTCTTAGAGAATTTATAACCAATTGTATAAATTTAGGATTTTATATCTTAACGAATTCTCAGATTATAGCTTATGAGATTGGAAAATATAACATTGATAATGTTGCTTGGTGCTCCGGAATGGAAGGTAAGAACAATAGAAATTAATGTAGTTGTGTAATAACATAGAGTAGACATTGGAAAAGCAACTCGCTTGGTTGAAAAATAGGTTCATGCATAGGGTGTCATAGGATTGTAAGAAGATATGACAATTTTGTAATAAGAATTGTATACAAGAACAATATTTAGCGAGGTTGCAATGGTTTGAATGTAGGAACTCTTTGCATAGATTGTATATAGATTTTTTTTATAGGGATATAGGAAGTACAACTAGAACATAAGTGGTATGAAATTTTTCCTACCAGGAATAAAAATTTGATAACAAGTTGTACTAGACTAGTCATAGGTATGTGATAGGTTCCTCATGGGTTGTAAAAAACTTGTCATAAGTAGGTGACAAGGTCATTATAGCTTACAACAATGGATTGGTCACATGTGGTGATAGGTTTTATAATATGTCTTATGACCATTTATCCCAAGATGGTAATAGGTTGTAGCAGGTCTACAATAGGCCTATGACAGGCTTATGGTAGGTTGTGACAGGTCTTGATAGGTATACAATGTGGTTGTAACGAGGAAATAATAGGTTTTATGGAGGGAATTATGACAAGTTATGATATGTTTTATGACAATTCATAATAGGTATCAATAACATGAATAACAAGTATTATGACAACTTAGAAACTTGTAATAGATTTTATACAACTTTGATAGGGTTGTCTGTTATATAAATTCAAATAGAGTAGCAAGAACAAAAGCAACCAAAAGTTCAAGAATAATAGTTAAGGATATAAGTTTGTATGCAAGAATTATGTGCACAAATTGTGCTTGTGACTAAGGCACTTGGAAGCCAACTATGTCTTTTTGCACTATATGAAATTTTATTCTTCATGCATTTTCTGGGCCTCTTCTTTGGAGAAAAAAGACCCAAAACATAAATATAGATTCTGATACAAGCAGCATAGTAACCTGGGTTCTCGGGCCTCCTCTTAAGAGGAAAAACACCCCAAACAGTAACAGACAACCAATATAAAAAGTTATAAAAAGGAGCAACAAAGGATCTAATCCTCAACCAAGTTTTGCGGTACATACATATTATAATTTTCAGTAATAGAAAGTGAGAATTTCCAAAAGTATATTAATATATATAGAGAAAAAATAGCTGAAGATCACTCAAGCAAATGGAGGATGGTGCGAATCCACAAAGCCTTCCGGCCCTATTTCGCGTGTCCTCCAGCTGCTCGAATCTTGCTGTAAACCCTCCTTAGAAAAGAAGTCTGCAGCGAAATTCCTTTCCCTGTAAATATGACATAAATCAATGTGAGTAAAATAGTCCTTCAATAACCCGAATTCTTAAGGATAGGTCATAAAACATAATTTGAACAAACAAATTCCTTGTTAAACCATTTGATGGTGTTGAGCGAGTCCCCAAATAACCGAATAGAAGTAATATGCAGGTGTGAAAGCCAACATAGGAGGAGGTGTAACCCTTTGATCTGAACATAGTTGTTTGTGCCCTGACCAAGTCTGATAGAGGCTTCCAGTCTTTGAGAATGGCTTAGGTGAATAATGATTCCAACACCACACATGTTCACCGGATTTGATGCTCCGTCAAAGTAAGCCCAAGGGATATCAACCCTGATTTTCTGAGGGGTATTGACACTTTTCTTTGTTGGAGTTTCTTGTTTAGGGAGAAAGGCATAGATGGCTGCTCCATTCTGAGCAGCGATGTGGAAAGGGGTATCTTCATTCTTGAAAATAGCGTGGTTCCTGGCAAGCCAAATTCCCCAGCCCATAATCAGGGGTATCGATTTTTGTTTTTCGGTCGGGCAACTGTTCCACCAAAATTTCCAGGCCTCTTTAATCGAAGGACCAACCCATTGATGTGTGCAACTAACCAGAATTTGAATCCCTTCACATGCCTTTTGATATTAGGAACAAAAAAGAAACAGATGGGTCACCGATTCAGAGTCCTGTTTGCATAAGGGGCGTCTCCCCGGCCCCTCCTTCCTTTTTTGAAGATTATCCCACGAGGAGATCTTTTTTTACATCAGGAACCAAAAAGAGAGGTGGCCTTTAGCAGGGCTATTTAGCTTCCAGAGGGGTTTATGCCACCATTCGGCCTCCGCCCAGCCTTTCTTCGACATAAGATGAGAATACCCAGTCTTTGGTGAGTACAAGCCTGGAGGCGCAAAGCCCCATCCAAGGGTGTCAGGGTCATCTCGAATGCATACATTTGTTCTAAGTAGTTCATTAGTGTATAGCTTCCAAGTTTTCTCCCATATTGGGTCAAGCTGGAGATCGTCCCCATTTTTCCAGCCTTGCGCCCAAATGGACGTGGCTTCGGATTTTTTTTCTTGACTGAGGAACAAGAGACCTTTGTCCACGAGGTGAGATTTGCAAGCCTCTGAAAGGGAAAAAGCTCCATTACAACTGACGCAAGGGTCCAACCCCAGTCTAATCTGCTGCTCGTTCCTAACCTTCCAGACCAGACCTTCCTCGATCAAGTCCATGGCTCCAAGGGTGGCCCGCCAAACCATCGACCCACCCTTGGTGGACATGACAGGGTTCCAGACCCAATCAACAATGTCTCCAGGGTCAATTTACTTACTTCTCATTACCGTGGACCAAAGGGAGTCCTTGGTCAGCAGTGACCATCTCATTTTAGCTGCAAGGGACTTGACAAAGGAGGGTAGCTCCTTTATACCCCATCCTCCCCATTCTTTTGGTCAGGCTATTTTCTCACAAGCCACCTAAGACATGGAGTGGTCCTCTTTGGATCCTTCCCACAAAAATTATGACAGATTTTCCTAATGTGCTCCAAGATCCCCCGTGACATCCATGAGAGGAGTGCCCAAAATACTGGAATGTCCATTTGAATAGTTTTGATGGGTGTGAATCTCCCCGCTCTGGACAACCATTTGTAACACCAACACTTAACTTTTTTTTTCAATTTTGGCCACCATCCACATCCAATCAGCTAGACGGTAAGCATCCAGCTTAAGATGGAACCCAAGGTATCAGAGACTATCAGAAAACTGTCTGACCACAAAAGGGATGGAGTCAATGGCTTTTCTGGATTCCTCCTCCATAAGTCCTGTAACCATGATTGAAGATTTGTGATGATTGATGCTCATTCTGGTGGCTTTCAGAAATGGATCCAGGGAGGCTTTGAGATGGAAGGAGTCCCTGCAACCATCATTGCTAAAGATAAGGATATCATCTACAAACAATAGATGTGTGATATTGATATTTTTAGCTACCTTCACACCCCTTATGTCCCCTTTCCTTTTTTCCTCTAAAATCACTTGGCTTAAGCCTTCAACTACCAGCAAAAAGAGAAGGGGGGAGAGGGGACATCCTTGGCAGAGGCCTCTTTTGTTTTTTAAAAAGGGGGAAGCAACCCCATTTATCAGAGCAACAAAAATAATGTCAGTGATACATCCCATCACCCATCGGATGAATTCATAATGAAAGCCCAGATGGGTGAGCAGGATTCTAATATACATCCAACTGATCTGTTCATAAGCCTTTGAAAGGTCAATTTTGATGATCAACCCTTTCCGTCTGTGTCTCTTCATACTGTGGAGGACTTTTTGTGCCACCCCTATGGCTTCAAGATTTTGTCTTCTTTCCAGAAATCCAAATTGTTCCTTAGAGATATGATTTGAGAGGATAGGCTTGATTCTTTCGGTAATGACTTTTTGTAATGATTTTATAAAGGTAGTTACAGAGGGAAACAGGCTAAAAATTGTTAAAAGAAGCTGGAGAGTCCAGCTTGGGAATGAGGGCGATAAAGTGGAGTTCAGAGATTCCAGGATAACACCATTTTATGGTTAAACTTTATTGCACGCACACATTTGTCATCTCCTCTAAAGGAGCCAAATTTCTTGGATAATGATATATAGGATTGAATTGGAAATTTAAATGGAAAATAAAAACTGGCATCATTTGGACATAGCTAACATAAGTTTCTTCGAGACATGTTCGGATTTGCAAAGAAAAAGAAGAAAGTGCTAAAAATGTTATGTGTTATGTTATTTGTTATAACTTATTTTCATTTCCAACATTTGTACAAACTTTGTCAGCTGATAGGTACCCCAATAAGGAATTGAGAACAACAACATTAACACTTACAGATTCAACATGTACGATTATATTTTTTTGCATGGGTCCTTCCTATTATCACTTTGTACCTCTTTTGATGCATGTGAAATAACCGTTTAGGTTGACCCTAAGTACCACCAATAGAACTACTGAATTTACACCATATGAAAATACTTGAATTCTATTGATGGAAAAATAATTGCCTCTTTTATTATTTGAAGCATCCATTGTATCTATATACTATTCATAAACATATTTTGTTTATAAATAGGAGTGAAAAAACATATTGCACAAAGCAATAATTAGATCATACTAGAAAGCCAAGAACCTTCAAATTATTAATGACACCATTGCGCAAAGATGCAGATAATGGGCATTTAACACATGGCTCAATCTTGATGGAACATAAAATTTTAAATGATTGGTTTCATGTAAATGTACTCCACAACATGCTATATTGTGATATGTGTATGCACATATTTTCTCAAGCTCCACACAGAAGAAGGTTTGAGAACTAAGGAAAAATATTTATGATGTTACTTGTTTACAAATTTGAGAAAGCCTCAAGGGTTACAATCAAAATCTAGAAATTTTGTTTCCCGGTGGAATGTGAGACATTCTTGGATTTGTATAACGCTTCAATGCTTGTTTAGGATCTAGGTAAGTGTGGATGAATAAAAGCTTTCTGTCATTGTTCTATATTGGATTCCCATTCTCTCTAAGTTATCAAAGGCAAGTTAAAACCTGATTAGACTAAGGGACACCATATTCCATTGCCAAACTTTAAACTTACTAGGAAGTGCACTACACTTCTTTGATACTTCCACACATTTTGAGGGCATGCCAATAGAAATGTCATTGTTGTTGGATACACTCGCGTTGGTTAGTTTTAGAAAAGTTCTCTTTGTCAAATATGTTGTTTTCATGAAGTAATATTTCCAACCAAGAGGATAAATACTTGGCATGTCTAGGACATAGCGGTGTTAGTTCTTGCATGTATTTGTGATTTATTAGTATTTCACCACTAATAAATTCATTACGTAGTTGTCTATTTAGTAGTATATTACAACAATGACTTGTTAAAGGAAAATGATTCTAGTTTTTTTGAACGCCATAAACTAGAAGGAAATCTAGCTTTGAATTTAAAAAAATGGAATATATTCTGAAAAATATGTTTTTTGATCAAATATAGGCACGTTCCCTGATCATTAAAAAATAGTCACGACAATAAACAATGATTTTGGACACGATGAATTACAAAACTCTCCAACTCAAAAACAAGTTAGCATATTCAACTTTGTCTGCATCAGAGAAAAATGAATGAGTAACCTTAAGTTTGCTTTGAATATTTATAAATCATTTTAGATATTCTAAATGGAAATTGTTTGTGCTAATCTTGCTCAATTAATTACAGGGAAAACAAGGGGCATACATAATTTGTTGGCTTATGGGAATTGGATTCCTTTTCCCTTGGAATAGTACATTGATAATTGAAGATTACTATATTGAAGCTATATTCCGAGTTAGTATCACAATTTACAAAGTCTTGTCTTATTCTTTTTTAGTTTCTTGTTGTAATCTTGTGTCAGCAATACTTTGCTCCACCCATTATATTTCTACTAACCAATTTTATTGTTGAAGTGTCATTGCTTCGTAGAGATAACTAGAGGAAACAATACAACCACAAAAGTGGAGCATGAGACATTCTTAGTATAAATTGCTAGCTCTGTTGTGTTTATTTGTGACATTTTATTTGCTTTGTTTATACAGGTCATTTGGCCACATAGTGGCCACTATTTCCCAACTAAAGAAAACTTGTTTGAGTTTCTCGCTTTTATGGGAAAAAATGACATTAAAAATATTGCTGATGTTGAGGTATATATCGTATAAATCTTTTATAGTCTACTTTATTTTATATTTTAGTGTTCATCGAATTTCATGTCTTATACTCTGCATTGTAACTTTTTTTGTTTTCTTTTTGCAGAAAATGGACTCGATATTGATGGTAAGAAGCAAGGATTGAAGAAAGAGGGGAACAATAACAATAGAGTGACAAAGAGAGAGAAGTGTACTGGTCTAGTGATACCCGTAGAGCCAATATCCCACATAAGACACACACATAAATACTGATGGTCAAGTTTTCAGAGTTGGTGAATTCACTTGCAATTCCTTGGCAAGATAATGATAATGTTTTGAAGTGATGAACAATATTTTATCTATAAATTTTACTTCAACCAATATTAAGTTGGAAACTCATATTGTAATAATTGACATTTTATGTAATATAATTTATGTGGTTGGAATTATTTATAGTTGCATTTGATATTATTTGGTATTGTAATTAACATATGTAACTTTGCGTTTTCATATTAGATGAACATGTAAATTGTATAACATTTTTTTTTTTAAACTTAGTTGCAAAATCATACTAATTAATTTATGTTGATTAATAATGAACACATAAAATCAATCTAAAACTATTAAAATAGTAGTTTATATTGATTAATGATATACACAAATAAAATGAATATACTACTAAATTAGTCATTTATAATGATTATTAATGAAAATAAATGAAATGAATATAAACTACTAAATTAGTTGTTTATATAATGAATAAATGACTACTGCAAATGATAAATTTCTGACTACAAATGACGACTAAATTTTGCATATATACCACTATTAGTAGCTAATTTACAATATCTTATAACACGACCAATATTTTGGTCATAGTTCTTTGGTCATTAATTGGTTTTCTCGGGTGATCATATAGTAATATATTTTGTTATATATTTGGTCATTAATTGTGACAATTAATGACCAAATCAAAGATTAAATCAATGACCAAATCAAGGACCAAATTAAGGACCAAATCAATTACTAAATTAATGATCAAATGAATGACTAAATTAATGACTAAATCAGTAACTAAATTAATGACCAAATATACAACTAGACAACAAAATTTAGATAACCAATTAATGACTAAGCTAAAAACGATCAAAAGTTGGTCACGTTATAAGATACTGTAAATTAGCTACTATTGGTCACCGATCAAAAAATAGTCGTTTATATGCAAATTTTAGTTGTTTTTTTAGTAACTAATTAGCCATTTTGTACTAGTGCTTATAAGCTCTAAGTCTGGGATGTTTAACCATGCATTCATCTTTCACTTACCTAATTACCAATTCTGCATTTCCATGAACTGTTATCTTCTGGGTTCCTAATTTCTTCAATAAGTGTAGCCCTAAGAGGAGTGCCTCATACCATACTATGTCGGTTCTGCAATGAAAACTCAATTTATATGAATGAGCTTCAGAATGATTGTTTCCTGTATTGTAAAGCCATATTACTGCACCTACATTAGTTTTAGTACATGACCCATCAAAATTCATATTCCAAAGAGGACTAGTTCCAATATTATCATTAATTCCTTTAGTATCCTCTTTGTCTAGAGTGCAATTAGATTGTTCTATGGAATAGGCACTATGTTCATGATTGTCTTATTTGGATGATGATTTTGAGGGTAGCTGCTTTCTTAGTATTTTATCAATTTGTTCTTCTATCAAAGGAGAGATCTCTCTTTGAACATAAGTAGAAATACAGTTGGCCTCTTTCTCTTGATCTGCAAAAGAACTTTCTAAATATTTACAAAAAAGTTCCCTATGTGAATGAGCAAGAGTATTTTTTTTGCAATAAGGTTCAGAGACTGACTATTTATTAATATTCTGATCTATCTCTTTTTCTGTCTGTTAGCCCCTTATAAATTACTTGACAAGCAAGCAAGGGGCTAATTTGTTTTATAAGCCTACAAGGAATGCATTTCCCTTGAAAACACATCATCCTTGCAGCCTTTTCAGGTTCCCTGCCTTGTGACTGTTTCCCTTTGTTGTTCTGAGTCAATAAGCCTTGTTGATAAAGAATTATGCTCCAAAATGATTTATTCTGCCCTTTATACCCTTTCACAATGCTTCATTTTCACCCCTTTTTTCCTTTTGTCAAAGTCCCATTTGTTCCCCCTAAATTTTCCCTTACTCTCCTAAAACTTCCCCAAATCCCCATGAAATCCCACCCTTACCCTCTATTTTACCAAATTCCCCCTTATTCCTCCTATCGTTACCCTCTTATGGCTTTAAAATCCATTGAAAGGGCTGAAAAACCCACTTTTAAACATTATAATAGGGCCTAGCCCCTTTCCCGCCTAGTCCCCTATACATTTCCCCCCACAGAACCCAGCACTATGACTGAGTGCTGGCCCCGAAGGTGATTGTCCCATATGTTTATCGGGAGCATTTTCAACCGTTGATCTATATAGATCGGACGGCGATCGCGCCCCCCGCAACCTTCCATGTTCACATTTCATCTCCCTGATCGCGCCATCGTCGTCCGTTTACCTGCAGATCCGACGGTTCGGACTCTACCTGCTCTTGTGGTCCCCGCCGCGCACTATCCATAAACCAGCCCGGTTTTCATTGCACCACTAATGGGGGTCAGGCGGTATTTTCCCTTTGCCCAGTGATTCCATACAGCAATCGACACGTGGCTCCAACACTGTTCCAAAACCCCCACCTCATCGCACATTATCGTTCGTTCGCGGATGCGTAGCGATATCGCCGTGAGCCGTTATATCTGGGGCAACCCATCCAACGGTTGTCGCTCCCCGAAGATGCGCAGAGGTTAACCCATGGTCTCCGTACTCCTGGCCCACTGTTCGTCACCCTCCGCTGCATTTTCGACCTTCGATCTCCTTTGAGATCTGACGGTCCAGATTTTTTTTCCCGCTGTTGACTTTTCCATCATCGCCCGATCCTGCCACGTCACCCCCACATGTATCCACTGTACATCCGCCCATCACATTGCATATATCTGTTCAAAATGTCGATGTTTTTAAGGTTTTCATTTAAATTTTATCGCAGGCCGCCAACCTTTCGCCATCTCTGTTCTCTACCATTCCATGGAATTTTTTCCGCCATTTCTCCGTAGACATCCACAGCATCCAAACCCATGCATTGTTTTCTTCACAGCTTTCGTATTTTGCAGGGTTTCAGAGAGGCAAAAAACTGCCGTGATTCATAGGAAATCATTGTAAATGGTGTGTTGTGCAGAGAAGGTTGAATTTGGAAGCTGGTACTACAGGGAAGTGTCTGGAAAGGTAGCGGCGGCATAAATATTATCCCAAGACAGTTCAATCTCTGAAAAAAACCTATATGGCACCATTAAAGCCCAGATTTTGCAGATCAAGACATTTATGGAGTAGTGGAGAAAAACCAGCTAATGATCGAGGATTTCGGTGTTCAGTATTGAAGGTTTTGAGCCTTAATATAGCGGTTTAGAGGCAAAGCACCAGATCAGTGATCCCGTGGATCATGCAGAAGGTACAACACGCAGAAATTCATGTATATCAGGGTTTCACATTAGCATATTGTCCCAAAGGAAAAAGCGCCCATATCAGTTCCATTATTTACCGTGTTCCTGAAGATTTCTGCCTTAACCACAGTCCAAAGCTATCAGGGCATTTGTTTCACAAGCATGGCAGTCCATTCATTCATTTTGTTTATGCACCAAAGTACTACACAGTACTGCAGTCACAGTACATCAGAGTCATATCAGAGTAATATGAAGTCTGAAGAAGATCATTCATTCACCCAAAGAACACCAGAGATTAATGCACAGGATTTATACAAAGTGGGTTTCGGCCTTCTTCCTCTTCTGGAGTTTTAATGCTGCATTTATTTCTTCACCTACTTTATCTGCTCCTCTAGAGCTATAAATTCAGGAAGAAACTCATTGTAAAGGTTGTTGATCAGTTATCAGAGAACTGCAAGTAGTTTCTTTTGAGACACAGTCTTTGTGTAAATCTGTAAGATAGGTTGAAGGATATGTTTTCAGACTGAGTATTCAGCTATTGGCAATGTTGTACTTGACTGGTATTTCTATTTAATATGACAAGCACATTTCTTTGGATCCTGATCTGAAGCAGTGGTGATGTTTTCCTATCTTTGTGTTTTAATTCATTTCATCTCGTTTCTACTGGCTTGCATCAGAATATTGGCATAGGATTTACCCTTGTTAGGAACCTTATGTTTCTGCTCTCCTTGCCATTAATGTTGTTCTTCTAAATGTGTTATCTAAGAATTGATTTCAGATAATTTAACCAGCGTAGTGGATGTTATTTCCTGCTCTCTGATGTATGAATTAAACGTATCTATTCTTAGATGTTTCTTGTTATGGATTTAGTTGGAAGATTTAGGAACACTGGGGATTAGAGTTAGCACTGTCCACTAGGATCCTTGTGCGACCAACTGGTATTTAACTTTGTGCTCTGAATCTATGTTATCTCCTCGCCTCCTACTTTTCCATATCACACAATCATCTTTAAAGATCCTGTGTTTTAGATGACTATCCCAATTGAAAGCCTGCCTATTGATCAGCAAGAAAATCCTTTCTTGACTCCATTGCCCAATGGTTTTGAATATTTTCTGGAATACGTCACGTCTGTCTTTTCCTCTTTTCTCATCCTTGTCTTACATTGAACCCTTCCTTCCTGATAACCAACAACCAAGCCAAACAAATCAAACAAACAAACCTTGTGCCTATAAATAGCCTAACATCATAACATTTGAGCCTCAAAGACATATACCTTTGACAATCATAGAGAGATCCCTCTCTGGACCCAGGAGGGCTAGATCCTGAGGTATGAAAGTGGTTTTGATGTTGTCTCATCTTTTGGTCTTGCCAATCTGGCCAAAACATGGGAACCCCAACATAATGGGGACTCCACTGGGGAACTGAGTATTCCTCACCTTACTACATTATAAGAACTTCAGAAACCTAAAATCTCTGGTTAGGTTGGTAGTTAAACACTCCTATTCACATATCATCCTCTATACCATTCGTTGTGTTCTCCCATACTCTTGGACAGAGTCTGGAAAGGGCCAGGTAGCCTCCAGATCTCACACTCTTTCAGAGGTGACGTATCTGGTAAATGCCCTCCCAGTCAATCTCTGGTTAGATTTTGATGTGTTTGGAAGATATCCTTGAAAGGGGACATCTCATAAGCACTGTGGTGGATAGTGTACCCTCCAAAAACATCCTGAACCTTCCACCTGGTGACTCCAATCTTCCTAAACAATTTAAAGACTCCACTGGTGATCAGTAGGCCTGCTAATTATCTTGGTTCACATTAGACTCCACTAGGAGACCAACCTCCATAACAAAATCAACCACAGTAGAAGTAACAAGTAGGGTTAAGCTGCTTGGTCAGAAAACAACATTTTTGCTTCTAGAACCATTCATACAAGAGCTTACCCTAACCCAAACCCACCTGAAATAGTTGATAACCCTAAGAGCATCCTCAAGAGATCACCTACACCTAGAAGATCAGCTATTTCCACTCATATCCATAGAGCTAACTCTACACCAGAAGATCTTACAGCTCTATCACATTACCACCTTGACCTAGACCCACCTAATAGATTACCAAGAACTAGGTCATTCAGTGATCTAGATCAGCTAGGCCTTGAGCTTCCCAGTTCACCATCTCATAGTGGTAAACACATTAGGGACAGAGGAACCCCTCCAGCTACACCTCCTAATATTCACTTTGTCCAAAACATGGGGCTCTCCCACCCTAAATCTACTCAACAAACCTCTGCTCGTCCTAGTGTCCCTGTCATCCATATACTAGCTGCCCAAGTTAACCCTTTACCCCATCAGAATATCACCATGGAAACCTGGTATGCACCTTTAGTGTTACCTCAGCCTCTAGTGCCCTTACCAAATGATTATCAGTAAAATATCCCACACTTCATTGCAAAAGAGTCCATCACAACCTAGCAACATGTAGATAAGATGGAAGATTCTTTTGACTACATGGAAATATATGATGATACAGTCAAAATGAGAATCTTTGCCCAGAGCTTAGGGGGTGATGTGAAGAAATTGTTTAAGGGCCTACCTCCAGGTAGCATCAATGATCTTCCAGCTTTATATCAGACTTTCATAAAAAAATGGGAAACTAAGGCTAACCCTCGCCAACTCTTAGCAGAATACATGAGCCTTAAAAGAAACGTAGGAGAGAGTGTCCATGATTACACAACAAGATTTAACAACATTTACAATGCACTCCCTCCACATATGAAACCTCCACAAGGCATGGCTTTAGCAAAATACCCCGAAGGCTTTGATGCTGACATGGCCTATGAGCTTAGGGATAAAGATTACAACACATTGGAGGACACGCAGAAAGTAGAAGTGAACATAGAGGCAAATCTGATTGAGAAAAGAGCAAGATTGAGATCTGAGAAGAGGGTAACATACAAAGATGAAAATGTAGCTTCCTCATCTGACCAAAATTATGATAAATTGTCTAAAAATGTGGAAAAGTTACAGAAAATGATGGAAAAAATGGTTGTCACAGTCAGAACCAAAATATAAACCAGAACCAAAACTTTAGAAGGAACAATAACACTCCCAACAGACAGAGAATTAGATCAGCAAGTCATTCCCCCATTTCAAGAAAAAATTCTTGATGAAGATGAAGGAATCATAGAATAGTCTGAAGGGAATACAATAAACATGTTTGAAGTAGAGAACTCAATCCATAACTATTCCACAGAAGAATATCAACCTTCTCCCTCATGTTGGGATGAAGAATGGTTTGAATCTGAGGATTACCGATTAGGTTTTGAAAATGCTATGACCCAGGTCAAAGAACAATATGAGCTCAGAAGCTTCTGAGGTTACCATCATATTGAACCCCTGTGGGAAATGAATTTCAATGGGTCCTGCACAAGAATAACTGCTAGGGCAGGAGTGTGGATACATAACATAGAGAGTGATTACGCAGAGATCCATGCCCGCAACCTGCACTTCAAATGTACAAACAATGTTGCAGAATACGAGGCCCTTATCCTAGGTTTGAACCTGTTGAGAAAATTAGGAGCCCGTAGGATAACTGTGCATGGGGACTTTGAGATGATTATTAAATAGGTGAATGGTGAATACACAGCGAAACATCCTAGATTGAGAGCTTACAAGAATGACACTATGGATTTATTGAAAACATTTATTGAATACGAATTAGTGTTTGTTCCTAGGAGTCAAAATGTCATTGCAAACGGATTATCTTGCCTAGCTAGTTCATACCGTAAGACTCCAATCGACCAACGAATTATCATACAAACCAAATTCAGACATGCAGTGCCGGATAATGAAAAATATTGGCAGGTCTTTGAGGGGGATAAGCAAATCGAAGATTTCCTGATAGGCAGGAATGAGTTTGAATTTCCTGATTTAGACTCTAAATCTGATAGTAGCTGCCTAAGTGAAGAATCCTCAGATGAGGAGGAGAAACCCTGTAACATAGAGATAAACGCTTTAAATGAAGAAACTGGAAATTCAAACGGAAATTCTGAAAACACAGAAAATGAGGAGATGGAGGTGCTGCAGGCCAAAGATAAGAATATAACCAGAGGCATGGCACCCTTAGAGGACCTCTTTGACTTTGTTGATGTAGCAAAAATGCCCACTATAGAACATGCAGACTCTGACATAGAAGAATGCAATATAGGCACAATAGATAAGCCAAAAATGATTAAATTAGAAAAATCCTTACCCACAAAGATGAAAAATAAATACGTTGACCTTTTCAAAGAATTTATTGACGTGTTTGCTTGGAGCTACAAAGACTTAAAGGCTTATGACACAAACATCATACAACATAAAATACATTTAAAAGAAAATCATAAATTGTTCAGGCATAAACTTTGTAGGATAAACCCAAAACAATTGCCTGCAGTTGAAAAAGAGATTAAAAAGATGTATGAGGCAGGCATAATAGTTCCTGTGAGGTTCTCTGATTGGGTATCAAACTTAGTGGCTGTAAGAAAGAAAACAGGGGAAATCAGATTGTGTATAGACTTCAAAAATCTTAATAGAGCCTCACTCAAAGACAATTACCCATTGCCAAAAATGGAACACATTCTACAGTGGGTAGTAGGCTCAAAGAGGATTTCTTTGTTAGATGGTTTTTCAAGATACAACCAAGTCTTAGTAATCCCAGAAGACCAACTCAAGACAGCCTTTACCACTCCATGGGGCACCTTGATGTATGTAAAAATGCCCTTTGGACTGATGAACGCTAGGGCAACCTTCCAAAGAGTAATGGATATAGCTTTTTCAGATGAGATAGGGCACTTCATTGTTATTTACTTAGATGACATAACAGTCTATTCCAAGACTGAAGAAGAACATCTAAAACATTTGAGGAAAGTGTTTGAAAAGTGTAGAAGGTTTGTTCTATCACTAAATCCCAAAAATACTGTATTTGGGCTGCAAGAAGGAAAGCTTCTTGGCCACATTATATCTGAAAAAGGAATTAGGATAGACCCACAACGAGTTGAGGGAATACTACAAATCACACACCCGAGAAACGTCAAAGAATTACAGTCCTTCATTGGGAAAATAAACTTCCTTAGGAGATTTATTCCCAACCTAGCTGAACACCTTAGGAATATGACTAACATGTTGAAGAAAGGTGAGGGGGTTAAATGGACTGTTGGAGATAAACAATCTTTTGAATCAATAAAACTTGCACTCACCCAGGCTCCTATTCTGATCAACCCAAATTTCTCTAAATATTTCCTGATCTTTTCATTTGCCTCTAAGCATACAATGGCTGCAATCTTGCTGCAGAAAAACACAGAGGGAATGGAACAACCAATTGCATTTTTTAGCAAAGCACTAAGGTATGCACCCTCGAAATACAACATAATGGAAAAATGGGCCTATGCCTTAATCAAGGCGTTAAAGGACTTTAGGGTGTACATATTGCATTCTCACACCATAACTTATGTGCCTAACATAGTTGTCAAAGATATATTGTCCCAAGATCCTGATGGAAAGAGGGGTAAATGGATTGCTGTGATTTTAGAATATGACCTTGAGATAAAACCCACCAAACTAATTAAAGGTCAGGGCTTAGCTCGACTAATGGCTGAATCAAAATTACAAGCCCTAGACATTAACATGGTAAATACCTTAGATGAGAAACAAGAATTTCCTGATCCCACTGTTGAGGAAAATTTTCAGAGCTCTCCTTGGTATTCTGACATTCTGTATGTGCTTACACACCTCAATGCCCCACCTGAACTATCAAAGACTAAGGCCAGATTCTTAAAGCTAGAAGCCAGGAGCTATTGCATATTGAATCACTGCTTATACTGGAAGAACCCAAATTTCCTATTGCTTAAATGTTTGCCTGAAAACGAGGCAGAGAGGATTAAACAAGAATTCCATGCTGGAGAATGTGGAGGGCACCTGAGTTGGAAAGCCACTGCAAATAAAATACTCAGAGCTGACTACTATTGGCCCACACTCTTCAATGATATCCATAAGATGATAATTGCCTGCCACAAATGCCAGATTTTTTAAGGCAAAAGAAAACTCCTTCCCTTACCTCTACAACCCATCACTGTTGAAGGTCCTTTTATGCAATGGGGCCTAGATTTTATAGGAGAAATTCATCCTGCTTCTTCTGCACAACACAAATGGATCCTAACAGCCATAGACTACTTCACTAAGTGGATAGAGGCCATACCTACTATGAATGCCACAGATTCAGTCATCATTAGTTTCCTAGAAGGTCATATCCTCTCTCGGTTTGGCTGCCCAAGGAAAATAATCACTGATAATGCCACTGCTTTTGGATCCAGGAAAATGGTTGATTTTTGTCACAGGTATCAAATAGCACTCGGTCATTCAACTGTCTATTACCCTCAAGGTAATGGATTAGCTTAATCATCAAACAAGAGCTTGGTGATCATCATCAAGAAGCTGTTGGAAGAGAACAAAAAGTCATGGCATAGCAAGCTAGTGCATGCTTTGTGGGCTGACAGCCTTACAACAAAGAAGTCCATTGGCATGTCACCATTTCAGCTTGTCTATGGTACAGAAGCAGTATTTCCTACCAGCCTTGGGGCACCAGTAATCAAGCTGGTCCAAGAGATTCAAATAGAAGAAAATAGTATGGTTAGAAGGATAAACCAGACAATTCATCTTCAGCAAACAAGGGAAGAGGTTTACAACAGAGCAGTGAAAGTTCAAGAAAACATAAAGAGGTTGTTTGACAAGAGAACCAAAGTTGCTGATTTCAAAATTGGAGATAAAGTTCTGAAGTGGGACTCAAGAAGGGAGGATAAAGGAAAGCACAGCAAGTTTGACAGTTTGTGGCAAGGTCCATACATCATCCAGGCCACTGTGGGTCCAAATGCCTTCTTCCTACAAGAATTAGATGGTACAGAGCTGTTTGGGGGTCCTGTCAATGGCAGGATGCTCAAACACTTCTTCTGTTGATTTACAATTTCCAGTTTCCATTCCCATTGTACATACCATTGCAGTTTTTTATTTTCAAGAAAAGGAGAAAATGTTCCAAAAAACAGAGGAAAGGAGAGGTTCAGACATGCTTAAAACATGAACCTCGAAAGTGCAAAGTATTGGCTCTAATATGATCAAAACCTGAGCCAGAGAAAGTAAAACAACTGGTCCTAACATGCCCAAAATATGGACCAGAAAAGAAGAAAGGAGAATCAACTCTAACATGCCCAAAACTAGAGCTGAAATGAAGAAAAGAAGTGACTCTAACATGCTCAAAACTTGAGTCACAAAAAAGAAAGAAGGATGCTTCAAGATTTCAGTTTTCAAGCCTTCAAAGTTTTGTTTCAGTTTCCTACAAATTTTGTCCATGTGCAACTGTCTTCATGCCTTGGACCCACAACAAGTCAGACAGTCTAATCTTGGCTTGACTGTTTTCCAATTTTTGTCTTAGAATGTAGAGAAGAAATCTGTTGGACAGTTTAATCCCAGACAATATTAGATTAGGTAGAGAATCATATGAGACCAACAGTCTAATTTGGTCTCATGGAGTAATAAGGGTAGATTTAAAATAGGTTTATTTTCTGTTTGAAAAAATAAATGATGTAAAGGGTCTGCTAGCTCAAATGCACCCTAGAAGAAGAAAAAAATGCTAGGATTGTAGGAAGGGTAGGTAGTTTTTTGGGAAAGTGTTTCTGCTGATGTAATGTCTTCATATTGTGGCAGTTGATCTAGAGAAAGAAAGGGATGTGCCAAGCAGCAGGCATATGGCCTACACCAAAGATCATTTTCTGAATTCTTGACTCCTTCAAGAAGAAGCCATCCCCATTTGGAGCCACTGTTAGCCCCTTATAAATTACTTGACAAGAAAGCAAGGGGCTAATTTGTTTTATAAGCCTACAAGGAATGCATTTCCCTTGAAATCACATCATCCTTGCAGCCTTTTCAGGTTCCCTGCCTTGTGACTGTTTCCCTCTACTGTTCTGAGTCAATAAGCCTTGCTGATAAAGAATTATTCTCCAAAAGGCTTTATTCTGCCCTTTATACCCTTGCAAAATGCTTCATTTTCACCCCTTTTTTCATTTTGTCAAAGTCCCCTTTGTTCCCCCTAAATTTCCCCTTACTCTCCTAAAACTTCCCAAAATCCCCATGAAATCCCACCCTTACCCTTTGTTTTACCAAATTCCCCCTTAGTCCTCCTATTGTTACCCTCTTATGGCTTTAAAATCCATTGAAAGGGCTGAAAAACCCACTTTTAAACATTATAATAGGACCTAGCCCCTTTCCCACCTAGTCCCCTGTACATTTCCCCCCACAGAACCCAGCGCTATGATCGAGCACTAGCCCCGAAGGCGCTTGTCCCATATGTTTATCGGGAGCATTTTCAACCGTCGATCTGTACAGATCGGACGGCGATCGTGGCCCCCGCGACCTCCCATGTTCACAGTTCATCGCCCCGATCGTGCCATCGTCGTTCATTTACCCGCAGATCTGACGGTTCGGACTCTACCTGCTCCTGTGGTCCCCACCGTGCACTATCCATAAACCAGCCTGGTTTTCATCGCACCACTAATGGGGGTCGGGCGGTATTTTCCCTTTGCCCAGCGATTCCATACAAAAATCGACACGTGGCTCCGACACTGTTTCAAAACCGCTACCTCATCACACATTATCATTCATCCGCGGATGCGTAGCGATATCGCCGTGAGCCATTAGATCTGGGGCAGCCCATCCAATGGTTTTCGCTCCCTGAAGCTTCGCAGAGGTTAACCCATGGTCTCCGTACTCCTAGCCCACCGTTCGTCGCCCTCCATTGCATTTTCGACCATCGATCTCCTTTGAGATCTGACGGTCCAGATTTGTTTTCCCGTTGTTGACTTTTCCGTCGTCGCCCGGTCCCGCCACGTCACCCCCACGTGTATCCACCATACATCTGCCCATCCCATTGCATATATTTGTTCAAAAGGTCGATGCTTTTAAGGTTTTCATTTAAATTTTATCGCAGGCTGCCAAACTTTCGCCATCTCTGTTCTCTACCATTCCACAACATTTTTCTACCATTTCTCCGCAGACATCCACATCATCCGACCCCATGCACTGTTTTCTTAACAAATTTCATATTTTTTAGGGTTTCAGAGAGGCAGAAAACCACCGTGATTCATAGGAGATCATTGTAAATGGTGCGTTGTGCAGAGAAGGTTGAATTTGGAAGTTGGTACTACAGGGAAATGTCCGGAAAGGTAGCGGCGGCATAAATATTATCCCAGGACAGTTCAATCTCCGCAAAAAACCTATCCGGCACCATTAAAGCCCAGATTTTGCAGATCGAGACATTTATGGAGCAGTGGAGAAAAACCAGCTAATGATCGAGGATTTCAACGTTCAATATTGAAGGTTTTGAGCCTTAATATAGCGGTTTAGAGGCAAAGCACCAGATCAGTGATCCCATGGATCATGCAGAAGGTACACCATGCAGAAATTCATGTATATCATGGTTTCACATCAGTAGATTGTCCCAAAGGACAAAGCACCCATATCAGTTCCATTATTTACCATGTTCCTAAAGATTTTCGCCTTAACCACAGTCGAAAGCTACCAGGGCATTTGTTTCACAAGCATGGCAGTCCATTCAGTCATTTTTTTTATGCACCAGAGTACTACACAGTACTGCAGTCACAGTACATCAGAGTCATATCAGAGTAATCTGAAATCTGAAGAAGATCATTCGTTCACCCAAAGAACACCAGAGATTAATGCATAGGATTTATACAGAGTGGGTTTCAGCCTTCTTCCTCTTCTAGAGTTTTAATGTTGCATTTAGTTCTTCACCTACTTTCTCTGCTCCTTTGGAGCTATAAATTCAGGAAGAAACTCATTGTAAAGGTTTTTTATCAGTTATCAGAGAACTGCAAGTAGTTTCTTTTGAGGCATAGTCTCTGTGTAAAGTTGTAAGATAGGTTGAAGGAGATGTTTTTAGACTGAGTATTCAGCTATTGGAAATGTTGTACTTGATTGGTATTGCTATTTAATGTGACAAGTACATTTATTTGGATCCTGATCTGAAGCAGCGGTGATGTTTTCCTATCTTTGTGTTTTAATTCATTTCATCTCGTTTCTACTGGCTTGCATCAGAATATTGGCATAGGATTTACCCTTGTTAGGTACCCTATGTTTCTGCTCTCCTTGCCATTAATGTTGTTCTTCTGAATGTGTTATCTAAGAATTGATTTCAGATAATTTAACCAGCGTAGTGGATGTTATTGCCTTCTCTCTGATGTACGAATTAAATGTATCTATTCTTAGATGTTTCTTGTTATGGATTTAGTTGAAAGATTTGGAAACACTGGGGATTAGAGTTAGCCCTGTCCACTAGGATCCTTGTGCGACCAGCTGGTCTTTAACTTTGTGCTCTGAATCTTTGTTATCTCCTCCCCTCCTACTTTTCCATATCACACAATCATATTTAAAGATCCTATGTTTTAGATGACTAGCCCAATTGAAAGCCTGCCTATTGATCAGCAAGAAAATCCTTTCCTAACTCCATTGCCCAATGGTTTTGAATATTTCCTGGAATACTTCACCTCTGCCTTTTCCTCTTTGCTCATCCTTGTCTTACATTGAACCCTTCCTTCCTGATAACCAGCAACCAAGCCAAACAAATCAAACAAACAAACCTTGCACCTATAAATAGCCTAACATCATAAAATTTGAGCCTCAAAGACATATACCTTTGAAAATCATAGAGAGATCCCTCTCTAGACCCAAGAGGGCTAGATCCTAAGGTCTGAAAGTGGTTTTTATGTTGTCTCATCTTTTGGTCTTGCCAATCTGGCCAAAACATGGGAACCCCAACACTGTCCAAGGGGAAGATGTTTCTATGTTCCTTTGAACAGAAGTACAATAGTTCTCTATCTCTTGTAAAGGCTGATTTTGAGGTTGGATGTTTTCTTGAGCCTCTTCTAGGGGATCTTGACTTGTGCTTGCAGGGAAACTTTGAGGATTTTCTATTGTTTCCTGATCTTCTTGTGTTTCAAAAAATTCCTCATGACTGTTATGATACTCAGTTTTCATATAAGGTTCATGAGTTTTTTTTTCTACATTATCAGGATGCCACTCTTCTTGTGTAATATGATATGGGTTATAATCTAGAGGGGAAGTCCCTATATGAGTTGGTTCTCCTCCTACATCATATTCTGCATTTTGAAAGTGGCTACTTGTTTCATCAAAGCACTTCTCATTATAAGTTTTTGCATTTTGGTCATGAAGTTCTCTTATCAGCATAGCACAAGACATAGGCAGGCAATCAAAAATTTCCTGACAACCTTCTTTATTTCTTTCTTTGTAAGTTTTTTCATCATCTTCTATAAGGTGTTGATCATAATACATATCTTGGTCATTTTCTTGGTCTTGAGGTGATTAGGCTTGTGTTTGATCAGGGAAAAGCATAGGTTGCTCTAGATCATCAATATTCATATTAGCCATCAACCTATCAATTCTCTTTCCAAGCATGTACATCATCTTTTCCATCATGATTAGAAAATTTTCTTCATTATTTTCTCTATAATCTTGTTCATCATACATGTCTTCTAGTGGTAGAGTTTGTGTTTGCTCAGGGAAAGGCATATGTTGCTCTAGATCACCAATGTTTAGATTAGCCATAAACCTATCCACTCTTCTTCCAAGCATGTACATCAATTTTTCCATCATGACCATATGCTTGTATTCTGGGTCTATATCTGAATCCATGTTTGTAAATCAGAAAAGAGGTCACTGTATATTTTCAACTGGTTTAGAGTCTTCCACCAGTTGAGTCATTTTGTATTTTGAGAGTTTTTAGAGTGTGGAGTCGCCAGGTGGAAATTTTGAGCTCTTTTGGAGGTAAATTGTTTTATGGTCCACCACCAGATACCAATCTAAATATTTTTGGGTTTTTCCTGAGTTTATATGGTTGTTTGGAAGATTAATGAGTCTATAAGAGATTGCTAGGCCACTATGAACTTAGTATCTCCCCAACAGAGTCGCCAGAAATGTTAGCTCCCTGTAATTTCAGTAGATTGGTAAGACTAAAGCTACAGGGAGGACATTTGAACCACTTTGGGATTCTAGGATCTAGCCCTCCCGAATCCAGAGAGGGATCTCTCTATAAGTGTGTTTAAATATGTCATCTTTAAGGGTCTTAGGTTGATATTAGGATAGTTATGAAGAACAAGGGCTTTTGTTTGTTTTGGTTGGGCAAAGATAAATGAAGGTGAAGGAAGTCTAAATGAAGGGTGAAGATGTGTGAAAGTGAAGGAATGATTCAGCTAATAAGATAGGAAAAAAGAGGCTTCAATCCATTGGGCTATGGAGTCATAGAGGATTTAATTGAAACATCAAGTCCACAAAGGTTACCATGAGGCAAGTCATCTACACCTCAGGATCTCTTAGATTTAATGATGGAATGGAACATCAAAGTGTTGTGAAGGTGGAAAAAGCTAATAATTTCAAGAAGGGTTTACTAACTTTCAAAACAAGAAAAGCCTTTAAAGTAACTATTTGAAACCACCCAAAAGACAGGGCTAACCATAGACTTCTGTGGACAAGCTTGTATTAAAGCTAACTTATCAAGCAAACAATTCAGTAATCCACATGACTACTTTCAGAAAGGATGAAAACATTAAAGACAAACATAAGAGTGGCTTAAGATCAAGTAAGATACCATTGAAATATAGACTTTCTTTCAACATACTCTAAGGAAAATTTTCAAGACAAATTGTTGGAGAAGAAACTAGAGGATAGGGCTAACCATAGACTTCCCTAGTTCAATATTTACTTAGCATGTAATGAAGATCTCATTCAAGAACAATTTTTAAAGTTTTGGACAGTAAGACATGGGCTCACCAACATTCCTTAACTGTTTTAGACTATATTAAATCATTCTCAAATACACAATTGGAAGAAAACATACAGATAAATCTTATCAGTAAGAGTAGGGTACCTTTAACAGTAAATCCTAGCTCTATAATTGATGTTCGTTATCAAAGAAAGTGGACAGTATGAAAAACATGAAGGAAGATGATTTACAATAAGAAAAACATCACCATTAATGTAGACTAGGATCCCATAGAATTTGGCTTGTATATTGACGTTAAAACCAGTACAATTTTCAAGGACAAAAGGTCTCAAAAACTCAGAAAAATTTCTCTTCTCAGCTTATGTACCTTCATTTACAAAACAGAGCTTCAGAAGCTTCAGAAAACTATTTACATGCTACAGATATCTAGAGACCAACATTATCTCATCTTCTACAGAAGTATTTATAGAAGAAATGAGGAGGTGGGGTGAGAGAAAAGATCTCTAGGCTCAATTAATACAGTTTAATGCTTCTCGACCTTTGAGGGGCTCAATGGATAATATTTTTGATGTTTCCTCTGTATTAATTGATTTCCATTAAGTTTTTAGGCTACTTGGGAGAAATTTTTGACTTTAAAGCTCTTTCTTATCTTTGTAATAACTTTGCTGACAGTTGTAATAAGTTCCTTTGATTTGCAATAACTATTTAGCTGTCTTGAGGCAAAGATCTTATGTTTTGGAAATAACTAGGCCTCCTTTGAATGCTTTGAGGTTGCAGGTGGCTTTTTGTAGCTAGAGAAGATTCAATTAACCTCTGATGTGGCAGTGGAGGCTTCTCGGATTGATATATTTCTCTATCTTTCCCTAAAACACCTTTAATTCACTTTAGATTTATGTTTTAGGTATAATTAAGCTTAATATTTGTCTTCTAGTATTCATACTATCTTTAACTATGGATTAGGCTTTTGATTTACTGAATTTATGCCTTAATCCCTTAAAACTATGTTAAAACCTTTAATTCTTCATTTTTGCTGTGATCTCATGCTGTAACACTGATACTCTTTGTGTGTGGTGTTTGTTGTGTTTCTGTAGGTGCGCAGAGGGTTGTATAATGGCATCAGTGCTCATGAGGCATGGATAAAACATGATTTGTAACCCTGCTAAATGATCTCCTTGATGAATAAAGGCTTGGGGGATCGTCATCCCCAGCCCTTGAGTTCCTTCAAGAAACTGTGAAAAAGATTTAAAACCTGCAAAAATACACAAAAGTTATGAAAATCCTGTGTGGATGGGCTTAGACTACTTCAGAGGTTTAGGTTAGATCGCGACCATTGGATGAAAGCATCCAATGGCGAGGATTGCTCACTGGGGTCAATAGGAGAGGCTGTTGGAGGGGTGAATGAAAGATAAAGTTCGAGCCATTGATGCATGTTGATCAACGGTTGAGATCAATCTAGGATTTTATAAGGCGGAAGGGAAATGATATAGTGAATGGGAGAAATTGTAAAGAAAATCAAAAAAAGCCTTAATCGGCAGCAAAAAAATTCATAAATGATATTTCGGGGTCGCAGAATGATCTAGGCCATTGGATTAGGTTAATTAACAAAGATCAACGACGGATATCCTTTGATGACATTTCTGGGAAGAAATGTGGAGGGAAATGGCTTAACGGTTAAATGCGATCTGGGCCATTGGATGAAAAGAATGGACGGTGGTGATTTTAAATGAGAAAATGTAATGCGATGGGGGAAAGGTGGTTTGGTGAAAAACCATAATGGTTTTCGCGTAGATCTGAGGCTGTTTCCAAAATTTTTCAAAAAAACGCAATACACTTCGCCGCCCGCCACGTGTCCTAAGGAAAACCACTTTTTCACGTTATTTTTTTGCATTAAAACTCTGGCGCAGAAAAAACATGAAATTCAATGCCATCCATCTGATGGATGGGTGTGGATCCAATGGTGCCATTGCACGTGATGGAGGGTAAGATGCACGAGGCAGAAAAGGGTGGGCAAGGCCAAGGCGGTTTAGATTTTGACCGTCAGATCACAAGAATGGACGGTGGAGATTTTATCTGGGGGCACTGAAAGAAATGAAAGGCAAGGGATCGGGTGGATATCAGGTGCAATGTGAACCGTTGATCTGCAGAGATCAATGGTGGATCTTCACCAAAGGTTTTTACACAACGGGGTTTATGAAATAACAAAGGGAAGTCAGGTTAGATCTAGACCGTCGGATCTATGAAATGGATGGCCCAAATATGATCATAAGATTGTAAGTCAAGGGGAAAATACAAAGGGAATGCACCAATGCGATTAAGCTCAGGCCGTTAGATCTTAGAGAGATCAACGGTCAGGATGAATCGGTGGTTTTTAATGTCGGAGGGCCATGGAAGAGGGCGATTAATCTAGGCCGTCGGTTCTTGTGCATTCGACAGTCCAGATTGAATCACATGTTTGTAATCAGAGGAGAGAAAGGGAAACACAAAATGAAAATCTACGAAGTATCGACCATTGGTTCAAAGGATGATCGACGACCTAGATTGAATCGGAGATCGCATCGACGAGAAGTATTATGAAAAATGGGCGTGATGCGATTGATCAATGGCCGTTGATCTTATAGATATCAACGATCAAGATTCATTTGAAAAACATATCGTCGTGTTTTATAAAAACTAAGTTAAAAGAGTCGGGAAAGGTTTTTATAGCGTTTTAGCGCCCGATTGCGGGCTCTGGGTTATGTGGAGAAAGAAAAGGGATCGGGGGTTTCAAAAGAAAAGGGGCTTGATCGCATCGGAAACTTTTGAAAGTAAAGGAAATAAGAAAAATAGAGAATCTGATTACGATTGCGTGATTAGGCCTCAACGCCTAGTCTTGGTGTTGGTTTTATGCGAAAGAAAGGGGCATGGGGCTAAGGCCAAAGGGGCTTAAGGCCTTAGTGCAAAAAGGCTATTTTTTGGGATTTTTGAAGGATTTTTTTGAGGATTTCCAAAGTTCCAATAAGGTTTAGAAAGGAGTTTCAAACGTTATAAAAGGAAATTTGTGAAGGAAAGGAAGGAAAATAAGGAAAATGGAGGAATTTCATGAAGAAAAATGGGATACAAATGGAGGTTAGTTATGAGTGAAAGGAGGGGTAAAATGAAAGGGAAAATGGGTTTTTAAAGCAGTCTTTCTTCTTGTGAACGACATATTTTTTAGGATTATGAGGGAAACAGCAGTGAAGATTATCTTAAGGATAAATATCATCATAAGACTTCAATAACTCACAATTTGGTCATAAAATTGTTTTTTGAAGGCTACAACAAAATTTTAGCCACCATTTGATATGACAAATTTTATAGGTGGCTAACATGTAGCTTTCTCAGATTTTCTTGTTATTATAGAAGATTTATAGAGCATTATTCTCAAATAGCTGCACCTCTATACACACTAACATGAAATGTTGATTTTAATTGGATAGATAAATGTGACCATGATTTTTAGGATCTCAAAAAGCTTCTATCAACAACCCTAGTGCTAAGGGGCCCAAATTGGGATTTATCATTCCAAATTTCATTTGATGCCTCATACACAGCTATTGGAGTAGTCCTTGGGCAAGAAGAAGATAAAAAACCATATGAAATTTATTATATTAGTAAGAATCTATCTCCTGTTGAATTAAAATATATTGTGACTAAGAAAGAATTTTTAGCTGTAATACATGCTGTAAATAATTTTAGAAATTATATAACCGGGTATCCTGTAGTTTTATATACAGATCACTCTGCCATAAAATTTTTAGCAAATAAAACTATTACAAATGGTAGAGTAACAAGATGGTTGATTCTATTGCAGGAATTTGACATCACAATAAAGGATCAACTGGGAAAAGAGAATCATGTCGCTGATTTTCTCTCACGAATGCCAAAACCAACAGACGCAGTAGCAGTCGAAGATCAGTTCCCAAATGAACATTTTTTTTTATGTTACTGCCAGAACCCCATGGTATGCTAATGTTGCAAATTAATTAGCAGTAGGTAAATTACCTAAGCATCTAATGCCCAATGAACGAAAATAGATAGTGCAGTGCAGTACCCAATTCTCTTGGATCAGGGGTTACCTATTTCATACCAGAGAAGATATGCACATCAGAAGATGCGTTTGAGAAGTTAAAATATTTGACATCCTGAAAGCATGCAACAATGGGCCATGTGGCAGACATTTCATAGATCGTAGGACCGGTCACAAGGTTTTACAAACAAGCTATTACTAGCCTACAATTTTTAAAGATGATAAAAAGTTTGTACAAGCCTGTGATAGTTGCCAAAGGGCAGGACACCCTGGATAGTCTGATGAAATGCCTTTGAACCCACAGTTAGTAATCGAGCCATTTGAGCACTGGGCACTCGATTTTTTTGGTCCTATTAAACCGCCATCAAATCAGAAAACATATATATTAGTTGCAACAGAGTATGTTACTAAATGGGTTGAAGCAGATGCACTTCCAAGAGCTACAGAGGAATTTGTAATACAGTTCCTTTTCCAAATATTTATGTGATGTGGCCTCCCAAGGGACGTAATTACAGATGGAGGACTACAATTTGTAGGTAATAAAATCGCTGCAACATTAAAAAATTACCGCATTTAGCACAAAATCACAACCCCATACCACCCACAGGCAAATGGCCAGGTAGAGAGCATGAATAAGGTGATAGAATCTATACTGACAAAAACAGTTGCATCACACCGATGTCACTGGGTTTCAAGATTTTTGAAAGCCTTGTGGGCGTATCGAACAACATGGAGAAATACCACTGGGTATTCACCATATCAATTAGTATTTGGAAAAGAACCCATCTTTCCAATAGAATTTGAAATTCAAACATTAAGAAAAACCCAGAAGGTGGGTCTAAATTTAAATGAAGCCCAAATCAACAGATTACAGCAAATCAATGAGTTCGATGAAATTAGGCTCTCTGCCCTCCAGCACACTGCATTAATTCAACAACAGAGAGAAAAATGGCATGATGCCCTCATTAAAAAGAAAATCTTCCACGAAGGAGATTGGGCACTCCTATATCACTCCAGGTTTTAGGATTTCTCTGGGAAACTCCAGACACGATGGCTTGGACCTTATGAGATACAGAAAGTGCATGAAAATGGCACCATTACATTAACTACCATTGATGGATCTGAACATTCTTTCAAAGAAAACGGTCATCGACTACGACTTTACCATAAATCGCTTAATCAGGAATCCTTTTACCAGCAATTACGGTGAGATTCTACAATGAAGATTCTTGCTGAGGAAGATAATTCCTCCTCAACACTTATTCAGTGATTAATTCCTTTATTTCTGAAACTTGTACATAAGTTTTTCTTTTTAATTTTTCCTGAATAAACTATTTTTTTGTACATAATTTATTTTTTGTGCTATTCCTCTTAAAGGAACAACAATCTTGTGTGCTTTTATTTATTTTTTTGTTGTTCCTCTTAAGGAGCAATAGCCATTCCTCTTAAGGAACAGCGCGTATGCGTGTTCATCTTTCTATTTCTCCTTCAAAAAGGAACAAAATTTATGCTAATTGTTTTTGTTGTTCCTTTAATAAGGAACAACATTTCCGCTGAATTTTTTTGTTGTTCCTTCCAAAATGAACAACATTTCCACTAAATGTGTTTGATGTCCCTTTCAAAAGGAACAACATTTTTTCTGATTGCTTTCGATGTTCCTTTCAAAAGGAACAACAATCCCGATGATTGTTTTTGCTATTCCTTTCAAAAGGAACAACATTTTTTCCGATTGTTTTTGTTGTTCCTTTCCAAAGGAACAACATTTTTTCTGATTGTTTTGTTGTTCCTTTCAAAGGGAACAACATTTCCGTAGATTGTTTTTTTGTTCCTCTTAAGGAACAGGAGATGTTCCATTCAAGGAACATCACTTTTTGAGTGCATTTTTCTTTCTTAGAACAATATTTTGAGAATTTTTCATGATCCTTTTAATAAAAATATACAAATTTATGCAAGGAAACTAAAATTAGAGATTACTGGAATCAACATATCAAAGAGAAATTGTAATCTTTAAAAAAAAATTCTTTTTATTGATAAGAAAAATGAAAGGACACCACTATCTATATCACTTTGCTGTCTTTATTTTCACTAAAACTAATTTTATTGATTATTTTTATCATGTTGGTTCTTCCCTAATCCTCATAATTCTATTTGACTTTTATTATTGAATAAGAATAAGGGCATACTTTCCTCTATTGAGATGTTCAGACTTCATCCACCATCCCTACTCTTAAGGAGTGTTGAGGCATCCTTTATACATCAATAGGAAAGTGCTATATAAAAGAAAAAGAAAAGAAAAAATACATCTATACAATAATTCTATGATATGTCAGATGGAGGATAGGGGGTCTCATTACGAGCCAGCCTACCATGATCATAAGGAAGTAGTAAAGTGGCTTTCCCATCATGGCCACCACACCAGGGACATGATACAATGTGCAACTCGAAAAAATAAATATTCCTTGGAACAGGAGGTCTCATCACGAGCCGGCCTGCCCACCTTTCACTCCTTCCCAGTGAGTGGCATTGTGATTCATCTGGTTCCCAAACCAGCACAATGGTCTCCATCATGACATCATAAAGCACTTTATTAGGTATATATGAAGGATTATGGTTCCAAGGGTTCAAAAAAAACTTTGTCAAGGATATGGAAACTTGTGGGAAATAGAGCTCTGCTGATGGTATTGGAGTCATATTTTTCACAACTCAATAGAAATTATAAACCCTTTTCTTATATCTCTATCTTATATACGAATGAGATTATGATCCTAAACCCCTTTGATTGAACCTTTATACATGAAATATTGTTTATCAATCAATCATAATGGTTTAAGTGAATATTGACTACATAAGCACTTTTATTTATGTCCGCTATCCTTTTCCTTATTTTTGAATCATTACATAGCATTTCATATCTATTCATGATTTCATAATATGCCTTGATTTCAGTAATTCGATAATTTTTGGATCATATCATAAGTATGTATGCATTTCTATAATGTAAACTACCTACGGTACGCTGCTCCTCCATTTGACGGTCGAGGGTGACCTATCATATTTCAGGGGGGCATGGGTGACTTTTAAATATGCCTGCATATGACTCAATTCTCTATGATCATCAATTTCTAGAAATAGAAATATTAACGGTATTTCTTTCGATTTGCATAGGCAGCTATTCCATTGCAATTTTTGTGTATTATTGTGAAGAACTAACAGTGTGCAGGATTTAGATGAAATAGGAGGACGAGCGATATGTAGTGAACCTCTAGTACTAATAGTTTCCGACATTGTACGAGAAATTTTGGAGAGAGCAGGGTGGATTACATACCTTACGCGACTACAGCAGCCCCATGAAACTGTGGCTATCAAATTTTTGCAGAACTTGGAGGAGAATTATTCCATGGTAAGTGTTAGCCCCCTAGGAATTTTTTTTTGACAAGCAAACAGGGGGCTAAAATGTTTTTTGAGCCTTCAAGGAATGCATCTCCTCTGAAAACACATCATCCTTGAAGGCTCCTGTGCCTTCGCCCTTTGATAAATCCTCACTGGTGTTCCCAGTTTTAAAGCCTCTCTGTTGTGAAGAAAATTACCAAAGGCCTCCATTTCTCCTTTTATCTCAGCCCTATTAAACCTCTATTTTCATCACCTTTTCCCCCCTTCTATTTCCCCTTAAACCCTTAAAATATCCTTTGTTTGGTTTGATATCCCCTTATTCTATCTACCGATTCCCTCTTTACCCTTTAAATCCTCTATTTAGGCTAAAAACCCATATCTTTCCATATGACAGGCTTAGCCCCATTCGGCTAGCCCCGTAATCACTTCCCGTCCATAAGCTCCGGCGCTAAGACCAAGTGCTAGTCCAAAGCGCCAGTCACATCAGAGAAATCGAAGTGGGACATGCTTTCCATTGTAAAGCCCGAAGTTCTGATGCGATGGTGTTATATTTTGTCGGCTCTTGAGTTGATTTCCGCCATTGGATGGAATAGATCCAACAGTCGTCGCAAGCCCCATCACTCCCGCATCTCCCTTTCATCACCCCTCCGTTTTCACACCCACCGTCGATTCATCTCTAATCCGACGGCCCTCGCATCCTCACTCCGATCAAATCGCAAATCTTAAACTGTGCCATCCTCTGTCCCTCTCAATTGTGACCTTTCGATGCGATCCCGGCCATTGAATCCACAAGAACCAACGGCCAGGATCCACACTCTTTCCGCCATGTGTCCCCAGATTGGACTCCCCCGATCCAATCGTAGCTATCGATCTCTCATATATCTGATGGTCCAAAGCCAATCGCTCCATCGCCCATCGGATTTAGGTCTCCCCATTGCTCCCCTCCTATTAGATCTCCCCCGTCGATCATCGCCTCCAGACCTGATCGGATGGTCCACATGCATTCTTCCACCAAAACTCCATTTCGCTGCATTGTTTCACCAGTTTTCCCTACAGTCGCCATCTCCATAGTTGCTCCACTATTCTTCCAGGCCTCCACAGCATCTCTTCCGCCACCCCTGGATGTTATAATTGGTTTATTTTACTGTGTAGGGTATACAGAGTGATGAATTCACTCTATTTTCCATAATCACAGTCACTTTGATTCGGAACATAGAGAGGCCATTACAGCAATGGCTCAGTGAAACAGCAGAGATAGATTCGATAGATTAAAGCCAGTTAATTGAATATTCGACTCCTAATCCCATGATCAAAGGATTAATTCATAGTCCAAAGATTATAAAGAGCACACAAAACGAGCCATATCTACTCTCAGCATTAGCAGTACATTTTCCCAGAATAGTACACCCTCTGACAGACGTCCCTATGCCTCCCCGAGCTCCCAAAGGCCATCTCACTGATAGAAAGCTCCCAAAGACTATCAGGTCAACAATAATGGAGGTATGGAAGCCCAAAAGACCTTCAGTCACCTTACTTGCTTCAAAAGATGAAACAGAGAGCCTTACAGCCAGAAAGAACTTCAAAGAAACATCAAAGGTCAAATCTGACCTGACAAAGACTCCAGACCAGACCACCAAGTACAGTGCAGAGCTATTAAGTAGAGTGGGCAAGAACGCCTCCTCCACTCTGTCTTAATAAATTGATTTAATGTGTATCACCTACTCCTGCTATCCATTTTTCCTATAAAGAATCCCAGAGAACAATTTGTAAAGGGTTGGATTGCGTTATCGTTGTTGTAGTTGTAGGGATTCCTTTTTTACTGTTAGAAACAGTTTTGGGAAAGAGTAGCAGAGTAGTCTGTAATGTAGTAGGCTGGGAGGAGAAAGTTGAGTCTATAATCAGCTATTGAGCTCAGTGTATGTGACTAGTTTTGCATCAATTAATCAAGCAAATTTCACAGGATCCTGGTCTATTAATACGGGTGATGTTTTCTCTTTACATTGTTTTATTACAATTTTTCATGTTGTTCATTGGTCTTCTGGTACGCATCAGAAATATAACATAGGATTTTCCCTCGCATGGTACCCTATGTTTCTGCTCTCCCTACCTTTAATGTTTTCTTCTGATAGTGGAACTAAGAGAAAATTCATGCAATTTAACCAGTGTAGCAACTATTATTCACTGCTAGCTGATGTGTGAATTCAGGGTTTGATGCTTAGTTGTTCTTGTTGAGGTTCAATCCAGAGGATTTGGGATACCAGGGATTTAGTGTAAGCCCTGTCCACTGGGGTCCTTTTTCGACAGATTGGCCTTTCCAAGATCCCGTGAGTGGGTGCCGAAGCATTGAAGGTTAAAAGCCCTTCTCTGATCTCAGGCCTAGTTCTGTGTTTAAATCTGATTGTTTCTCCTTTGAGAGTATGTCGAAGCAGATCTAGAGTTAGATGACCTTTGGTCTAATCTCAGGCTACCCTTTGTACCTCACCCTTCTCTCCTAATTGTTCCATTCCATCATCTATCTCAAATATCCTTTACTATAGATGACGTGCCCTATGAAAACCTTGGCTAGTTGTTTGCAAGTAATATCCTTTCATGACTCCATAGCCCAATGGATGGCACAGCCTTGACCCATCCTCTTTTGCCAAAACATCCTACTACTCTGCTCCTTTCTTCCCATTACCTTCTCAGTCTATAATCTTATGACCCAACCGATAACCGACCCAATCATTTGAAACCCCCCCTTGTGCTTCATACCTAGCCTAACATCTCATTTTGAGCTTCAAAGATATATCATTCTTTGTATTATTGAAGAGATCCCTCTCCGAGTCTAGGAGGGCTAGATCCTAGGGCCCCAAAGTGGTTTTTATGTTGTCTCATCTTTTGGTCTTGCCAATCTGGCCAAAACATGGGAACTCCAATAGTAAGAGGTAGGCAAATAACAGTGACAGAGGCAGTAATTGCCAAGGTATTTGGTCTACCAGCAGCTGGACCCATATGGACCCATAAAAGAGTAAAACTTTAAGAGGCCATGAACATCTTTCGGGATGAAGGACAGACCCTAATCGTCAAAGAAAAAGGAGTCCAACCAGAAACTCTTGGAGAACCATGGACAAAACTAGCTAGATTAGTGCAAAGCTACATTACATATGACGGAAGAAAGGATGTGGTAATACCACGCCACCTTAAATTATTAGCAGTACTAAAATAGAAATACGTTGTGCATTTTTCTGCATTTTTAAATTTTTTTACTACATGACGCTGCTCGGAGCATAAGGAAACCCCATCATACAAGGATGGTAGTAAGCCACCACTGTCTAATTCTATTAATAGTTAGTTACAGTCTTGCCCAATAGTAGAATAGCTGGGAAGAATTTGTATTCTCAATTGACAGAGGAACAACCTTACCTACCCCAAAATGAAAAGGAGTCACCAGCACAACAAACGAACCTTTGAAACGTAGAGTCCTCCAGATTAAGAAGAAGCAGGGGAATGGTGGGAAGCCTTTAGGGTAGTAGCAGCCAACCCGTGGAATTACCTAGTTCTGAAGAAGAGCAACCCTTGCAACTTGAAGGAGGAGAAGGTCAGGAAGAAGAGAAACACCCACAACTTGAAGGTGGAGAATATCGAGAAGAATAAGAAAATAACCATACCAGTGGAGAAGAGAAGGAAGAAGAAGAAAGTAACCATACTAGTGAAGAAGAAAGGGAGGATGCAGAACCTCCTGTAACCTCCAGTGCAAGCCCACCGCAGAATCCATTACAGGAGGATGAATTGGCCCAAATTTTGGCCAATATGAGTGAATATATACAACCCCATAGTCTGCTCAATCTCAATATTGAGATAGAAAAATTGGAGGAACATTTTGTCATCAGCAAGGACACGTTTGAGGAAATTCATGTTGAGGAGGCAGGAGAAGAAACCCCTCAGAAAACAACAAAACCAACTAGGGTTACTTCCCCTGAGGTACCTAGCCTACATAATGTGATTACTGAAAGCATATAAGTAATCCTAGGTGAGGGCGCGACTACTGGAGAATAAAACCTAGTCGAGCAACCAAGTACAGTAAAAGGAACAGTTGTTCCTTCCAAGAAGAAGAAGAAGAAGACAAATGAACTTGAAAAGCTATGGAGGGAACAAAAAAAGCTCCAAAAATTAGTAAAATAACTCAGGCAGAGGATTAGGGTGCTAAAAAATGGGAAAGTCTCTAAAAGAACCTTGAAAACAAAGAATTCAGCCATCCAAACGGAACCCAATAATGCAAGGGCCATGGAAACTCAAACCGAGCACATATTCATTCAGGATAACAAGGAACAATATGCAGTTGTTATGGACACAGTTTCCCAAACTAAAAATGTTCAAGTCTGTAATAAATATGTTCAGACTGAGGCACTATCCTCTAGAAGTATGGCCAACAAAGAGACACAGATTGTAGGCACTTGACATTGTAATAACAAAACCCAGGTATATCTTCAACCCAAAAATGTTTTGATAAAATACCCTAGTATAGAAAAACTCCAAGAGGATCTGGCACAGGCTCAGAGGGCTAAAGAAAATCTTGAAGAAGAGACTGTTCCCAAAAATAAATACCAACAGTTACAGTAGAAATTAAAGGACATCAATTCATCAGAGCCAGAAGCTCTCGATAAATGTTGAAAGGTAGAAGAGAAAGCTGAAGAGGTAAGGAATAGATTAAAAATGGTCAGGAATAAAATGGATACTCTTATGTTCCTTGTACATATATGTTCTAGAATGTAGGTACCCGGCAAAAAATTATGCTTTGTTTTTTTAGAAAGATATTTTTTGTTAAAAATTAAGGCTATTAAGGCAGGAAAACCTATAGAATTAGAAACTATAGATGATTTTATAAGCTGCTGCAAACTCTATGGAGTAAAATTCCAGCGTCTACTCTGTGAATTTTATTTGCATAATTTTATATTGGCTTAGTAAATGGAGACAAATCCTAGTCCTTTTGTGGGTGATATCTAATATCAAGCATTCATTTCATTTGTTGTTAACCAGTTAAAATGGCTCAAGGCCTATAACAATTTTCAGAGCCAAGAAAATGGGTTAGACCTTTGGGTTAGGGGTGAATTGAGACACCCATTACAATTGTGGGCTAGGCAGAAAAGCTGAATGACAAAGGAGGGTGTGATCCAAACAGTGGGACCCATACACAAATCAATCATCCTGGATGGGGTAGAATATTTTCTATCCATCAGAGACTAGGCCATAGTAGCAGCTAAAATTCGATGGAAGATTTCCAATTGGAATATTCAAGATAGAGAGCCATTCAATTACAAAAATTTTGAGTTAGCTACCAACCGCCCGGTTATCTATAGTAACCTCATCTTGAGGGAAGACCCGTATTGGCTAGGTTGTAGATATCGCAACCCTATTATCTGGTATCCTGCAGCAGACTATAAGGCCAAATATGAATTACTTGAAGGGAAGATAGTGCATGTTTTTGAAATTTTAGCTGCAAATCATGGTTCTAGACCACTTAATGAAAGACCCTCTCCAGCCTATTCTCTAACTGCTTTACATGTAAATTATGGTTTTCATGAGGACATGAAAAAGGGTAAGCAGGGGGGTGTGTTGATCATTGGAAAAGGTATGCATTTTCCATGTATTTATTGATCTTTTTCCTTTAATCATGACTCCTTTATGTTCTAGAACAATAATATATTGAATAATTACAATAGAATGAGGAGATTAGTGCTTATTGCGAAATTAACTAAATATTGTCTTTTCTTATATATAGGAACTAAATTAAGTGTGAAGCCACCACTTGGAAGGAAAATATAAGGTAGATGTAACTGATTTCCATTCAAAAAAAGGCCGTAGCCAGATAAGAAGACCAAGATCGGAGTGCACATTCAAAGTAAAGAAAGGAACAACGCGGCACCACCGCAAGAAGACAAAACGATAGCTGGAGAAGGAATATAGATTGAATCCCTCAGGATCTCTCGATCCTAAAGGATCACTTCTCAAAGTTATCTATACTTCTTGTTTCCTCTGCTGGCTGTTATAAAAGAAAAACACTTGTGGAAATGAAAAAAAGAGACATCGTATGATTATTCAAATTTCCTTTTGTAATTTTTAGAATTTTTCATCGACTCTTGTTAATTAAAACAAAGTAAAATTTCTTGTAAACTCTGCTACATATGATTAAGACATAAATTTGGTTGTCGTTCCATTATTTGATACTGGATTAGTTCGGCGGTGCTTCATTAGCGGTCATGGGCCCGGCCCTGGTGGATCCACTTGCTATTTGTACCTTTAATTTCCAATTTCAGTCCTGTGATGGTTTACATTAGTTTTCATTTCCTTTAAACCGCATTGCTTCACAGTTACCTTAGTTTATAGCTTCCTGTTTAATGATTTATGAAATTGGTGTGTTGCATCAGTGAATTGCGTTGTTGTTCTTTTCCACATAACAAGAGTATTCAATCTTTTATAATTTGTATTGTTATGCTTTGCAGATACAGAGCTTCGTTATTCAGGATTGCTGTTTATTTTCATTAAATAGTTTTTTGTTCATTTCCATTCATAGTTTGTTGTTCATTGCCATTAGAAAGAGTTTGTTGTTTATTTCCAGTAAATAGATTTGTTGTTCATTCCTGTTAATTATCTTTACTGTTTATTCCTTTTTGCAAGAGTTTGGTTTTTCTTTGGAGTGTTATTACAAAAATCTTTTTTAGTCTATTTTCACCAGTAGCATTTTAACACAGTTACCATTTCCATTTAATTGCTTTAGTGTGGAATGCAAGATCATCAACTGTAAAGGACACTGGTTATTACTACCTACGTTCTCAGGCTGATTACCTTGTTTATATTTGATTTCATTTATATCAGTTGACAGAGGAAAGAGTTATCCCTACTTCATCCTTGACTGATGATTGTTGAGTCATTGTTTGAATTAAAGAACATTGAGTTTCAGATTGTTGTAATTAGATTTCATTTTCAAGCATCCGTTTACTCTTGTATTTAAGACACTGTACTGCACATTGAAGAGCATTACTCTTAGATCAAATTTCCACCTCATACTAAGTACACTCTTGAGATAAAAATTCATACCTGGATTGATAATTAATGTGGGATAAACATGAGTTAAAAAAGACACCTTTTATACCTCAACACCCTGATGATATATATAATGAATAAAGTCATTCATTACAAATGATAGGACTGCCAGTTAAATACCAGATGATGACATTGTCAAAGACCACGATCATGAAGATGCACCAAAGAAAGTGCCAGACAATGATTTGTAACTTGTTGGGACTGAAGGGCCACCGTGCAAATATTACTCTGGTGAGGTTGTGAACATCGACAGAGTAGCAAGGGTAGGAGCTGACGTAATTGGAACAATAGACCCAACCAAAGATATTGGTTCAGACATGGTTTTTTGACCAAATGTATACCCTCGAAAATCGACAAAAGATTGAATGGCAATAGGATCAACAAAAGCAGATGAAAATGATTAAGGAAAATACTGGTACAGGTAAACGTCCTCCCCAAAATGGGTTGGAGTTAAAGTTGTATCGTTTTGTGGGATTTCTTCAATCGCAATTAAACAAGGAGGAAAAACTTCACCGTCAGGCCCAAAATATATTTCAGACAGTTGACTGTGTGATATAGGAGTTTTAATAGCTACAAAAATTTGTGGGATGACCAAAGGAGGAATAAATTCTGGTTGTTCGACTTCAGCATTCAGATGTTCTGAAAAATAAGAGGCAGGATCTAGATCAATTTGTGATTGAAAAACGTCGGGTCCAGGAGGTATGGTCTTGGCGATTGAATGGATCATGACCACGAGTAGCTGTGAAGACTCCGTTTCGATAAAAGTAGATGAACCAGGATGTGTGGAAATAATTTGAGCTAACTCTAGTTTAAAATATGATGTTTCTCCAGAGGTACGAATTGTACTTGATTCGGCAGATTGTGATCACCTTCACCTACCAAAAGTAACTTCCAGTGGTAAAGGTGGTTTTAAAGCTAATCTACGTGAAAAACAAGGGATATTATTTTGTTCTTCCATGATTATTGATTTATTTTATCCAAAAAACAAATAAACAAAAAGAGGGTAATGCTAGGAAAAAGGGTTTACCAAGAAACTGTGAACTGCAGAATACCTCTTGGCGAACCAAGAAGTATGGGTAGGTAATCTCTCTGAATGTTGTGTTCAGTGTATCACAATTTCAAGGCGGCTGACTCAGTTGAATATGGATGGATAGCACCTAAAATTTGTCCTCCCAAATATACCCGAAGGTACGTGGAGGCCCAAGTCCGTATTACCGCTGTCTGATGTGAAACCGCACAGTGAGAACACCCCTTTATACTTATCATTCTATAACACTGCATGATATACCCGAAAGTACATGGACAAGCTACAATATACTTACATACGTGGAGTGAGGTATCACACTCGGAATATATCACAGACAAGTTAACGACAACTGCTATGTTTTATGACGCTGGAACACATCTTTAGCCTAGACCTTCTAAATGTTATCATTATGGTTCCAATGCATTGTTAAGTAAATTGAGATTAATTTTATGTTGATCTTTTTTAACAATTTCCTTTTCAAAGGTTCACCGTGATCATGTGTATGAAATTCCTAAAATGCAAGCTAAGAATGATAAACAAACTTTCACTTTTAGATTTTTCAATGAAGAACCTAGCTACTAAGGGAAGAGAGCAAATAATTTGTGAGCAAACAAATCAATGAACAAAAACAAATCAATGAATCACAATATAAATGCAAATTTCCTAATTTTCCTTTTGCAAAACACACGTCTTACATGCAAATGAAGTTTTTTATTTTCAGTTTCCTTAATGTTATGAATGTAGAAAAGAAACTAGGTGCACTAAATCAATAATTCAAATGCTTTTTAATTTCTAGAAACGAAAAATGCAAACAACAATTTCCATTTTGAAGGAAAAACGAGGATTTCAACAACAATTTCTCCTATCAAGGAAATGAAGCTTTTACGACAATTTCCTATTTCGAAAGCAAATGATTCTTAATGCAACCATAAAAAGTACTTTGAAATCAACTTGTCAATGATAAAGAAAAAAAATTTTAAAACAACATTGAACAAATTTTCAGTCAAAGGAGAAGAAGTATATAGAGTCATTGGTCAATTGAGGATCAAAATTTTCAGAACACGACAACAAACAAAACTGAAGAAAATTGCAAAGGAAAATTCAAGGGAATTTGGGTACTTTTAGGAGTCAACACAGTCTCCAAGGGGAGACAGTGCTCTATAATGCATGCTAGGAAGGGAGATAGTGCTCTGCAAAGCACTATGTCTAGTCTAAGGGTGCATTGGGTGCAGTATACAAAGAAAAATACTATTGTTTAACTCATTGTCTTAGCAAATTAAGCTCTAAAAATGTTTAATATTTATGTGTAACAACTACTAGGTGGATAAACAAAGAAAATCATAGGCTTAAACACCTATAAATAAGAGAAATTATCCCCAGCAGAGTTGCCAATTTGTTGGGCCAGAATTGTGAATTATGGATAAATCACGCTTCCCTAGATAGGTGCTAGTCTAGAAGAACAGGTGAAAGACTATATGTCTATTTCTCCTAACTAGGAATAGATACACAAAGAGGATTGGAGGCTTACTTGTTCAGTCACTTCCAAATGGCTCCTTTTGTCGCTTCCACTGCAGCTTCAAATTTAAGCAGTTTGTGGGATGAATGTTTCTTGCAAGAAATAACACTAAAACAACAAAAGATGCAATAATATAGATATCTATTCAAGCTAGTTAGCTAAATCAGTAAAGCATAAACCATATACATCAACTAAGATCTTGCAATATGGAAAATCAAAGCCAATACATATGCATATAAAGAAAAATAAGCAATACTCTTTATTAATGATAGAAGAAGAGCTTACAACCTAGTGAATGATTTGAAGTGACCTTCCAGCAATGTTCCCAAGCCTCATCACAGTATAAATCTCGCCAGCAACAGCTACACAAATCTAGCTCTCAACTGAAAATTCTCCAGCATTTCTCTACCCAAATTCTTCCTCCTCAAGCACTTAGATCTGTGCTCAATTTATAGATGAACTCTAGGTTGTTTTGCAATCAATGAATTTCCAATAATAGGCAAGACATGTTTCTAGTCATGTAGATGTCAAATGGACACTTGGATCTGAAGCTTGACACATGTGAACTCTTCTAGAAGGCACTGGCCAAGTGGAGATTTGGGAATAATGATAATTTCGCTCCCAATGTGACCAACGCACTTGTGAATGTCAGGAAGTGATTTGCAGAGTAGCCTTGCATGGGGCTGCCTGCATATGCAACGCACTTAGGCCCCTTAGAGCTTGCGTTGGTGAGCTCTCATATGCTATATAATAAGCTTCAAACCATGGAAATATTTTCTTGATGAAAGCCTTGCTTGATTTGTCTTGTTTCTTGTCTTAGAGCATATAGCAAATGAAATGATAGGGAATGATATTCCCTTGATCATCGGTCCTCGAGATGATGCCCAGCTAACCAGGTCATTGGGAATGGCACCCAAATTGACCTATAACACCTGGATAATGTGCACGAGGCACAAGATGAAGGCAAGACCTTCTGGTATGTGTGGCTTTTGTTACTAATTATGCTTATTGGATGGAGAACCCCTGAAGATACGCAGTCTCCTGAAATTGAAGACAAGATGTGCGAAGCTGCGTGCTACGCAACACTCTGGAATTCGTCTGAACTGGTGTGCGTGAAGGAGAATAAAATATTTTGGGTTTTATATGATGCCATATTGAACCAAGAAGTATATTTGAAGCCGTGACTGTCACCTACCCTGTATAATCAATATAAAATGATCATGGATTTCAAAGCCACATTTCATAATATCCATATCTGTGCAAAGGGCATTGTAGAGGGAGTCTAGTATGAGGTGCCCAATTTGGTGACCGAAGATGATCTAATAAAAGTGACAAAAGAATGGCCACTGGCTTGGTTGACCCCACCTACACCAACAAAGCAGCGCACCCTGACAAGAAAATCCACAGAGAAAGCTACTAAAAAACCTGCAAAGATAGTGACAGCAATGGTTACAGAGAAACCTACAGAGAAGGAACTGACACCTACTACAACTGAAGAAATAATTAACAAGACGACAATGCCTGAGAAAAAAAAATTTGCACCTAAGGAGACCAGAGAAGTGGAGACATCAAAAGGCACTAAGTGCGACTCGCAAGCCACTCGTGAATTGTTCAAAAGAATAAGGGATCTAAGAAAGAAGCACAGGAGGTCCTGACCCTCACATAGGATGATCTCAATGAAATCATGAACATCATCACATCTATGACAAAATATCTATGGAAATACATGGACGTCCAATCAAAGTCTGCTATGGATATTGTATACGTTGGGTTGCAGGAATTAAAAGTTCACTCGACCCAGATTCAAGAGAGTGTGATGCAAGCGAGCTGGACTAGTGCTTACGTTACCCGTGTGTAGCCATTGGATGTTTCCCTAATAGCATCTAGGGATGTTTTATTTGTCCACATCCCCCTCCCAGCAATACGAATGGATGCTAACTAGTGTGCTCAATTCAGTGGTATAAGTGATGTACATGTTCATATTTTGATGTTTCATGCAAGTAAATTTCTTCTACTACATTCAGTGATCACAGAGGAACTTAAATACCGAGGAGAAACCATGCAAAAAAAGACTAGGGATGTACAACAGCAAGCCGCCCAAGAACACCGACAACAGCAACAAGCAAAAGTCACTTGCAGAGAATCAGAGGCCTCATGCATTGTGCTAGAGGAAAAAATCAATCAAGTCTGTAGAGATATTCGTGTTGTCTTGGTCATAATAGCGCCTGCTAAGAAATTAGAGGGATTGGCTATTGCAGTAAAAGAAGCACGTGTGAAAGTTCAAATCATTCAAATGGAGTATGAGTAGAAAATCGCGAACCTCTTGAAAAAATTGTAGTCGGAGACATCGCGAGAGGTTCACACGAAGAGTGCAACAGAAGTAAAGAAAACACAGGATAGTATTGTTTTTGTAGACATCCAGTGTGATAGTTCGTTGAATGAGGCCATGGATATTTGGGCCTCTGTCTAGAATGTTCCATTCATGCAGCAGTTATGCGATGTGTTAGAGTCGGTCCTTACAGTCCTCCGTCAGAGATCATTTCGCTTTTTGCATATCATTTTTAGGTGTCACGCTCACTTCACTTCGTTGCATTTCACTAGGGGCATGCCATTGACTGACGAGAGGGTCTGGTCGTCTTATATTCCCTCATGCTTGTACCTGCTGGGCTAATTAAAACTCCTCAAAAATCATCGAAGTTCATGTCACGTCATTCATGGTCATAAATGATTATTTTCGTCAACAAGAGTCTTTTAGTCCTAGAGTCTAGGGTTCGGTCTTTTGATATAATTAATAAATGCCCGCAGGCCATGAGGGTGGTTTCGAAAAGGTTCTTAATTCAAATTTTCATCATCAAACACATTTGAGGACATTTCTAGTTCAAAACTCTGTTTTGAACTAGAAACTGTCAAATTCATTTTCTGTAATAATCAGGTATTTTTCCCACCATAAAAATTTCAAATGCAACCTATGATCTTTGCCGAAGTCCAAACGCCAAAATCCCTGCAAAAATCAAATCATTTCATCAGCCCAAAACTCAGAAAATCAGTGCAAAAATTCAAAAGATAGAAGTTCAAAGAAATGACAAAGTGCCAAATGAAAAACATTACAAAGTGGGTTTTTAAAGAACTAAAAATTAAACCCATCTCTCCCAAGATATTTCAAAGGCTATATAAACCCGTTGAATCACATTACATTCACAAGTTTTCAAGATCAAATATTGAAGTGAACGGTTGAAGGGCGAAAATTTCGTTTTGAAGCCGAGATAGTGTATTGACAGTGCGCGCGGCGCACTGGGCATCAGTGGGAAGTGTAATTTTACACACGCGCGACGCATAGAGTGCGCGCGGCGCGTTGGGAATGCACGCGGAGCATAGAGCCCTAAGGCCGGATAATCACACTCCTTCACCCAAATTCGTATCAAATCGCCTCATTCGCCTTCAACGCTCCAGTGTATGTGACATATCAGCGAGGCCACAGAGCCTTATTTGCAACTACACGACGAGTACTATCTCCACCTGAGGTGGAAGGGGTCTCATTGACTTCATCAGCAGCGCGAGTACTATCTCCACCCAGGGTGGAAGGGGTCTCACCTTCAACATCAACACAGGTACAGGTTCAGGATAGAGGCCAGAGGCCTATGCATGATGAGGGCCCTTCAGGAGGCCGAGACACTGATTTTATACTCATCGATGTTGATGCGAGCTCTCCTAGCTTGAAACTGAGAGAAGTCATCCAGGAGCAGAAAGCTGAGATTGGTACTTTGACAGAGAATTTGCAGAGAGCACAGTGTGTGATAAAGTACCTGGAGCAGCGGAACAAATAGCTGGAGGATCAGCACACACTTGTAGAGCTGCAGCGAATCCATGAAGATCGACAATTGGCCCGGAAGAGACCTGGTGATATGACACCAATTGAGCGAGAGATCGAACTCATGCATGTTAACATTCATCTGGAGAAGTTTTTGGCAAAGGCCAATAGAGACAAAGACATTCTCTGTCATATGAAAGGTCATTATTGGGCCCGCATGCACGTCTACAGAGCAAAAATGAAGATCTTGAAGAGAAGGTTGAGCAAAGAACTGAAACGGCGAAAGAGGCCTGATCCACTTCATATTTTGGCCAAGGCTTCATTGGTAGAGCATGAGGCATGATGAGGGATCTTCTCTCCGAATTTCAGAAAATTTGGAGAAGTTTTTGTCATTTTTGAAAATTTTGGTCTCAAAACAGGTTTTCCCGCCCAACGCGTAGTGCGTCCCGATGCGCGCTTATGATTGGGACACTTTCTGGAGGAAAAATTTGTATTTTTGGATTTTTCATGGTAATTTATGCATGCTCAGAAATGGCTGGAGCATTTCATCAAGTTCTGGATGATCAAAAGGGCCAAAAACACCATGAAAATCACCTTTCTGCCACCTTTTGCACCAGCAGGAAGTACTTTTGGGAGAATAAAGTTTTGGAGGGGCAAATGAGCTCCAAATTTGAAAAATTCCACTTGGTTTGGATAGCAGACATCCAGGGCTTTCCAAAAAGCTATCATTAGCTTGATTGTGACTCCGGGAAGTGCTCCAAAAGTAGGTCCAAAGGCGCGCGGCACATAGAGGAAATTAGTCTATTTTTCACCTTCCAGCTCAAAAATTCGGCCAGTTTGGACTAGTTTCACCTCTTGATGTAATTTTTGACCCAAATTGATGTAATTTGATAAAAATGATGTAATTTTGGCATGTATTTACTTGTTCTAGATGATTCACTCACAAAAAAGTGAAAATCAAGTGAATGAATCAGTTTCCTTCCTTTTAGAGGCAAGTTGTTTGGCTGCCTAGATTTTAGCTCCTTGTTTAGAATTGGTTCAAACTGCTCCTAGAAGCATGAGCTCGACCCCTAGAGGCATGGGAAGGGGTTATAATTTTCTATTTATTGTATTTTCTAAGACACTTTCAGGGTTGGACTCTTGGGAAAAGTTTGGCACACTATTGTACATATTTTCTTCATTTTGGCTAAGGAAAGATCAGAGGTTTTGCAGCACCTGTTGGGATTCTTCTGGCTTTCAGTTTTGATGGTGTGTTTCTCTTAGTTATTTGTAAGTTCTTTAATTTTTAATGTATTCCATTCCCTTCTTTTTCTTCTGAAACTAAATGAATGAGTAAATGAGGTAGAATCCATTGATTCCAGTGCTCTGCCTTTGAATTTGTTTAGTTTTGTACGTTTTCGCCAGTTTGGAGAGGATCCTTGTTCTCCCTTGCCCTCTTCAGCTCCTTTTCATTCTGATCCATCCATACACATAATCAAAAAGCATCAAGACTACTACCTACCTTGCCCCAACTCAAATTCTGCAAAGATCTGGCCTCATCCCCGAACCCAAAATTGTTTTTCCCATTTTTCCAACAAAAACCCAAAAAATTTAAAACCAAACCTTCCTATATATTTACTAGCCTAAGATCAGTATCCATTTTAAGTCATCTCAGCCCCTTTTGAAAACCTTTTGCCAAGATAGACCCGGAGAGAGCCCTCTCCTGTCCTCGTAGGGCTAGCTACGAGGCTGAGCTTGGTTTGATGTTGCCTTGAGATTTACCTTATTTCAGCCTAAGGTAGTTTCGAGTGCTAACATAGTGGCGACTCCACTGGGGATTAAAATCTCAATGGTTTGCTTTTTGATGTGTTCATTTCATGAGTTATAGACAGAGTCTGAAGTCACGCCAGGTAGCTTTCGAAACACTTTTGTTATTCATAAGCGGAAGTAGATAAACGATGCTTCAGTCGATCTCCGGTTTAGCTTGTGAATGCAGCACTTGATTTGAAAATTGCCCCAATATACTTGTTCATTCTAGACTTTTGGATGATTGAGTCTAGAAATCGATAGGCTGAAAATAATCGGTTGTGTCCTTTGGTTTTTTTTTTAATAGATCAATACACTGGCTTAAAAAAGGCATACTAGATCAAATCCTGATCCAAATCCTCCTACAGTATATGAAAACCCCAACCTAATCCCAAGAATTTTCCGTCGAGAAGCTCCCATCATTCCTTTGGTCAAATATCACTCATACCCCACTGTTTTTGAATACATTGAAGAAATTGAGTTTGACGATCAGTTCAAGTTATCATTGTTTGAAACCAAATCCGAAAGTGCTACTGGTTCTACCGTCATAAATCCTGAGTTCATCAAGTATCTAGAAGTTGAACAAGCAAATAGATCTATTGATAATTATATTCTGAATCTTCAAAACTCCATTGTGGCAGCCAACATCCCTGAATTCATTGAATCTGCATCCGAAACTCTTGGGCCATCTGAAATTGCATCCGGTTCACATATTCCCACTGAACCTCCATTTATCCCTACCATTCCCGTACAGCCTGAGATCTCTGATCAGCAATCAGCAGTAGTTCCTCCTCCATCTCCACCACATACACCTCGTTCATCTACTGCTACCATTCCACCTGTTTCTCCAAGACATATTATAAATCCGCCAAGAGCCATGGCTGCTAGATTCGCACCTCTTGTTTTACCTGCAAATTTGGATCCTATGCCCGCTGATTATCAGAGTAAGATTCCAATATTTGATGGCACTCCGCAGAGTGTGTCCGCCCAGCAGCACATTGTTAGAATGACAGATTTCTTGGACCTGCATGAAATAGATGAAGAGAATGTGTCCATGATATTGTTCGCCCAAACTTTTGGAGGTGAGGTTCATAAATGGTTCAGAGCTTTACAACCCGGAAGTATCAATACATTACAAGAGCTTCAGACACAATTCCTAGGTCGGTGGGAGATGAAGAAATATCTGCTGCAAATTACTTCTGAGTATACTAGCATCAAGCGTAATCCTGGTGAGTCCATTCAAGATTATATTATCAGATTCAATACAGTGTATAATGCAATTCCAGATGACTTAAGACCATCTAGAAAGACAGCTCTCCTTAAATTCCTGGATGGTTTCGATCCGGAGATGGCTTATTCATTACGAGACAGAGATCCTCCTACCTTGGAATATATGCAGAAGATTTATGTTAGTGTTGAGGCGAATCTGAATGATAAGAGAGCCTGGTTGAAAGCAGAAAAGAGAGTGACCATAAAAGAAGAAGCTTCCACATCTACATCAGAACAACACTTGCTTCGTGAGATGGAAAAAATGTTCAAAAGAATGACGCTTGATAAGCCAGAACCGCAGATTCGAAATCCCAACTACCGTGGCCAGTAGCAGCCACAGTTCATAATTAAGTAGCGTGAACAGAGAGTACAAGAACCGGCAGCCCAGCAGCAAGTTAAAACACCTCTTCTGCAGAATTTTGTGAGTCAAGATTCAGACGATGACGATGATATAGTAGGGGAGAAAAACCACTTCTTTACTCCTGATGATCTGCCCATTTACATCACTGAAGATGAAGAGTATGCAGAAAGTTCAGCTGCACAGAAAGATGAGGATTTTATTTTAGCAAATGATGTAGCTCTGGAGGAAGAATCAGATGAATACCAAAGAGGGTATATGAATGATTTTTCCGCTCAGCAGAAGCAATACTCATTGAGAAACAGAGATGTGCCCATAAACCCAATTCAGAAGAGAAAAGAGGCTTCAGCTCCGAAGATGGATTCACCTATACCACAGAAGAAAGGAAAAGAGACGATTGATCCTGCAGCTAACAAATCATCATCAGCAGAAAATTCAAATCAGCCAAGCATAATGAAGGATAAGGCTGAAAGGAAAGAAGTTCCAGTCAAAGAGATTGAAAAGGTTTTAGCTTTTAGTTTGGAGAATGAAATTTCTAAATTAAAGGTATCTATTCCTTTGACAGAAATTATGAAGAACAACAGTTATAGAGGTCAAGTCTCTAAAATTCTGAATTTTGATCCAATGTTTGACACGGTGAATATTGAAGATGATCAACCCGAATTGATATTTGGGCCTGCTTTAGATGGTGAGTCCCCTGACAGTGATGTTCCTCCCTTTTATATCAGTTTGAGGTTGCATGAATATGTATTGCATAATGCCATGTTCGATTCTGGTGCTTCGCACAATCTTATGCCAAAAGCGATCATGGAAAAGTTGGGTTTAGATATTACAAGGAAGTACCATGATTTGTACTCATTTGATTCCAGCAGAGTGAGATGTATCGAACTTATCAAAGATTTGGTTGTAAGTTTAGATCAGATTCCTGCAAAGAATGTCTTGATGGACGTGGTTGTGGCGGACATTCCTCCCCAATTTGGGATGCTCCTTTCTAGATCTTGGGGAGCAAAGTTAAAAGGTACACTATAGTTAGATTTCTCCTATGCAAAAATTCATGTCTTTGGCCAAATGAGAAAGTTATATCGAGAGCAGAAGATGAAATACATGATAACAAGCAAGGAGAAACCAATCAATCATCCTGTAAATTATGTACATACCGACTTAGAGACTTTTGTTTTGTTTGCTGATAGTTTTAATGATATGGATAGTCAGTTAGTTCAAGAAGAGGATATACTAGAGATTACCGAAAATTTTAGAGAAGTTCTACAGAAAGAAAGACGAGAAAAGCAAGCTACTGTTGAGCAATCAGCTAAAGACGATGGGTAGCAAACAGAAAAAACAGAGCTGGCGCAATTTCAGCACTTAGAGGATGATGAAGATGGTCTTTGGACCATGGATTTCGATGGTGCAGTGGGTAGTGATGGTGTTTGAATTGGTGTTTGGATACGCAGTCCATTTTTCGCTCCGAATAAGGTCCCGAGCAATGTGCGAGTATGTTCCTACAAACTAGCATTTGACTGTTCTAACAATGAGGCTGAGTATGAGGCTCTGATTGCTGGCCTAAATATTCTAAGAATGCTGAAAGTGAAAATAATTTCATTTTATGGTGATTCCGAGTTGGTGATAAAATAGGTAAAGGGTGAGTTTCAAGCCAAGCATCCTCGCATGAGGGCTTACCATAATGCAGTTTTAGACATTTTGAAGTTATTTTCAGATTATACCTTGACGTGTGTGCCTCGCATACAAAATGGTGTTGCTGATGGACTTGCTAAGGCAGCAAGCAATTTAAAAATCCCAATGAATTCCAGCAATAAGTTCGAGATCCATGTGAAGCACCGCCCTACCATTCCAGACAATCAGAGATGTTGGCAAGTTTTTCAGGACAATGAGGAGATTAGTGATTTTCTGCAAAACAGGGGTAAGTTTAAAGATACCTCCATAGATACAGAACATGATGATGGTAATGATGATATGCAGATAAATCAAATAGAAGTGCTGCAAATTAAAGATAACATCATTCCTAAAGGATTGATTCCTTTAGAGGAACTCTTTGATCAAGACGATGTAGCCCGCAAACCGACATTGAGGCCGACTGAAAAAGGTGTTGAAGAAGTAAATATTGGGACATCTGAAAACCCCAAGATGGTAAAGTTATCCAAGTCATTGTCACTGGAGGTAAGAGCTGAGTATGTGAGATTTTTGTCTTCATTTGCTGATGCTTTCGCGTGGGATTACTCAGATTTAAAAATGTATGACACTAATATCATTCAACATATGATCCCTATTAAACCAAATCAGAAGCCTTTGCTTCAGAAGTTGAGGAGAATCAATCCGAAGCTGCTACCGTCGATTGAAAAGGAGGTAAATAGGTTGTATAAGTCAGGAATCATTGTACCTATCAGATTTTCTGATTGGATATCAAATTTGGTGCCCGTGAGGAAAAAGACAGGTGAGATCCGTTTGTGTATTGATTTCAGAAATTTGAATAAGGTGTCATTGAAGGACAATTATCCGCTGCCAAAAATGGACCATATATTGCAACGAGTAGTTGGAGCATCAAGGATGTCACTACTCGATGACTATTCAGGATATAATCAAATTTTAGTGTATGAGGACGATCGTGACAAAACCGCGTTCACCACTCCATGGGGAACGTTTCATTATGCCAAGATGCTGTTTGGTTTGAAAAATGCAGGTGCCACTTTTCAGCGTGCAATGGACATGGCTTTCGCCAATGAGAAAGATGTATTTTTGGTTGTTTACCTTGATGATTTGATGGTGTTTTCAAATTCTGATGAAGAACATTTATATCACTTGAAAGTTGTTTTTCAGAAGTGCAGAAAATATGGCATTTCGCTGAATCCGAAAAAGAGCTTGTTTGCCATGGATGAAGGCAAACTTCTTGGCCACATCATATCGAAAGACGACATTCATGTTGACCCTGCACGTGTTGAAGCAATCCAACAAATTGAACAGCCCCGTAACAAGAAATAAATACAGTCATTTAATGGTAAAATGAATTTTCTGCGTCGTTTCATTCAAAATCTTGTTGAGCATCTTAGAGAAATCACAAACATGCTGAAAAAGGACAGTCAAGTGAAGTGGACAGAAGAGGCGGTGAAATAATTCAATTTGGTAAAGTTAGCTCTTTCTTCAGCCCCTATTTTAATCAGCCCAGATTACACACAGGACTTCATTTTGTTTTCGTTTGCTTCTGAGCACACTTTGGCAGCTGTTTTAATGCAGAAAAGAGATGGAGTTGAGAAGCCCATTGCCTTTTTTAGTCGAATTATAAGGGACGGAGCTTTGAAATATAACATTATTGAGAAACAAGCACTTGCTCTTGTGAAGGCCTTGAAGGATTTTCGTGTGTATATACTGCATTCCCACATTATAGCTTACGTTCCTAACGCAGCTGTCAAAGATGTTTTGGTACAAGCAGATCCGAAAGGAAGACGGGGTAAGTGGATCGCTGCGTTGTTAGAATATGATGTGGATATTAAACCAACCATGCTGATCAAAGGACAAGGACTAGCCAAGCTCATGGCTGAAACAAATCTGCATGCTTTAGACATAAATTTGATCGCTGCTATGTCTGATGAGGATGAGGAAAGTGCATCATTTCAGGTATCTGATATTTTTGTTTCTTCCCCTTGGTATGATGACATTTTATATGTACTTCAGAATTTGTCTCCACCACCCGGGATGCCTAGAAATAAGAGTAGAACCTTGAAGTTGAGGGCTGCAAAGTTTTTCATATTGAATTCTGCATTATATTGGAAAGACCCTGGTGGAATGTTATTGAATTGTTTGGTAGAGGAAGAAGCCAAAAGAGTTTTGGAGGACTTTCACAAAGGAGACTATGGGGGCCATCTATTTTGGAAAACCACAACGAATAAGATTCTGAGAGCAGGTTACTATTGGCCTTCTTTATTTTCTGATGCATATAAGGCTGTTAAGAGTTGTCACGAATGTCAAATTTTCGAAGGGAAGCAGAAATTACAGCCTTTGCCTCTTAAACCAATTGAAGTCAGTGCACCATTTCAACAGTGGGGGTTGGATTTCATTGGGGAAATCCATCCGGCATCTTCAGGTCAGCATAGATGGATATTGACAGCAAAGGATTACTTCACGAAGTGGATCGAGGCGATTCCCACCCGACAAGCCACGGACGTGGTAATTATTTCTTTTCTTGAAAATAACATTCTGTCGAGTTTTGGTTGTCCTAGTAAGATAATCACAGATAATGCAGCAGCCTTCAAGTCTAAAAGGATGGTTGAATTTTGCAATAAGTATAACATCAGCTTGGGACATTCGACTGCCTACCATCTGCAAGGAAATGGCTTGGCGGAATCTTCAAATAATTCTTTGGTAAATATCATTAAGAAATTGCTGGAAATCAATAAGAAAGGCTGGCACAAGAAATTAGTGAATGCACTTTGGGCTGATAGGGTAAGTCAGAAAAAATCTATCGGTATGTCTCCCTTTGAGTTGGTGTATGGAGTAGACACAGTTTTTCCCACTTCTCTTGCTGTCCCGGTAGTCAAATTGCTTTAGGAAGCTGGTAGTGAGGAAGATCCCATGCAGCGAAGGATAAATCAGATGATTCATTTACAGCAGACACGGGAGGAGGTCTTTCAAAATACATTCAAGTTGCAGGAGTGCATTAAGAAGATTTATGATAGGAAGGCGAAAGCAGATAAGTTTCAGCCGGATGAGGTGGTTTTGAAGTGGGATGCTCGGAATGAGGAAAAAGGCAAGCACGGAAAATTTGAAAACCTTTGGAAGGGTCCTTTTAAGATTGCAGCGTATCGTGGTCAGAACGCCTTTCTTCTCAAGGAAATGAATGGGGATGATTGTCCTGGAGGGCCGATCAATGGTCGGCTGCTCAAGCGATACCATTTCTGAGTATTTTCTGCTGATTTCATTATCATTGTATATATCGTTCTACTTCTGTTTTATCGCAAGTGTGTACTGATCTCTCGTCTTCAGTCTGGGGCCTGAAGCGAAGGCTATAATTCTGAAGAAGGAGGTTAGTTGGTTTGAAGTTTGTCAAGTTAGTTACCAAAGCTACCAATAACAAGCCAAAAGTTTTTTGTTATCTAAGGAATAATGAACTACCCGCCCAATGGATGAAGGCACTGTCTAACTCTTCCAGAGATCTGTTGTTCTTGGTATCTCCTTGGAGCCACCATCCCCATTGGAGCCAATGTTAGAGTCGGTCCTTACAGCCCTCCGTCAAAGATCATTTCGCTTTTTGCATATCATTTTAGGTGTCTCTCTCACTTCACTTCGTTGCATTTCGCTAGGGGCATGACATTGACTGATGAGAGGGTTTGGTCTTCTTGTATTCCCTCATGCTTGTACCTACTGGGCTAATTAAAACTCCTCAAAAATAATCGAAGTTTAGGTCACGTCATTCATGGTCATAAATGATTATTTTCGTCAACAAGAGTCTTTTAGTCCTAGAGTCTAGGGTTTCAGTCTTTTGATATAATTAATAAATGCCCGCAGGCCATGAGGATGATTTTCGAAATTCAAATTTTTATCATCAAACACATTTGAGGACATTTCTAGTTCAAAACTCTGTTTTGAACTAGAAATTGTCAAATTCATTTTTTTTGTAACAATCATGTATTTTTCCCACCATAAAAATTTCAAATGCAACCTCTGATCTTTGCCGAAGTCCAAACACCAAAATCCCTGCAAAAATCAAATCATTTCATCAGTCCAAAACTCAGAAAATTAGTGCAAAAAGTCAAAAGACAAAAGTTCAAAGAAATGACAAAGTGCCAAATGAAAAACATTACAAAGTGGGTTTTTAAAGAACTAAAAATTAAACCCATCTCTCCCAAGATATTTCAAAGGCTATATAAACCCGTTGAATCAAATTACATTAAAAAATTTTCAGAGCAGAAGTCGAATTGAAAGGTGGAAGGATGCAATTGTAAGTGTTGAGGCCGAGATAGTGTATTGACAGTGCGCGCGACGCATACAAGCAGCGCGCGGCGCATAGAGTGCGCGTGGCGCACTGGGCAGTGTAATTTTACACGTGCACGATGCATAGAGTGCGCGCAGCGCGTTGGGCATGCGCGCGGTGCATAGAGCCCTAAGGCCGGATAATCACACTCCTTCACCCAAATTCGTATCAAATCGCCTCATTCGCCTTCAACGCTCCAGTGTATGTGACATATCAGCGAGGCCACAGAGCCTTATTTGCAGCTACACGACGAGTACTATCTCCACTTGAGGTGGAAGGGGTCTCCTTGACTTCATTAGCAGCGCGAGTACTATCTCCACCCAGGGTGGAAGGGGTATCACCTTAGACATCAGCACAGGTACAGGTTGAGGACAGAGGAAAGAAGCCTATGCATGATGAGGGCCCTTCAGGAGGCCGAGACACTGATTTTATACTCATCGATGTTGATGCGAGCTCTCCTAGCTCGAAACTGAGAGAAGTCATCCAAGAGCAGAAAGCTGAGATTGGTACTTTGACAGAGAGTTTTCAGAGAGCACAGTGGCTGATTAAGTACCTGGAGCAGCGGAAAAAACAGCTGGAGGATCAGCACACACTTGTAGAGCTGCGGCGAATCCGTGAAGATCGACAATTGGCCCGGAAGAGACCTGGTGATATGACACCAATTGAGCGAGAGACCAAACTCATGCATGTTAACATTCATCTAGAGATTTTTTTGGCAAAGGAAAATAGATACAAAGACATGCTCCGTCATATGAAAGGTCATTATTGGGCCCGCATGCACGTCTGCAGAGCAAAAATGAAGATCTTGAAGAGAAGGTTGAGCAGAGCACTGAAACGGCGAAAGAGGTCTAATCCACTCCAGATTTTGGCCGAGGCTTTTTTGGCAGAGCATGAGGCATGATGAGGGATCTTCGCTCCAAATTTCAGCAAATTTAGAGAATTTTTTGTCATTTTTGAAAATTTTGGTCTCAAAACAGGTTTTTCCGCCCAACGCGTAGCGCATCCCGACGCGCGCTTATGATTGGGACACTTTCTGGAGGAAAACTTTGTATTTTTGGATTTTTCATGGTAAGCTATGCATTCTCAGAAATGGCTGGAGCATTTCATCAAGTTTTGGATGATCAAAAGGGCCAAAAACACCATGAAAATCACCTTTCTGCCACCTTTTGCACCAACAGGAAGTACTTTTGGGAGAATGAAGTTTTGGAGGGGCAAATGAGCTCCAAATTTGAAAAATTCCAATTGGGTTCAATATCAGACATCCAGGGCTTTCCAACAAGCTATCGTGAGCTTGATTTTGACTCCGGGAAGTGCTCCAAAATTAGGTCCAAAGGCGTGCGGCGCATAGAGGAAATTAGTCTATTTTTCACCTTCCAGCTCAGAAATTCGGCCAGTTTGGACTAGTTTCACCTCTTGATGTAATTCTGACCTGATGTAATTTGATAAAAGTTTATAATTACATATATTTACTTGTTCTAGATGATTCATCGCACAAAAAAAGTGAAAAAATCACATTGAACTGGCCTTTATAGGCAAGTTGTTTGGCTGCCTAGATTTTAGCTCCTTGTTGAGAATTGGTTCAAACTGCTCCTAGAAGCATGAGATCGACCCCTAGAGGCATGGGAAGGGGTTAGAATTGTCTATTTATTGTATTTTCTCATACACTTTCAGGGTTGGACTCTTGGGAAAAGTTTGGCACACTATTGTACATATTTTCTGCATTTTGGCTAAGGAAAGATCAGAGGTTTTGCAGCACCTGTTGGGATTCTTGTGGCTTTCAGTTTTGATGGTGTGTTTCTCTCAGTTATTTTTAATTTCTTTACTATTTAATGTATTCCATTCCCTTCTTTTGCTTTTGAAACTAAATAAATGAGTAAATGAGGTAGAATCCACTGATTCCAGTGCTCTGCCTTTGAATTTGTTTAGTTTTGTATGTTTTCGCCAGTTTGGAGAGGATCCTTGTTCTCCCTTTCCCTCTTCAGCTCCTTGTAATTCTGATCCATCCATACACATAATCAAAAAGCATCAATACTACTGCCTACCTTGCCCCAACTCGAATTCTGCAAAGATCTGGCCTCATCCCCGAACCCAAAATTGTTTTTCCCATTTTTCCAACAAAAACCCAAAAAATTTAAAACCAAACCTTCCTATCTATTTACTAGCCTAAGATCAGTATCCATTATAAGTCATCTCAGCCCCTTTTGAAAACCTTTTGCTGAGATAGACCCGGAGAGAGCCCTCCCCTGTCCTCGTAGGGCTAGCTACGAGGCTGAGCTTGGTTTGATGTTGCCTTGAGATTTACCTTATTTCAGCCTAAGGCAGTTTCGAGTGCTAACACGATGCACTCCACGAGAAGGAGTAGAAATTTGAAGAAATTTGAATAGTAGCACTTACATTAGTCCTTACCCAACGACTTGCTCATCTGTAAGAAGGCAACATAAATTAGATAGAGATCGGATATTTGCACCAGAAGGAACATGTGTTGAAGGAGTGCATGCAACCATGGGTAGAAGAAGCATTGAAATTATCACATACTCTGGAAAATACCTTGAGGATCATTCATCAGACTGAGCACAACATAGATATGGCCACTGAGGGGCCTACCACAACAAAATTTCTTTAGCAAGCACAGAGTGCAGCAGTGCAAAGCCTCGAATTAGTGCTCCCTCTCCAGAATTTTTTCAAGACACTTCAAGTAGCCAGTGCCTCAGTGACTCGTGATGAGTCACATGTTTGTGTTGGCGACTTTTTGGAGTGAGGTTCCCTGAGGCACAAGTTTCGAAGACAATTTTGTATGCTTTTTTATGTGCGTGTTGTGAAAATGAAGTCAAGGGGCTTTGGGGTGGGTCAAAGTACCCAAGTTTGATGTAAATGAGCTTAAATGTAAATTGTGGGCATCAAACCATTGTTTGGGACCATATTATCTGTGCGCTAGGCATATATAAATAGATATAGTATGTCTAAGCTAAGAAATGATATATTTATTATGAGATATTGATGTTCAGATAAGTTATTGCATTTGTAAGGGTTTTGGGTTGCATTAAGAGGCTGTTGCTTGCATTGTACACAGAGACATAGTCTTGGCTATGTGCAGACTCCATTGGCTATGTGCACAGAAGGGTTTGTAAGGGTTTTGTAAGTTTTTTGAAATAACAGTGGATGTATTGATAGATATGAAAGATAATAGAAAGGACAGTTTTGGCGAATTCAATTGTGTTATGATATGTATTGTTTACTATTATGCTTTGTTAAGATCATATTATCTGTTTAATTATTGATTATCATGCAAGATATTTGATATGATTATGAATGCATATTGATATATCTACCTAAGTATTTTCATCGATTAAGTTCTAGATCGAATTATGTTTTTTTTGTTATGTTTAAGGTGAAGGATGATTCCATGCTATTCAGTTGATAATTGTGCATTTCCTCTCAGTATGATATATATTGTTTCACATTGTAATATTCCCAATTAATCCTAAGCTAATTGAAATATTCATTTTTGTTTTATTTCTTTGTTTGAAGAATAAAAGAGAAAAGGAGGTTCATAACACTCCTTAATAAATAATAAACCAATGCCAAATGTGAAAAAGGCTAAATCTTGGTTGTCTAAACAGTCACCCTTAGGTGTGAAAGGGGTTGTACATTTTGGCAGGGTCAACCTTGACCAAATCTATAGTGTTGTCATGGAGGAGTGGCCATCAATGAGGCAGAACGCAGTTTTAGATGGAGATGCCTTGTGTGAAAGAAGTGATCTCATTGGAAGTGGTTTAGGGTTTTTAAGCTTTTAACTCATAAAAGGAAGAGGATGGCAGCATGAGAAGGTTGTTGATGATATTGTATTTTTGAATATATTTTCTATTTAGACATATATCATTGTCTTGTTGTTTAGCTGAGAATAGTGTTGTTTAGCACTAGGTGTTCCTAATCAATAATCCCCCCTCTTTCCTTCTAAGGCCTCTTGTAAGAGTTTGAATTGTATTGTCCACTATCTCGCTAAAGGCCAAGCTTCTTCTTTCATCTAAAATGCAGATCCCGTTGAGGGTTTGGTTGTCTTTGCAAATGTAGCAAGTGGAGGCTAGATCTATTCAGATCTATTCCTTTTCAGTGGAGGAGGGTTCTAATCCATTGGGAGGAGAGTATTAGACATTTTGAGCTTCATTTTATAATCTTGGCAGGTGGCCAAACATATTCTAAACCCTACAGCGCAGTTTTGCTTCGAGATCTGCATTATTCTTGTAGGTGCTGTTGCAGGGTCTTTTGGCACATCATTTGGAGGATTAGTTTTCAAGTGTTAGGGATCTTCCCTTCACTTTCGAGATCCATTGGAGGAGATATATTTGTTATTCATATTAGATCAGATCTAAATACTTCTGAATATTTGAATATTTCTGCAAATCTGCAAACTTATATCTCAAATCTACTTCATGTACATGGTGTAACATTGAAAATCCCAAGGGGATTTTGAAGAGGACCCTATACATTGTATGGATCTATTATAGATCTGACATTTCATGAACTTATTTTCTCTAGATATAATGTGTAATCTACATTATTTTGCAGTAAATAAAATAACGTTGTCAAGCTATTTCTAGTCTTAATAAATGGTTGCAACACTTCTTTTTGAGGACTTTCTTATATTGGAGACTTCTATTTCCTGTTATGCATCTCAAGGGCCATCTTGTACATCTATTTTTCTGCTGTAAATACATTTGAAAGGTCTCCATATTTGCCTCTTGCTTTGTCTTTGATGAACTGCATTATTTTCCTGTATATCTGCATTGTATTGTTGTATTCCCTATTTGGCAATATTACAGTGGGATCAAAGCATCATTTTGGCATAGCCTGTGCTTTCTAAGAAGCCAATATGTCTTATGAAGAAGAAGAACCTCTTACTAACAGAGAGAAGAGGTATCTAAAGAAAATACGAAAGAATAAATTTGATTACACAAATGACAATGAGGACAATGGTAAATCCCCTCTATCTAGAAGTGAAGAAGAAGAAAATGATTTTCCTAAGATCCTTCTTAGAGCAATGCAAGAACTTGCTAGAGATATCAAAGAGGTGAGAATGGATAGAATCAAATAATCCCCTAAAGGATTCCATCTTGGAGAAGGCTTTGGCATGTCTCATCACTAGAGTGATCAACCAATGTATCAGCTACATGTTTCCCAACACTCTACCATGCATACCTTTTTTATTGTGGGAAATGAAGGGTTTCAAGAGCATGAATCTCTTGATGACTATTTTGAATAATATGAGTCTCAAAATTAGAGATTCAAAGATAAATTGATTTTTCAAGAGTTTTTTCACATAAAGGACAAAATAAGTCCAGGGTTTCATCATAGAGGTGGTGGATTCATTCATAATCATGATCAACACCACTCAATGGGAAAATTCCTTTTACCCAACTTTGATGGGTCATCCAAGTGTTCTGCCGAATCTTGGGTAGAAACAATTGACATCTACTTTCAGTTGAACAAGGTCCCAGAGATGGAGGTTATCAAGATTGTAGCACTGTACTTTGAAGGTGAAGCACATGATTGGTGGTTCCATGGCTTATGTGCATTGGGTGATTCCAATGTTACTACTTATTCATAGTTGACTAGAAGGCTAGTGGAAAGATTTTATAGAAGATATCCAGAGGCACCATTCATGAGCCTTGTAAAGTTGAAACAATCAAGTAATATAGAATCTTACATTTCTGAATTTTTAAGATTATCTGTTATGGTTCTTGATTTGTCAGCAGCAAGAAGGGTGTACATGTTCATCGATGGTTTAGATGAACCTCTTCATGGGTTAGTTAAATATACCAAGCCCACTACTCTAAATGATGCTATTGAAAGGGCTAGAGACCTTCAAGATGCCTTGCCAAAAGCAAAGGAAAGCTTTCAGCATAAGCCCTATTTTCCTTAAAAGGGAAAGGAAGAGAAATCCGCTCCTTCCAAGGAGAGCTCCTATAAGGAGCCTCTTGATGACAAAGTCTAGAGAGATCTAAGAAGAAGGAAGCTTTGCTTCACTTGCCAAGAATCATGGGCACCTGGACATAGATGTGCTACTGGAAAAGCACATTACATAGAGGTATTCTCAGATAATGAGGAGGAAGAAGAAGGTGAACCAAGAAGAGGTCATAGAATTGACACTACAGGATGAGAGCTAACACCATCAGGAGATGGGAATGGATCATTTGCTCCTATTGGAGGGGCTCTTGATCTGTAAGAGGAGTACCTAAGTACTTTACCTTAAGAGTTCAAGGTTCCATATTGAATTAGAGGGTTTATGTTCTGATTGATTGTGGGGCTACCCACAATTTCATTGATGCCCAACTAGTGCAAAGGAGGGCAATACCCACTAATGATTTTGAGGCATTCTCTGTTTTCATACCAGGAGATAGAAAAATGCAATGCATGCATTATGTCCCATCACTTCCAGTCACCATGGGGACTTATACATTGATTGATCACTTCTTTGTGGTTGATATACTTGACACTAATGTGATTTTGGGAGTTCAATGGTTGATTAAATTAGGAAAAGTCACCACAAATTGGGAGGTTTTGCAAATGGAATTGGTGGAAAAGAAGAGTGGTGAAACTCAAATGATCAAAGGCATGCATACATATATCTCACATACCACTTCCACACAAATATTAGAGATGTATTTTTGCAGTGGAAGTAAAGACCTTACAATCCCATCTATCATGCTCATGAGATTGTTGCATGTGACACTTTTATATAGTGGAAAACCACCTGGGAGGCCACCTGATTCAGATTTTGTGGGTGATATCTCACAACATGATGCTCTAAGCTTAGATCCAGGAGGGATGGGAGCATTGGAAGACAACGATAAAACGTTGGGAGTCTTGGGTAGGCTCAAGGAGGAGGGCAATCTTCTGGCAACATCATCATTACCCACTCTCATTTCTGATTTTGCATTGTGGGAGGAGAAGAAGGGAACGAATGACCTTCCAACACATACCTTTGGCATGGGATATTTCAAGGAGTAGAGGAGCCACATGACAGAAATTTCAGTTGATAGATCATCAGTGCTATCATTGTTGGGAAGTTTAGATCCATGTTGGAAATCCCAGTTGTTGGTGGATTATTCCAAGGATCTTCACCCTTGTATGATACTTGATGAAAAACTACATGAAGAGGGATATTTGGTCCAAGAGGGATTTATATATCATCATGATAAGATCTTCTTGTCTAGGGCCTCCAAGCTCAAGGAGAATTTGCTACAAATAGCCTATGGAGAGTTCTGTTTCAGCCACATATATTCCATGAAGATCTACAACATCATCATGAGGAGCTTTGATTGGGAAGGATTTGAAGGAGAAATACATCACCATTTTCAAGAATTAATGAACCATGTGGAGTTGGGACAGCTAAATGACTCTATAAAAGAGTTATTTAAAACATCTCTTCCTTATTTTGGGAGAGGAGATAGATTTATGCACCACTCCATTTGTGTGAAGAGGATTGTTGGTGAAGAACACACTCATGTAAATCATGTTTTATTTTTTGATTGTATGTATTCTTTCACCATGTTTATGCAGGCCATGACTCCAAGGAGGAGTATAGTATCTTATAAACTTCATGGCAAACTTCGGGCCACAAAAATTTCTAAACTTGGCCGCTCCATTGGTGGACAAGGGGAGATCTTGTTTCATGATGGGTGCATTCCTAAGGCACCAAATATATCTCACACTTTCAGCCATAGTGATATGACATGAGCAGAAATTAAGTGGTTGGAAAACCACTTATGACATCTTGATTTCATGCATGTAGGAGATGCATCATGTTGGTTCCACATGTGCGACTATGACCCACCTCCATATGCACAATTTTTTGTTTTTATGTATATAGTTTTTCTCCCAAACATTGATGATATACTTGTACCTTTTATGGGCATCTATGGAGGGAGGATGGGAGGTATGTATGTGCCCTATGAGATGGATATTCTCCATGTATCTTATGCTACATGTTTCAGGGGGAACATTGGGCAAACCATGTTTGTTTCATTTGAGCTATTGTCTTCTTATAGGATGGATTATTTGCATCTCATGAGAAATTTGGGGGAACAATTCATGGAGGGTTGGATTGGGGAACACTTAGCCTATGGAAGAATCTTATCGCGTGATGGTGTCACCAATGTAGGAGGAGAAGAGTTGTAGCACTCAACTTATCAGTTGCTTGACGACAAGCAACATTTGGGAGGGGAGGATTGTAATATTCCCAATTAGTCCTAAGCTAATTGAAATATTCATTTTTGTTTTATTTCTTTGTTTGAAGAATAAAAGAGAAAGGGAGATTCATAATACTCCTTAATAAAGAATAAATCAATGCCAAATGTGAAAAAGGCTGAATATTGTTTGTCTACACAAGCACCCTTAGGTGTGAAAGGGGCTGGAAATTTTGTTGGGTCAACCTTGACCAGATCTATAGTGTTGTCATGGAGGACTGGCCATCAATGAGGCACAGCGCAGTTTTAGATGGAGGTGGCTTGTGTGAAAGAAGTGTTCTCATTGGAAGCGGTTTAGGGATTGCAAGCTCTTAACTTATAAAAGGAAGAGGATGGAAGCATGAGAAGGTTGCTGATGATATTTTATTTTTGAATATATTGTATTTTTATACATATATCATTCTCTTGCTATTTAGCTTAGAATAGTGATGTTTAGCATTGGGTGTTCTCAATCGATAATCCCACCTCTTTCCTTGAGAGGCCTCTTGGAAGAGTTTTCATTGTATTGTCCACTATCTAGCTAAAGGCCAAGCTTCTTCTTTCAACTATAATGTAGATCCTGTTTAGGGTTTGGTTGTATTTGCAAGATTCAGCAAGTGGAGGCTAGATCTATTCAGATCTAGGCCATTTCAATGCTCCTTTTCAGTGGAGGAGCGATCTAATCCATTGGGAGGAGAGTATTGGATTTTTTGAGCTTCATTTTCTAATCTTGGTAGGTGGCCAAACATATTATAAACTCTACAACAAATTTTTTCTTCCAGATCTGCGTTATTCCTATAGGTGTTGTTCCAGGGTCATTTGGCACATTACTTGGAGGATTGGTTTTCAAGTGTTGGGGATATACCCTTCACTTTGGAGATAAATTGGAGGAGATCTATTTATTATTCATATCATATCAGATATGAATGCTCCTCAATATCTGAATATTTCTGCAGATCTGAAAACTTAGATCTTCTACTTCATGTACATGGTGTAATGTTGAAAACCCCAAACGGAATTTGAAGAGGAGCCTATATAGTGTATGGATCTATTATAGATATGAAATTTCATGCACTTATTTTCTCTAGATCTAATGTGTAATCTACAGCATGTTGTAGTTAATAAAATAACATTGTCAAGCTATTTCCAGTCTTAATACATGGTCGCGACACCTTTTTTTGAGGACTTTCTTCTATTGGAAACTTCTATTTCTTGTTATGCATCTCATGGGCCATCTTGTACATCTATATTTCTGATGTAAATACATTTGAAACGTCTCCATATTGGCCTCCTACTTTTTCTTTGTTGAACTGCATTATTTTCCTGCATATCTGCATTGTATTGTTGCATTCCCTATTTGGGAATATTACACACACATATGTATAATTTCACATTGGGTTTTGTTGAGGATCACTTCATTAATTTCTCCTTCAAGGTGCAGAAATATGGTTCCATCACCCCCCCAGTTCCTCAGTGACTCGATACGAGTCACATATTTGTGTTGGGGGCCTGTTGGAGCGAGGTCCCCTAAGGCACAAGTTTTGAAGACAATTTTGTATGATTTTGTATGTGTGCGCTATGCAAATGGAGTCAAGGGGCTTTGGTTTGGGTTAAAGTCCCCAAGTTTGTTCTAAATGGGCTTAAATGTAAACTGTGGGCTTCAACCCATGGTTTGAAACTGTAGTATCTACGCGTTACGTGTATATAAATAGATAGAGTATGTCTAAGCTAAGAAGTGATATATGTGTTATAAGATATTGATTTTCTGATAATTTATTGCATCTGTAAGGGTTTTGGGTTGGGTTAAGATGCTCCTTCTGGATGTGTGCGTGGAGACCTAGGCCTAGCTATGTATGGACTCTGTTAATTATGTGCGCAGAAGGGTTACTAAGGGTTTTGGAAGAACAATTGATGTATTGATAGATCTGAGAATTAATTGATATAGCGGGAATTATAAAAATATATAGTTCAATAAGTAATTCTCTAATATAGATTATAACTTCATCAGATTTAAGATAGAACAAAACACGGGTTATTCTTACTTAATTATCTTCATAAAGATAAAATATATGCAAAAATAAAAATGTAATGAATACTAGAAAACTTACAAGAGAACAAACTAATTGAAATAAATTCAGAGTCCTTTTATTATCATGAATGATAAAATCTCATACACTTCTGCTTACAAATCCTCATCCAAGGGTGAAACCCTTAATAACTCGAATGGAGAGTTATTTATACTAGTTTCTATCACTTAGAAGTATCAAAACTAATTACAAAAATAGTGTAATATTCCCAATTATCCATGAGCTAATTGGAATATTCAATTTCGTTTTGTTGCTTTGTTTAAAGAATAAGCGGGAAAAGGAGGTCCATATTTCTTCTTAATAATGAATAAATCAATGCCAAATGTGAAAGAGACAACTCTTGGCAGCTTAATTGAAGCACCCTTGGTGTAAAAGGGACTCGATCACTTTGACTGGGTCAACCATGACCAAATCTCCAATGCTATCATGGAGGAGTGGCCATCAATGAAGGACAATACAATTCTAGATGGAGATGCATTGTGTGAATGTAGTGATATTTTTGGATGGGGCTTTGGGTTTTCGAGCTCATATTCTATTTAAGGAAGAGGATGGCAGCCATATGGAGGTTGTTGGTGTATATTATATTTCTGAATATATGGTCTGTTTAGACATATATCTTTCTCTTGTTGTTTAGCTGAGATAGAGTTCTATTTAGCACAGAGTGTTCTTGATCGGGAATCCCACCTCTTCCATTGAGTACCTCTTGGAGGAGTCTTGCACTATATTTTCCACTATATAGCTTAAGGCCAAGCTTCTTTTTTCAGCTAAAACACAGATCTTGTTGAGGGTTCGGTTGTTTTTGCAAGCTGTAGCAAGTGGAGACTCAATCTCTAGATCTACGCCATTACAGTGCTCCTTTTCAATGGAGGAGTTTACCACTTCATTGGAAGGACATTATTGGAGGGAATTGAGTTCATTTTCAGATTTTAGCATCAAGACAAACTTATTTTAATCCCTACAGCACAGTCTTACCACAAAATCTGTGTTATTTCTGTAGGAGGAGTTGCAGGGTGGTTTGGCACACCATTTGGAAAGCTAATTTTCTAGTGATGGGGATCTGCCCTTCACTTTGAAAATATATTGGAGGAGGCTATTTTATTGATCATATTAGATTATCTGCACTTTCCAGATCTGTATTTTTCAGTAGATCTTTAGTCTTAGATCTCATATCTACAACTTGTACTTGGTTTTGTTGAACGATTAAGGGGTTCTTGAGAGGAGCTTGTATAGTGCATTGATTTCATATAGATCTAAATTTTTATGCACATAGCAACTCTAGATATGATGTATAATATAATGATGTTGTAGAACCAATAAAATAACGTTGTAAGGGTTTTCCAACTTTTATACATGGTTGCGGCACCTCTTGTTGCATAATTTGTGTCCAATGGAGACTTGTATTTCTTGTTATGCATCTTATGTCCCATTCCTTATGTATATTTTTTTGTTGTAATGACATATGAAAGGTCTCCATATTGGCCTCTTTCTTCATAAATTATTATCTACGTTATTGTTCCATCATTTTGCACTATATTTCTGCATTTCCCATTAAGAAATATTACAGTGGTATCAGAACATCATCTTAGCACAGCCCATGAATTCTAAAAGCCAATATGTCATCTGAAGAAGGAGAGCCTCTTTCTAACAGAGAGAAGAGGTATCAAAAGAGAAGTCATAGCAGGTTTGATTATATTGATGAGAAAGAGAACAAGGGTAAAACCCCTTTATCTGGAGGTGAAGATGAAGAGAAGGAGTTCCCTAAGATCCTTCTTAGAGCCATGCAAGACATTGCTAGAGAGATCAAAGAGATGAGAATGGAAAAATTCAAGGAATCCCATAATGGATTTCACCATGGAGAAGGCTCGAGCAAGTCTCATCACTGGAATGATCAACTAGTTCATCAACCACAAGTTTCCCAACGCTCTACCGTGCCTACATTTTTTGCTGTGGGAAATGAAGGGTTTTAGGAGCAAGAATCCCTTAAAGAATATTTTATGGAGTATGAATATCAAACTCAAGGGTTAAAATATCACTTGGGTTTCTAGGATTTTTGTCAGATAAAGTACAATAGAAAACCAAGGCATCATCATAGAAGTGGTGGATTCATTCAGAATCATGATCGACATCACACTATGGGTAGATTATTTTTACCCAATTTTGATGGGTCATCCAAGTGTACTGCCAAATCTTGGGTAGAAAAACTTGATATCTATTTTCAATTGAACAAGTTTCCAGAGATGGAAGCCATTAAGATTACAACGTTTCACCTTGAGGGTGAAGCACATGACCGATGGTTCCATGGCTTTCCTAGATTGGGTCATGCCAATGTGATTGCTTATTCAGATTTCACTAGAAGGCTAGTGGAAAGATTTGATAGAAGAGATCCAGAAGCACCATTCATGAGCCTTGAAAATTTGAAACAATTAGGTAATTTATAAACTTACATCTCTAAATCTTTAAGACTTTTTTTTATGGTTCCTGATTTGTCTGCAGCAAGAAGGGTGTACATGTTAATTGATGGTTGTAATATCCCAAAATGGGAATGCACCTCAAAGCCTGCTGGAATAATGTTCTCTTCAAAAATTGGTGCACTGAAATTATTTTTCAACTCTTGGATCCCTTAGATCAGTGGATCTACTATCGAAATCCAAAAGGAGAGAAAAAAAAATCAAACTAGGTGAGCTAAACAGACCTCCCACCACCTAGTATGGCTGGAAAACACCCAATGAAGGGGCTACAACTATATGCAACAAACTGCTTCAGCAATAATGCAGTTCTACTGAATTAAAGTAGGAGGCCAATATGGAGGATCAAAGATCATATGTACAATGTAAATTAGATTTACATTACAGCCCATACATTGTACAAGAGAAGGTAGAAGACTATACAGGAATAAACCCTCAGAAATGAGGTGTTGCAACCACAAGAAATGTCCGCATAAACTTGAAAGCATTATTTTAATGGGCTGAAGTAGTAGTATATTATAAATCAGATATAGGGAAGATATTTATATAAAATAATATATCTAATCCAGATCTGTATACAAGAAAATCTCATCTATACATTCCCCTCGGGGTTTTGTGCAAAACATGAGAGTACAAGAGTATATCTTAGATCTAGAGTTACAGATCTGTAGTAATATTAAATAATCTCTAAGCCATATGATAGAATAGAAAATCAGATCTGAAACAAATATGGATTGGATGGAAAATCCATAGATCACCACAATGAGAGGAAGAATCCTATCACCAGAGATCTCTCCTCCAAAATGCAGACAAAACACCCTGCAACTGCAAACTTGAAAATAACACAGTTTGGGAAGAGAAACTCTGCTTTAATCTCTAAGAATGATTTGGCCTGATGCCAAGGTCTAGATCTATAGCTCCAATGATCTAGGACACACTTTAAAATGGGATAGAAGACTTTCCCATTGAAAAGGGGGTGCTAGATGTGCATAGATATGAAGAGGTCTATCCTCCACTTGTTGCAACTCACAAGGACAACCCAACCATAAATAGGATCAGTGATATAGGTGTAAGGTTAAGCTTGGCCCAAGCCTGATAGTGGACAAGACAAGAAAAACTCCTCCAAGAGCTACTCTAGGAAGGAAGTGGGATTCCCGCCCAGGAACACGCAATGCTAAACAACATTATTCTCAGCTAAACAGCTAGAGAATGAGAAATGTCTAAGCAAAAAAAATCTTCTAAGATAATATCTTCAACAACCCCCCTCATGCTTCTCTCCTCTCCCTTTTATAAGATAGGAATCTTTTCAAACCCTAAACCACTTCATCAATTTAGCTCCTTTCACATGTAGAGCCTCCATCTAGAACTGTAATGTGCCTCAAGGAGGTTCAATGCATCTAGAATACGCTGTAGATATGGTCATGGTTGACTTGGTCAAGTGCTCAACCTCTTTCACACTAAATTGTGTTATAAAATGGCCCAGATTTAGCCTTTTTTACATTGGGCATTGATTTATTTTAATGTTTTTAGGAGTTTTACATGTCCTTCTTTACAATTTGTTGATAAACACGAAAAGCAAAAAAAAAAAAAAAAAATTGAATATTCCCATTAGCTTGGGCTAAGTGGGAATATTACAGTCCTCCCCTCCAAAATGTTTCTTGTCCTCAAGCAACGGATAAGGTGAGTCCTGAAAAATATCCCCTTCTTCTCTTGTGACCTCCTCATCCAATAGTCTCCACCATTGCTTCAGATTTTCTGCAACAGTTTTGTCTCCCAATGGTTCCTCTCAAGTGTGCAAGTTGGCCTTTCGTGAATAAACCCAATGGCTCTCATCATGAAGGACTGGAAGGTCTATATGGAAACCTCCTTGCCGATCCATGGCCCCCTCAAGATAGAAGTGATGCCAATCATGCGGGATTTCATCATCCATGAAAGACTCCCATCTCCATGCTATCATCGAAATGAAATGAATCACCTCCTAGCTTGGAAATTCATAGAAAAACTACTCCCAAATACTTATGAGAGGCATGCCCCAAACAAACATATCACTCACCTTACAAAGAAACAAGTGGTCTACCATAGTGGCCATATAATATCCCATGCTCCCCTTGAAACATGTAGTGCAAATAGTGTGGTAAACTCCTTCCCCAAGGACATATCCAACCAATGTGCCTTCCCTCCATCCATGTTCCAAACAAATACAAGAACAATTTCAGCATATGGAATCATAATTAGAGTCATGCTAATATGCAACAGTGGAGAAGGAAAATGGTCCCTCAAGTGAAACCAGCACAATTTTACTCCTAACTACCTCAGAATATGATATGAAAAGTGTTTTCCCCACACTTGTTTGCTACCCCATCCTTCTTGCATGCTTGGAGAAAGTGCATAATATTTGGTGTAAATGAATCACACGATGAAGAGTATATCATCTCTCCAAGGCCCTTCAAGGAATGGAAAAAATCCTCATTTTTCATAGCCCCAAGTGGCCTATGAAACCCATTAGAAATAATGCTCCTTCTTGGAGGAAAGTCCTACACATGAGTGTTAGAAAAATACAAGCATATAGTAGATAAATCAGGATATTCAGAGATATAAGTTCCTCCATATACTTGTCTTACATTAGTGAGGTAACTCATGGATGAGTTCCTTCTCACACTCAATGAATAAGGAGGTGTTGAGGATGTCTTTTTCCAAGAGCTGTGTTCCTCCTCAACCACCAAATGATCCATGCACTTCCTCATATGAGAGTGCATCTACTTATTGAGATCCTCCCACATGAATCCCTCCAATATAGTATGGAATGTTTTAATGAAGCTAGTGGGTTTAGAAATCAATATCTCATAGCTTGCATTAAGTAGTTTGTCTTTGAGTTTGTAGTTTTTAGATAAGCAGATCTGATCATAGAAATAAATGACTCCACTAACTACTTTATACCTCCTATCTATCATTTTCCCATCAAGAACCTTACATGTGAAGAGGTCCTTGGAATTTTCCATCAAGATTAGGGACTCCCAATAAGGATCTAGGCTTCCCAACATTGACAGTGCTGTAGAAGTCTGACATGAAGTATCTGTCATACGATGGCTCTACTCCTTGACATGCTTGATGTCAAAGTCACATGTTGGAGTAATTCCAACTTTCTTTTGCTTCCCCTCTTGCAGCTGATCTTGTTCAATACAATATTGAAGTTTAGGAGAGTCATCCTTCTTTTGAAAGGTTCTCCTCCTCCTAAACTCCCACAGTTTTTCTCTTGCATACAAGAATGGAAATATCTTGTTGTCATATTCAGAAATTTTCATTATATATTGGAGTATATTTTGTTTCTCCAAGGCTATGGAGTGGCCTTTTGATACCATGCTCATATCAACACAGATTTTTTAATCTCTTCTTTCCAACGCAAATAGATGAATGGAAGATAGCAAAGTCAATTTCAGAAAATTTCTTAGCTCCCCATTAATGATCCTCAGCGTTGTAGTAGCTCCTCTCAAGATTCCCTCTTTAGACATATATGTTGCTGCTACATATAGTTGAGAGAACACTTTAGCTTTCTTCCAATCAGGGGGTCTCCCGGGTGGAATGTCTTCATGCAAAGAGACATCAAGGCATAGAGTAGGATACATAGATGTATGGACTGACTTGTCCTTGCCTTCATTGCATATATCCTCATGCCTTCTCTATACATCAATATTATAAAATAAAGAGGGATGTATAATCCTCATCATATGGTGCTTTCCCTCCCTTTTATCTTCTGCAATATTCATATTCTCACCATTTGATAATGATGGCACATGCTGCACATGGATTGTGCCACAATCTCCATATGTGAGATTCTCTGGAACTCCTCGCAATAGTGCAATAGTTTCTGTCCTTGGAGACATTGTTCCTCCTTCCTCTCCATGAGGGTCTAGGTGTTCCCTTGTCATGATTGCACTATTATTCCCAGCCTTCTCTTCCTTGATCTTGCAAGACCCTTGGAAGCTCAAGCGATTCTCTCTCTTTGGCAAATCTCCTTCCTTCCTCTTCATGAAGAAGTTGTTGATAGAACGTTGTAGATTTTATGATATGTATGAGTGCTCATATCCATGAGATGAGGACTTAGAACCTTCCTCATTTATGTATCTTGTAGATCTTGATGAGGGATCTCCATGTTTTTCCCTCTTGATTTCTTTGATGTCCTTGTTGATACCCCGCAGAGCTTGAGATAGATGTTTTGTGAACCTCTTTTCTCCATAAAACAAGGGTTTAATTTTATTTATCTTTTAGATCTCCTCCTTCCCATGAGATGACTTCATAATTCTTGAAGCTCACAGGCTGAGCCAAGAAATTAGCTCCAATACCACTATAATATCCCAAAATGGGAATGCACCGTAAATCTTGCTGGAATAACACTCTCTTCACAAATTGGTGCACTAAAATGAGTTTAAAACTCCTGGATCCCTTATATCAATGGATATACTATCTAAATCCAAAAGGAGAGCACAAAAAAATCAAACTAGGTGAGGTAAATAGAGCTCCCACAACCTAGTATGGCTCGAAAACACCCAATGAAGGGGCTACAGCTATATGCAACAAACTGCTTCAGAAATAACGCAGTTCCATTGACGTAAATAAGGAGGCCAATATGGAGGCTCAAATATCATATGTACAATGGAAAATCAGATTTACATTATAGCCCATACAGTGTACAAGAGAAGGTAGAAGGCTATACAGGAATAAACCCTCAGAAATGAGGTGCTGCAACCACAAGAAATGTATGCATAAAATTTACAGTGTTAATTTAATGGGATGAAGCAACAGTATATTAGAACTCAAATCTAGATCATATCTATATATAAAAATATAGATCTAATTCAGATCTGCATATTATAAAATCTCATCTATACATTCCCCTTCGGGTTTTGTGCAAAACATGAGAGTACAAGAGTAGATCTGAGATCTAGAGTTGTAGATCTGCAGTAATATTAAGAAATCTCCGAATAATATAATAGAATAGTAGATCAGATCTGAAAAAAACATGGATTGGATGGCCATTCCATGGATCACCGCAGTGAGAGGAAAAATCCTGTCACTAGAGATCTCTCCTCCAAAATGCAGACAAAACACCCTGCAACTGCAAACTTGAAAATAACATAGCTTTGGAAGGGAAATTGCGATGTAAGCTCTGAGAATTATTTGGCCTGATGCCAAGGCCTAGATCTATAGCTCCAATGATCTATGACACTCTTTCCAATGGGATAGAAGACTTTCCCAATGAAAAGGGGGTACTATATGTGCATAGATATGAAGAGATCTATCCTCCACTTGCTGAAACTCACAAGGAAAACCCAACCCTCAACAGGATCAGCGCTGTAGGTGTAAGGTGAAACTTGGCCCAAGCCTGATAGTGGAAAAGACAAGAAAAACACCTCCAAGAGCTACTCTAGGAAGGAGGTGGGATTCCCACTCAGGAACACCCAATGCTAAACAACTAGAGAATGAGAAATGTCTAAGCAGACAAATTATTCTGAGATAATATCTTCAACAACCCCCCTCATGCTGCTCTCCTCTCCCTTTTATAAGATAGGAGTCTTTTCAAACCCTAAACCACTTCATCAATTTAGCTCCTTTCACATGTAGAGCCTCCATCTAGAACTGCGTTATGCCTCAAGGAGGTTCAATGCATCTAGACTGCGCTGTAGATATGGTCATGGTTGACTTGGTCAAGTGCTCAACCTCTTTCACACTCAAGTGTGTTTATAAAATGGCCCATATTTAGCCTTCTTTACATTAGGAATTGATTTATTTTGATGTTTTTAGGAGTTTTACATGTCCTCCTTTACACTTTATTCATCAACATGAAAAGAAAAGCAAAACAAAGCAAAATTGAATATTCCCATTTGCTTGGGCTAAGTGGGAATATTACAATGGGTTAGATGAACCTTTTCATGGTTTGGTTAAGTCTACCAAGCCCACTACCCTACATACTACCATTGAAAGGGCTAGAGACCTTCAATATGCCTTGCCAAAAGCAAAGGCACAATTTCAGCATAAGCCCTTTTTTCCATCAAAGGGAAAATAAGAAAAGGTTGATCCTTCAAAGGAGAGTCAACAGAAGAAGCCTCTTGATGATGATGTCTGGAGAGATCTAAGAATAAGGAATCTTTGCTTCACTTGCCAAGAATATTGGTAACTAGGACATAGATGTGTAGCTAGAAAAACACATTACATAGAGGTCTTCTCAGATGATGAGGATGAAGAAGAAGATGAACCAAGAAGAGGTCACAACACTGACACTGCAGGAGGAGAACCAACAACATCAAGAAATGGGAATGGAGCATTTTATCCTATTGGAGGGGTTCTTGCATCTTTTATAGGAGTACCTAAGTACATGAACTTAATATTTCAAGGTTCCATCTTGAATCAGAGGTTTCCTATTTTGGTTGATAGTGGGGCTACCCATAATTTTATTGATGTCGGACTAGTGAAAAGGAGGGCAATACCCACTAATGCTTTTGAGGGATTCTCTGTTTTGGTCCCAGGAGATAGAAAAATGAAATGCATGCATTATGTCCCATCCGTATTAGTCACCATGGAAACATATTCATTGACTGATCACTTCTTTGTGGTTAACATACCTGACATCAATGTGATATTGGGTGTTCAATGGTTGATTACTTCGGGGAAAGTCACCAATGATTAGGAGGCTTTGCAAATGGAATGGGTGGATAAAAAGAGTGGTAAGAATCAAATGATCAAAGGCATGCATACATATCACTCACATACAAATTCCACATAGAAATCAGAGATGGATTTGTGCAATGGAAGTAAGGACCCTACAATCCCATCTATTATTCTTATGATATGGCTGCGTGGGACACTATTATATAGTGGAAAACCACCTGGGAGGCCACCTAATTCAGATCTTGAGGGATATATCTCACAAAATTATGCTCAAATAATAGATCCAGGAGGGATGGAGAATTATAATACCATGAGACAACGATGGGAGTCTTGGGTAGGCTCAAGGAGGAGGGATGCATTCTCCCAACATCATCATTACCCGCTCTTATTTCAGATTTTGTGTTGTGGGAGAAGAAGCATGGAAGGAATGACATTCCAACACATACCTTTGGCATGGGAGAGTTCAAGGAGGAGAACAGCCATATGACAGAAATTTCTTTTGATAGATCATCAACTCTGTCACTATGGGAGATTGATCCATATTTAAAATCCTAACAGTTGGTGGATTATTCCAAGGATCTTCACACATGCATGATACTTGATGAACAATTACATGAAGAGGGATATTCAGTCCAAGAATGAGTCATCTATTATCATGGTATGATATTCTTATCTAGAGCCTCCAATCTCAAGGAGAAGTTGCTACAAAGGGCTTATGAAGAGTTCTTTTTCAGCCACACATATTCCACAAGATTGCACAACATTATCATGAGAAGCTACACTTGGAAAGGCTTTGAAGGAGAAATATGTCAGAATTTTCAAAGATGCATGAACCATGTGGAGTTGGGATAGCAATATAGCTCTGTAAAGGAGTTAATTCATCCATCTCTTTCTGCTCTTGAGAAATGAGATAGATCTATGCACCACTCCATTTTTTTGAGGAGGAATTTTGGTGATGAATATGCTCATGTAAATAATGTTTCATTTGATTATTGCTTGAATTATTTCACCATGTATATTCAGGCCATAACTCCAAGAAAGAGTACTGTACCTTATAAACTTCATGGACAACTTTGGGCCACAAAACATTCTGAACATGGCCACTCCCTTGGAGAACAAAGGGAGATTTTCTTTCATCATGGGTACATTCCTAAGGCACCAAATATATCTCACAACTTCAGCCAGAGTGAGATAACTTGGGTACCAAGTAAGTGGTGGAGAAACCACTTACCACATCATGATCTGATGCAATCAGGAGATGCACTGCGTTGGCTCCACATGTGGGACTATGACCCACCTCCATATGCAAAAACATTTGTTTGTATGTATTTAATTTTGATCCCATACATGGATGATGTACTTGTAATTTTGATGGGAATGTATGTAGGGAGGATGGGAGGTGTATATGTTCCCTATGGGATGGAGATTCTCCATGTTCAATATGCTACATGTTTCAGAGATAATATTGGGAAAAATACGTTTGTTTCATTTGAACTATTGTCTCCTTATAGGATGGATCATATGCATCTCATGAGAACTCTGGAGGAGAAATTCATGGAGGGATGGATTGGTGAACACTTAGCTTATGAGGGAATCTTATCACATGATGGTTTCACCAATGATGGAGGTTTTTAGCACTCACCTTGTTAGTTTCTTGAGGACAAGCAACATTTGGGAAGGGAGGGCTGTAATTTTCCCAATTAGTCATGAGCTAATTGGAATATTCAATTTTGTTTTATTGCTTTTTTTAAAGAATAAGTGGGCAAAGGAGGTCCATATTTATCCTTAATAATGAATAAATCAATGCCAAATGTGAAAGGGACAAATTTTGGAAGCTTAGTTGAATCACCTTTGGTGTGAAAGGGGCTGGATCACTTTGACTGGGTCAACCTTGACCAAATCTACAACGCTGTCATGGAGGAGTGGCCATCAATGTGTGACAACGCAGTTTTAGATGGAGATGCATTTTGTGAATATAGTGATAATTTTGGATGGGGCTTAGGGTTTGCAAGCTCATATTCTATTTAAGGAAGAGGATGGCAGCCATATTGAGGTTATTGATGTATATTATATTTCTGCATATATGGTATGTTTAGACATATATCTTTCTCTTGTTGTTTAGCTGAGATAGAATTATATTGAGCACAGGCTATTCCTGATCGGGAATCCCACCTCTTCCATTGAGTACCTCTTGGAGGATTCTTGCACTACATTTTCCACTACCTAGCTTAAGGCCAAGATTCTTTTTTCAACTACAACATGGATCCTATTGAGGGTTCGGTCTTTTTTGCAAGTTGCAGCAAGTGGAGACTAAATCTATAGATCTAGGCCATTTCAGTGCTCCTTTTCAGTTGAGGAATTCTCCACTTCATTGGGAGGACAATATTGGAGGGAATTGAGTTCATTTTAAGATCTTGGCATAAGGCCAACCTTATTTTGATCCCTACAGTGTAGGTTTACCTCCAGATCTGCATTATTTCTGTAGGAGGAGTTGCAGGGTGGTTTGGCACACCATTTGGAGAGATGATTTTATAGTGATGGGGATTTTACCTTAACTTTGAAGATCTATTGGAGGAGGTTATTCTATTGATCATATCATATCAGCCGCACTTTCTAGATATGCATTTTTCAGTAGATCTACAGTCTTAGATCTCATATCTACAACTTGTACTTGGTGTTTTGATGAAAACCCTTGAGGTGTTCTTGAGAGGAACTTCTATAGTGCATGGATCTAATATAGATCTAAATTTTTATGCACATAGCAGCTATAGATCTGATGTATAATCTACTATTGTTGTAGAGCCAATAAAATAACACTGTAACTATTTTACAGCTTGTATACATGGTTGCAGCACCTCTTATTGCATAATTTTTTTCCATTGCAAACATTTATTTCCTGTTATCCATCTTATGGCCCATTCCTTATGTATATTTTTTGGTTTTAATGACATATGAAAGGTCTCCATATTGGCCTCTTTCTTCATAAATGATGATATGCGTTATTGTTCCATCATTTTGCACTATATTTCAACATTTCCCATTAGGGAATTTTACAAATAGTATCAAATTATAGGAAAACAAAATGATGAGTGATCTATCATTGTCTTTGAGGAAATAGTTGATGATGTTGTTGTTAGAACAGGGTCTCCTGCAAGCTACGAAACTAGTCCATTTTGTGTATTTTTTTTTATATTTAGTCTAGCGTAGGGGCTTTGGGGTGGGTCAAAGCCCCTAAAGCACTGTAATTGGGTTAACGGTAGACCAAGAGTCTGCAAACCATGGTTTGCGGACCATTGGATGCATAGGCTAAAATATTATAAGTATATTGTTACACCATTTTTTGGTCATCTAGCCTATTATCATTAGATGGACCCAAGTACACCATGTAAGACCAATTTTACCCGAAGTAAAATTTCCTTCACTATGTTAAATAACTTAATAAACCACATTTATTAGGTTATTTATGGTCCAAACAGGAAACCCCAAAAGGAAATATTAAAAAAACCTATATTTGTTTGATTTTCCTCATGGAATAATCAATTAAACCATAATTTAATTATTATTCCCAGTCATGTTTAACCCAAAAACAAAGAAATTAATTAGATAAACCCTCATTTATCTTATTATTTTCTAGGAATAATTATTTAAACCTTATTTAGATAATATTCCTTGTTAAATATGACCAAATCACCCACAAATAATTAAATAAATCACTATTTATTTAATTATCTCTCAACCACTTCCTTAAATAATTAAATAAATCAATATTTATTTGATTATCTTCTAACCGCTTCCTTAAAAAGATAAATAAATCATTTATTTATTTATTTTTGACAAATTAAGGGATTTGACCCAAGTCAAATACCTTTTCCCTCCAACAAATATAATAAAATATTCCATAAAAAGTGGATCTAGATCTGGTTAACCCATACACCAAGATCTAGAATGACCCAATATTTTGTTATAAATAGGAGGGTTTTTCCCCAGTGGAGTCGCCATTTGTTAGTATGAATCCTTTGTCGAAGTGTACGAAAAAGGACCACTTTAGCTACGCATAACTAATAGCCCTAACAACAAAAGTGGCTGCCAATATCTTCAGATCTGCGGTTAGTTAGATAAGAAAAGAGCTGCAAAATACCAGATCTATGCATGAAAAGACATTAAGCAGTAAAAACAAGGGTTTGCTCCATATACCAATAGACAAGACAAGAACAATTTTTGAAAGAATTTTTATATTAATCGGGCACCTGGGAGGAAAACAAGAAGGCGTATCCAATTCTCCTCGGTGGGATGGGTTCTTGGAAGTCCTCAGCACTTCAGATCTAAGATTTCTCTCTCTTGTTGGTGTAGAAAACCCAATGCAAAGAATAGAGCTCAATGGGAGCTCACACAACAAATGATGGAAAAATGGGACCAAGTGTATAGATCCATAGTGATCTAATAGGCAACAAAAGGCGAAGAATGATGGGAAAAACCCTCCAATGTGTTGTGAAACCAGCTCCAAAAATAGAAGGAAAGAGATATCAATGCCTTAGAAATAAGCCACTTCGAGGGGGAAAACTCTAATACATTACATGAATGAACAATTACTCGATGATACAAATTACAAAACCTCCTTTCGATATATAGGAGTCCATGGGGCCACAATGTATCCCACATTCCTGTACACAATTTAAGGGCACAATAATAACAATATGGGGGTTACAAGGGAATAAATAATAACAATATGTGGGTTACACTAACAAAAATAAGGGACTATACTAGTAATATAGGGACCTAACATGCCCCTCTCCTTAAAGTGTTGTTCTTAATGCTGAGTAGCTTTGGTTCTTCTTGATAAAACACCATCCTCCCATGTAGAATTTTTAGTGGGTAAGTTCTTCCATTTGATGGGATACTCAAACTGATTCATTCTATAGCCATTTATTTTGCTTCACGACCATTTCAAAGTTCCAATATGATTTTTCCTTCCTCATAAAGTTCTGGAAATATTGTTTGAACTACAAGATTTTCACCTATAACCTTCTTTAAGCATGAAACATGGAAAACTGGATGCACTCGCGAAGAAGCAGGAAGCTCCAATTTGTATGCCATAGTACCAATCTTTTGCAACACCTTTTAAGGACCATAGTGCTTTGGCGATAATTTATTATCCTTCTAGTTTGTTTCTTGAGGGACATCTTTTTGTATGGTTGTAGGCTTAAAAATACCTAGTATCCTACATCAAAACTTTTCTCGTTGTGATGCTGATATGCTTGTTGTTTCATTTGATTTCAGCCACCCAGTTAACATTTTCAGAGTTGAGAACTCTGTGCTGATGCTCGATGTGATCTTCCACTGCTTGAACCTTCGAATTTTCTCTTAAATATGATGTGATGGATGGTGGATGATATCCATAAAGTGCCATAACTGGGGTCATTTTTGTTGCAGTATGGAAGGAACTGTTATACCACCATTCAGAGAGAGGTAACCACTTGACCCATTGTGTTTGTTTATCAGATACAAAACAATGACGATATCCTTCCAAAAATTTATTTACTATCTCAGTTTGACCATCAGATTGAGGATGGTAAGATGAGCTATGAGCTAATTGAGTACCCAAACAAGAAAATAACTCTATCCAAAAGTTTCCAGTAAAAATGGGATCTCTATCGCTCACAATAACCCTTGGGTTTCCATGTAGCTTTTGAATTGTGTCCATAAATGTAGTAGCAACTGTACTTGCTTTAAATGGATGAGATAATGCACAAAATTGTGCATACTTCTTGTAAGTTTATCAAATACCACCATGATGACACTCTTTCCTTCTGACTTTAGTAAACTCCGTGATAAAATCCATTGAAATCTCCTCCCAACGTTGACTTGAATGGATGACAGAAGACCCGGGTTGGGTCTTAATTGTCTCAACTTTATTCTCATGGCAAACCAAACATTAGTAGAATTCCCACGCAAAGTTTTGAAGTTGATATTTAAGGCCATCCCATTAGGTAAGGTCACCATTTATTTAGTGCATGTAGTATTGCCAACATTTCCTTCTCATAAATAGCTTTCTGTAAATACTTTCCTTTGATTGGATGACTTTAAAAAGCAATGGGTCTTCCTTCTTGCATTAAAACAACACCAATTCCATTTCCCGAGGCATCACATTCCATAATAAAGTTTTTTGTGAAGTCTGGCATAGCTAAGACCGGTGCTAGGCACATTGCCTCTTTAAGATGTTCAAAGGCCTTAGTTGCTTCATGAGTCCATGAAAATGCATCTTTCTTAAATAATGTTGTTAGAGGTGTCATTGCTCTCCCATAATTCCCAAGAAACTTGCGATATACCCTCGTTAACCCGAAAAATCTCGCAACCGCTTTAGTGTTGTGGGGACTTTCCATTCCTTAATGGCTTTGACTTATTAGGTCTACCTTAACACCCTCGTGAGATACAATATGACCCAGATATTCCACCTCTTGTACTCGAAAGGAACATTTGGATGTTTTTTCGTATAATTGTTTCTCCTGCAATAGTTTGAGCACCCTGTCAACATCTTGAACATGATCCTTCCAAGACCTGCTATAGATTAGTATATCATCAAAAAATAATAGCAAAAGTATTCTAATGAAAGGTTTGATAATGGAATTCATCAACCCTTGAAATGTAGAAGGTGCATTGGTAAGGCAAAAAGGCACAACCAAAAATTCATAATGACCCTCATGAGTTCGAAAGGTTGTTTTCAAATATCTTCACCTTTTGATTCTAATCAAGGACATCCTCAAATGAAGGAGATCCAACTTGGTAAAATAAATTGCTCCATGTTATTCATCCAATAATTCATCAATCACAGGAATGGGAAATTTATCTTTAATGGTGAGCTTATTGATCTCCCTATAATCCGGACACATGAGCCATGATCCATCCTTCTTGTGCACCAATACTACTGGAGCAGAGAAAGAACTTTGATTAGGTTGAATTATACCAGCCTCTAACATTTCTGCAATCATACGTTCTATTTCGCTCTTTTGGACATAAGGATATCTATAAGGCCTGATGTTTGGAGGAACGCTTCCTGGAATCAAATGAATAGCATGATCATAATCACGAATAGGTGGGAGTCCTTTGGGAGTTTCAAACACCTTGGAATGATTGTCCAAGACTTTTGGATGTCTGGTAAATAGATGATTTCAATGTTTGAACCTCCAGTAAGCATAATTGTGTAATTATGCCCCGTTTTTCTTTCTTCAAAATATTTGTCATGCTGTTATATTTTATTATCTTCCCTGGTTTCACTGTGATGCCCCTTCATTCAATTTATTTTCCTTCCCAAAAATATTTCAAGAAAATTTCTTGAAAATTAAAAGCTATCATCCCCAAAGATTGTAACCATTGGTAATTCTTAAAGAACATCAACACCTCCCATTGGAATGGAAAGCATTGGACTATTCAATACATATTCTCCCATGGCTAGCTTGATATTATGGCATTTTCTAGAGAAATTTATAGTTCCTCCTTTTGCAACCATCACTTGACATTCTGGTGCTGGGTATAGGAAACAATTCTATTCCTTGGCTACCTTACAATAAATAAAATTATGGGTACTACCCGAATCAATCAACACTATTACCTTTTTCTTCTTGATATGTCCTTCTACCTTGAGAGTTTGAGGAGGGTATCTATGCCAATGTGATTATATGATAGTGTATTTACCTACTTTCTTCTTTATCTAGGTTGGTTCCCGGTGTATATCCTCTTCTTTTCATTTTCCTCTTCACAATCTATGTAAAATACACCTTTCTCAAAGACACTTATGACCTTTATTGTATTTTCTATCACAATTGTAGCAAAGCCCTTTTGCTCTTTTTTTTCCAATTGTTGTGGTGTCAACCTTGTAGGTTGTGGAAATCTATGAGTAGCAACACTTCCCTCTTTATAGAAGTGAGTGGTAGGCTTCCTTGTCGCCATAATTTTACATTCAATTTTTCTTGCCAACCCGAATGCCTTCTCCAATGAATCAGGTTAAAAAACGCGAACTTCATGTTGTATGTTATCCTTTAAAGTAACTATGAAGAGATCAATCATGTGTTCCTCTGGAATATCAGTTACCCTTATATTCAATTTTTTGAAGTCCTCAATGTGCTCCCCCACTAAACCCTTTTGTTTGAGATTTATCAATTGGCCAAAGAAGGTGTTTCTCCTTGTATCCTCATAATGTGCTATCATTTCCTCCGTAAAAATTGACCAAGTGACAATCTTTTTACGGGAGAAAAGCCATCAATACCATACAAATGTATTTTGTTCTAAATGTAAAGTTGCAATGCGTATCTTTTGTGTGTTTTGCACATTATTGAGATCAAAATATTACTCCATCTGTAGTATCCATCTTACGGGATCCTTTCCATCAAACTGCCTCATATCCATATTTGGAATATGGTGGTTCTTCCATCCAACATTAGAGTTTATGAAATCACAATTAACATTTATTTTGTTCTCATCATGAGTTTCCTCTACTGTCTTTTCACCATTAGGAAACATTTGTTGTATCAATTTTGTCAATCCTTCCATGTATGATTTTAGATCATTCTTCATGTTTTCCATTTTAGATTCCATGCCAGCTTCCTTGCCATCTATCTTAGCTTCCATGCCATTCTTCAAACCATCCATCTTAGATTCCACGCCTTTATTCAAACCATCGATATTAGTTTCCACGCCTTTCTTCAAAACTTCCATGTCATTTTTTGTTGCTCTTTATGAGAGCGAAATTTGTTGCAATTGCTCTTGTAAATTTGATATTTCATGTTTCCATTCTTCATCTTCATGAGTCATAGTAGATCCTTCTAAAGGCTTAATGGGTGTTGAATTATTTTTAGGGCAATTTTAGAATACAATATTGATATATATTCCATAATATGCCCTTGGAATCAATTAAACTTGATTCTTCAAACAAGACTTATGCAAGTAAGGAAAAAAAATATACACACCTTTTACTTGCTTTTGAGGAGCTCTATATTGAAATTGAATTATCTTTGTAATTGTAGATCCTCAATATCTGAAATTTCTCCTTGTATTATCCCTCTGAAGCTTCTTTCAAATGTCATAGGTCTGACCTGATTTGGATTCTTTAAGGAAAAGTTATGTCCAATCTCCCACAATGACCCAATTATGGACTAGTTCAGTAGAGAAAACTTGTATTACTTGCCATGTGTCATTGTTTCCTCCTTTGGTTCTGAAATTGATATAAAAGAAACTAAAGTCTGTGTACTTGCGGCTACTTTTTACAACATTCCAATTTGATGCTCATAGAGAGAGCTATGAAGATTTTCCCATGATAACCTCTTTGAGATGAAATTCGGGTGCCTGAAAATGACCTAACTTCCACAGATCATATCTTCGAAAATATTGTGAAAAAAACTCTAAAATTTTGCACAGATGTTCTTCAAGATTTCATATTCTCTCTATAAAATTATCAGCTTCTAAAACTTCGTAGACATAACGTTATAGCACAAATTTCATGATGACCTGCTTAGGTTAAATTCAAGAGTCTGAAAAAAGCCCTAACTTCCATAGATCATATATCCAAAAATATTGCGAAACAAGCTCTAAAATTTTGCAACGATGTTCCTCAGGATTTCTGCTTCGCACTCTAAAAATTTCAGCTTTTGAACCTTCATAGAAAGACGTTATAACAAAAATTCCACGCTGACCTATTTACAGAAGTGAAAACCCTAGAATCCAAAGCTCTGATACCAAATGTTGTGAAACCAGCTCCAAAAATAGAAGAAAAGAGATATCAATGCCTTAGAAATAAGCCACTTTGAGGGGGAAACCTCCAATACATTACATGAATGAACAGTTCTTGGATGATACAAATTACAAAACCTCCTTTTTATATATAGGAGTCCATGGGGCCACAATGTAATCCTAGCCGACCTAACAATAATAATTTAAGGGCACAATAATAACAATATGGGGGTTACACTAACAACAATAAGGGAATATACTACTAATATAGGGACCTAACACAAGGTCATACTGGAAGCTGGAGAGAAAGGAAATTGATGACTAGTTTAAACAGCAAGTTTAAGAATTTTCTGTAAAATAAAACCATAGTGAGATGTTGACCACTGAAGAGTGGAATAATAAGTACATTTTCACAGAGATCTATGAGATCTTCTTTGTAAATATTGCGATCAAGCTCCAGGAGTGGCTTGCAGGACTGGTAGGGTTTTAGAATTTTTGGAAGGACGAGCGGATCACAAAGTGGACCTCCAAACTAATCCAGCATTTAGAAAAGACTGATAACACCATCACTCGTGCAGTAGACCATTAGGTAGACAGTGTGTTAGGAGGATTTGTGACAGAATTTTCCATCAATCAGTTTTTCTCCTACTCTGAAGTAGAGTGAAGATTATTCATGGGGTTTCGAGGTAAGTTTCTGAAGACCTTACCATTGCTGATTAAGATATTATTATGCGAAAAGAGTATTATCTGTATCCATACCGAGTGAATGACCTCTGATCTACATAGGAGCACAACGCGAAGTGGAAAATACTACATGGCCAACCTAGAAGGGGATAGATTAGTCTACAGTCTGGTAAGGGAAGCAGCTTCATAGAATCCTCCAGCCACACCACTTTCAAACCAGCCTAGATGTAAGAATTCACCTACCCCTCTGCCACCGGAAGACAACATGGATGCAAACATGAAGTTGCCGACATTTAAGGGTGTGGGGAATGAAGACACGGGTAAGTTATGGTTTGTCATAGGATCAGTATGGACTGTATATAATGTAGCTAGTGATGCAGTGAAAAGGTCGCAATTGTCCCTTAACTTCGAAGGAAGAGCTTTGGACTGGTACATGGGATACATCGACAAAAACGAAAATGCAACCATTGAAGATATTAAGAACGCCCTAAAACAACAGTTTAAGAAACGTAAGTCCTACTCCAAAATCGTGGTTGATCTAAAGGATTTCAAGCAAGGGCCTTCTGAATCTATGTGGGAGGCCAATAAATGACTAAATAATGTGATCAGAGAAGGGGGATTACAATATGATGATAGATAGTACACAAAATAGTTCATTGATATGTTGTTACCTCACCTGCATGTACCTATGGGGCACCAAACTTTCGAATCACAGGAGAAGGCCTTGGAAGATGCCATAAAGTTAGAAGCTACACCTCGGGACAAGACTCAGCTGGGTGTCCAACAGATCCAGGGACAGATGGAAGTAATGCATTTAGAGATCTGGAACCTGCGAAAGTAACGACGGGCAGAGGCTAGCCCTGAGAGATGGTGCATACGATGCCGGGTGAATGGCCATACCAAGGATAACTGTCCTCTGTTAGAATACTATATGCAGGTTGGGGAACCTAGCTCATTATTCCCTATGGAAGCTGTGGGACCCAGTGGGCCAGTGCTATGGTGCGATGATTGTCGCGTCACAGGGCTACACGATACTAACCACTATCCCCACCTTGATGCGTATGTTCTAGAGCTAAAATAGAAATGGTGTAGGTTCTACAGATTGGTGGGACATGATGAACAAAACTTCTAGACATATGATTTGATTATTGATTGAGGAAACTTATACAGAGTACAATCAGACCCTGCATCACCGAGAACTCCCGCAGGTATAGGTGGCTTCCTATCAAAGGGCAGGGGAGGAGGAAAAAGTGGAAGTGCAGGGCGGGGATGAGGTCAGCTAATATATTATAACTATGGAGAGGTAGGACACTTTGCAAGGGATTGCCTAAATCCCACTACGCAATCCTGCCGATATTGCGTACAACTGGACCATGAGATTGAATATTTCCCCATTTTGATAGCAAAAATGCAGGAAAACCACTCATCACCTACGCATAATATGCAGAGATTTAAGGCTGAGCTGCGAGATGAAGATCTGAGTGTGAATGTGGTGACCCATAGTGGGATGGCCACTAAGAGGCCTGAGGAGGAGGTTGTGATGAAACCTCTGATCTGACAAGTAGTTATCAAAAAAGAAGGCCTGGACCTAAAAAATAGGAAAGAAACATTTGTCACAGCTCGCAAGGACTTTGCTGATGTAGAGGCAGCTACTGCTTGGCCCCTACGAAGCTCAAGGTAGACGAGGAGGTCGAGCCCTTTTTGTAGGCATGTAGGAAGCTGCTGCACAACCCAAAGGCTATGGAGAATCTTCAGGCATTAATAGATAGTTGTGCAATGTGACCCTCTCTACCTCAAAAGGTCAAGGATGTGCACAAGATATACATATATAAGAAACGCACTCGAAGAGAAATGTGGTTGTCTATGCAGATTGGAGACTATGAGATGAGTCATGTTATTTTGGACCTGGGGTCAGATGTGAAAATATTTCCTAAACAGACTTGGCAACGAATGGGAGAGCCTAAGTTGGAATGTTCCACTATTCAGCTGCGCATGGAAAATCAGCAGAAAATTATCTCGCTCGGAAGGTTTTCTAAAATTACAGTGGATATCACAGGAGTAAAGGCCTGAGCTGACTTTGAAGTAATAGAAATTGTAGAAGATGTGGACCCCTACCCTGGGCTTTTAGAGCTGGACTGGGCCATAGATATGGGCGGTATCATCAACCTCAAAAGGAGAAGCATGGTGTTTGAGAATAACAGTACAAGGGTAATAGTACCATTAGATCTTGTGGAAGGTGAATGATACACTGAGCCGATGCACGATGAAGAGGAGATGGATAACATTTACAAGTTGACTATGCAGGACAAAGATTGGATCAACCCCACAGTGGAAGGAGTAATTTTCTAGGAAAAGGATAGTGAATGATTCTCTGACTCTAAAGGGGAGATGGAGAATTGGAAAAAATGGTTGCATGATGTCTCAGCGCTGCGATGTCTTCGAGTCACAAGGGGCTTCCACTGCATCTCCTCAGAGGTAAGAGACCTACCCTACTTTAATGGCTCTAGTAGCATTAATGAATTTTTGCGAATTCGAAGCTGAGGTTCCAAGAGAATGAAGGATGTGGGCCCTTAATCTAGTTTTGCGTTCAACGCCTGCAGGATGGTGGGAGACACACAAAGGGGCTTTCCAAGACTAGGAGGACTATTGGGACATGATGCTCCTTTGATTTGAGCCTCCTGTAAAGGTGTGGGTCGAGATATTCATTGGACCAGGTGACCCGCCTAAACACTTTCCAGCCTGGATCAAAGCATGGGGTGACCGAGCTATGGAAGAGTGGGTTCACTTGTTCATTCATGCGTTAGGTCTAATCCCGACTATGTGGTTCCTGGATGCGGAGCTACATTAACGCAACCGCCACTGGGAAAATTTGAGGGTTGAATTCATAGGGACATTTGGACTCATAGGGGGGTTAGAAGCATTTGACGAAGCTTTGCAGGGTATAGATACACTTTTGTTCAAAGAACCTAGCTCCACTGAAGCATTCAGGGCGCTGACATGGGACTCACAGATGCAAGATATTGTCAACTGTCGCAGCTTGGCAAGGGAAGAAAGTGAAGAATACCCACGATCTGTCTCTATCCCAAAGTCACAAGGAGAGCACCCCATTCCAAGACCCATGCTACAAGAGTTGGATGTCACTAAGCCTCTCAGGGTGCGTGAATTCAATATTGGGATGGAAGAACATCCTAAGTTGGCTAAGATTGGGGACTATTGGTGTTACACCATTTTTTGGTCATCTAACCTACTATCATTAGATGGACCCAAGTACACCATGTAAGACCAATTTTACCCTAAGTAAAATTGCTTTCACTATGTAAAATAACTTAATAAACCACATTTATTAGGTTGTTTATGGTCTAAACAGGAAACCCCAAAAAAAAATATTAAACAAATCTATATTTGTTTGATTTTCCTCATGGAATAATTAATTAAACAATAATTTAATTATTATTCCTCATCATGTTTAACCCAAAACAAAGAAATTAATTAGATAAATCTCTATTTATCTTACTATTTTCTAGGAATAATTATTTAAATATTATTTAAATAATATTCCTTGTTAAATATGACTAAATCACCCACAAATAATTAAATAAATCATTATTTATTTGATTATCATTCAACCACTTCCTTAAAATGATAAATGAATCATTTATTTATTTATTATTTACAAATAAAGGGATTTGACCCAAGTCAAATACCTTTTCCCTCCAACAAATATAATAAAATATTCCATAAAAGGTGGATCTAGATTTGGTTAATGTTATTTTAATCATGCACCAAGATCTAGAATGACCCAATATTTTGTTATAAATAGGAGGGTTTTTCCTACCATTCTTGACCTTTTGTTGCCTATTAGATCACTATGGATCTAAACTCTTGGTCTGACTTTGAGCCATTACCATTGTCATATTTTCCATTATTTACTGTGTGAGCTCCCTTTGAGTTCTATCTTTGTCTGGGTTTTCTACACCAACAGGAGAGAGAAATGCTAGATCTAAAGTGCTGAGGACTTCCAAGAACCCATCCCATTGAGGAGAATTGGAAACATATTCTTGTTTTCCTCCCAGGTGCAATTAATACAAAAAATTATTTCAAAAATTGTTCTTGTCTTGTCTATTGGATATATGGAGCAAACCCTTCTTTTTACTGCTTAATGTCTTTCTATGCATAGATCTAGTTTTTTGCAGCTCTTTTCTTGATCAACTAACTGCAGATCTGAAGATATTGGCAGCCGCATTTGATGTTAGGGCTATTAGTTATGCGTAGCTAAGGTGTTTTTTTTTCGTACACTTCGACAAAGGATTCATACTAACAATTGGCGACTCCACACGAGTTTTCAATTACGACCGCTGTCATTTTTCATATTCCTGCATATCCAGCTACTTCAGACCCTAGAGTTTCTTTTTAGCTTTTTGTTTTTCCTATTTTCATGTTGTTTTTCATCTATAAAACCCTAAAACATTAAAATTTCTAACTTCCGCGTGTTTCTGGCCCTATTGCGCAGGTGACAGACATCAGCCGCAACTGAGATGGCAACTTTTCCGCAAATCTGCCGCCGAGACAACTGGAGTTGGAGGTCGCACTTTTCAGCCCAAAAACTGTGACCTAGACTCTAGGTCTCACTTTTCAGCCCTTTTTCTGCGACCTGAATAGGAAAACAGGTCAGAACCTGCGACCTGTGCTTTTTTCTGTTGTTTTCCTACAATTTTTCTGGGTTTTGCTGAAGCTTCTGTCAGGGTTTTCCAGCCTCTATCTCAGCCTCTTTCGACCTGGTTCTGATCTGTTTTTCTCATCTAAGTGGGAACATAGCCCCCTAGGGCTTCAGTACCCTCCACTTTTTGTGGAAGAGTTTTTATCTGTTTCAGGTCTTTTTTTCAGAGTTTTAGCCCCCCTTTTTCCAGATCTGATACCTCCTTTTCAGACCTCTTTTAATCAGCTCTTCTCCCTTTCAAATCACCTCCTGAAGATTTGTTTGGATCTACCTTTAGGGTCTCCTCCTTGCCCCTTCTGATTTTTTCTGATTTCCTCCTTTTTTCCAGCCACCTTGCCTCTGCCTCTTGGTTGTGATCTGCACCTCTTTTCAGCAGCTTTTCCCTTTAGATCCCTGTCCCTTTCGACCCTAGATCTATTGGCCTCTTTTTAGTGTGTTTTGACTATATTTTTTCCCTTTTTTAGATTAGTTTTGAGAGACCCACCTTTTTGGGTTGAATCGATGCAATAGTAGCTGTTAATTTTCTGTTATTTCAGCATTATATACTGTTTTTGCAGCATTATTTTCAATTACGCAGCACACTTTTTCTCTTGCTCTCAAAATGAAAAGGTTTAAAAATTAAAATTAACGCACGCCACACACTCACCCTAAGTGAAGAAGAGCCTGGTTTACACCGCCAGGCAAAGACTTTAAAATCAATTGACACTGCACCTTTTCGCCCTTGTTTCGACATTTAAATCACTTGATTCTGCACCTCCCTACCTCTGTCGGTCGTTCTTCTTCCCATCGTGCTGTGTTTGTGTTGCCATCATTGCACCCCCAAGGTGCGCTTCCCGGAGACTTCTTGGCCTTCACCCTCAGTTTCCGGTCGATCAACCTACTCCGTCCCACCGTCGTCGAGCCAGTCCTCCTTCGAGTCCACATTCCGACTCCTCTTCTGATTCATTGGGTTCTCCTTTTATTTTTGGTTCTCCCCCTGTCACCTTCACTATGTCTGGTCCAGGGCCTAACGCTAGCAGAGCTCCCGGACCTAATGCCGAAACTACTACTAGCGGAACCGCCACAGGAACTACCTCGGCCGCACCCTTGCTACCGTACATCGCAGGCCTCAGCCTCCCCGATTTCAATCAGTTGATTAATGACCCTATCCGCCATGATGTTGGTTGGCCTGCTATGCAAACCAAGCTCCCCTCTGACATCCCTAAGTTCGAAGGCCTTGCTAGAGAAGATCCAACCAACCATGTCCGATCTTTCCACATGTGGTGTTCCTCCAATTCCATCACCGATGATTCCATCCGTCTTCGGTTGTTCCAACGCACGCTTACCGGCGAAGCTTCTAAATGGTATGTTGACCAAGCCACCTCTTCCCATACCACCTTTGCGACCATTTCCCAAGCCTTTTTATCTTATTTCTAGCTCCCTCTCCGATACGATACTGGTACGGAGCTTTTGACCTCTTTCAAGCAAACCTCTTCGACCCGCCTTTCCACTCATGTCCAGGAATGGCGAAGAAGACGGAGCTTATGTCGAGCTCCCCCCTTCGAAGATTGGGTTTATATGGACTGGTTCCTTCGCACTCTCTTAGCTCCCATTGGCAAAGATGTCGCCTCCCATTTCCCTCAAACCGAAGAAGCCGCCCTCCAAATAGCCTTGAAATATGACCTGATCTACGCTCAGTCTGGTTATGTTTATACCGTCCTTCCTGACCTCCCCAGGCCCGGAGGCGCTAACGCCCCAGGGGCATCTCATTCCGCCGACGGTATCGTTGGAGCCCTTTCTCATCCGTATGCTCAACCTCCTATGGGCTATGGTCTCCCTCAGGGAGGGGCCAGCACCTCTAGCACTTTTCCCCCTCCAGGTAGCATGTATCCAGGATACGGCATGCCTCATCCTTTTGCCCAACCTCCTGCTTACCTCAATGTTCCCCAACCTAACCATTACCCTTATCCGCAGCCTGGTGCGCCAGCTCCTCCAGCATATGCACTTCCATCTCCCTTGCCTCCTCCAACCCCACAACAACACCTACATCCCCCTCCAGGGCAAGTATTTGCACAGCAGGGCGCGACTAATCCCCCTTCTCCTCAAATAAGGTGGACAGGCAATCCAAACCAATCTGCCCCTAGTACTCATGGACCCAATCCTCAAGGTATTTACCCTAACACTGCTAACCAGCAACAGGGCACTCAGCCCAAGCCGGACAGGCCTCTTCGCACAAATAAGCCTTGTTCGTGTTGCGGTGTTTATGGTCATTACACCAATGATTGTCACCTCTTACCACAGATGCAGCAGATGTGGGAGTCTCAACACACATTGCGCAGACAACATGCCTCCCCTCATGCTCCCCCTAATGTGGCCACTACTCAACCAGCTGTGTTTACTGATCCTTTCCATCAGCAAGGATTTGTGGCTGCCCAACCACCTGATGGACAGGTCGCCACTCAACCTTCCCCTTCTGGTTCCTCTGATTACCAGATCCTCATGATGAACTCTGATCCATCCCCAACCGTCGACCTTCACCTTCAAACTCGGTCTCGCCAGTACCCCAACCCTCCCGCTCAGTTTGCCCCCGAGTCCCCTTCTTCAGGTTCTACAGAGCCTCTTTCGACGTCCAATGGCCCCTTACATATCCCTCAACCCAAAGTTGAGGTTCATACCAAGATTCCTAAGGGACCACTACGTCGAAAAGCTGCTTTTGTTCGAGCTGCTCATTCGTATACCATAGTAGATTATTTGGCGCAATCTCCTGCTGCCATTTCCACATTGGAACTCCTCCAGTCGTGCCCTTCCCAAAATAAGGCTCTGCTATCTGCCATGGGTGATGTAGATCCTGCTGATGACCAGATGATTGTTTTCGACGCCCATCAATCAGGCCATCCTCCTCTTCCTGCTTCCGTCGCCTTCCAAATCCCAGTTAAAATCTGGAATGCCAACGTTTCTCGGTGCATAATTGATGAGGGGGCATCCACCTGTGTGATGTCTGCTTCGGTTTGGAAGAAACTTGGCTCTCCTGAGTTGGCCCCTTCCACGATCACCCTTCAAACGTGGGACGGCCACACCTCCCAGCCCATTGGCCTTTTCCGTAATTGTCCTATCACCCTTGCCGGTAAGACCATTTGCGTTGACGTCGAAGTCATTGACGCCCCTCTAGACTACAACATTCTATTAGGGCGAATCTACACCTATGCCATGTCTTCTGTCCCATCTGCGGTTTTTCGCAAGATGTCTTTTCCTCACAATGGAAAGATAGTCACTATCGACCAGTTGACTTACCATGAGCCGCCATCTCAGACCTCCCCAGAGACGACCATCTCTTCTGTAGCCAATAAGCAAACCGTCGATTCCTTGACCAGTGTCTCCCCCGGAGTCTACAAGGATTCCTCCCTGCTTGGAACTTTTCCTAGTCTCCCCCCTCGTCATATCTCTAATCCCATCTTATCAAATGTTTGCATGATGCAATTGTCTCGGGCTGCCCTTCAGCAGCCCACTCCGGCTAGTCAGCAACCTTCGACTCAACCTCGCTCACCGCGACCCGCTCCTAGCCATTCATCTCAGCCAACCGGACCTCCTCCTTCTGGCCTGCCTCCTACAGCTGGTATCCCTGAACCCCTCTATCCTCCTGGGTCGGTCCCCCCAAGCCTCAACCATCTCGGAGCCGCCCCTCCCGGTCATTATCCCACTGGTCAGATACCTTTCCTGGCTCCCCATCCCGGTGTCTATACAGTCCCCGTCATGGCCACCCTCTCTCTCCCCAACCTGACCCTGGGTTTACCCGTCTAGTACCTTGACCCTCCAGCCGCTACCCCACCCGGTCACCCCAAACCCTATCTTGCTTTGACACCGGTTCAACCGGTCCCCCTCGCTTCGGCAGTCGCCACCAGGCCCCCCGCACCTCCCCAGGACCCTGCCCCTGTGGTGATAGCTCCAGGAAATACAGGCAAAGCTCGCAAGGGGGCACCCAATCAGGAACAAGCCGCCCCGACGAACCCTACCCCTCCTCGACCGCCAAAGCGCGCTATCCAATGCGCTTTGTGCGATATTGTCTGTCACGCCACCCATACGTGTCCTGAATTTCCGCACCTTAAGATCTTGGTCAACGAGACGTTTCGCGAATCTGATATCCCTGAAGTCTACATCACTATCCCGGATTCTATCCCGAAACTCAAAACCTTGCGCACAAATCACCCTTGTGCTTTGTGCGATTTCCATGGCCATTACACCCACCTCTGTCCCCGCCTTGACGAGTATCGGTCCTCCTTAGACACGTACCGCCAATTCAAGGCTCCACATGACAAGATCCCTTCTCACTTATTTGCCAGTTCTACTTCGGTAGGACCCGAGGATCTTCCTACTCCCATTCCTCCTCCCATCGTCAACCCGACTGAGCCTTCAACCACCATCTTCTACCTATCCTCCTCCTTGAGAACTGATTCGCTTAACCTCCTACCTGCGGAAACTCTCAACCATGGATCTACTGACGTTGCACATGTGAGCGTTTCTCCACAAGATGACCAGTCGAACATTACTACATCATCGGGTGATCCTCCTTCCTCCAGTCTTCCCATCTTCTAGTCCGATGAAGACATTATGGAAGCCATGACCAACCCTGACTTTCCGTGGGATGATATGCACCATCGCGCATACTTCCTCCCACAGCAGTCCCATGACCAGTATGATGTGGAAACTAAAGACTTCATTCCCAATGCAGTCGATTGGTTCAAAAATCCCATCCCTGCACCTGATGCTTTCGAAGAAGGAAACATGGCTAACATCTCTCCTACCATTAAAATTGACATTTTGGTCAAACCAGAAATCGAAGAATACATCACCTTGGGCGCCCAATGCACCCTGGAAGAAATTGAAGCTTACACTAAGCTTTTCAAATAATTCTGCGATATTTTCTCCTGGTCCTACTCCGAAATGCCTGGGCTCGATACCACCATCGTCGAGCATCATATCAACATGTGGCCCGATGCCAACCCAGTCTGACAAAAGTTGAGACCCATTAATCCTTCCAGACATGATGCTATCAAAGCTGAAATCGATAAGCTCAAGCAAGCTGGTTTCATTTATCCTATTGAATACACCACTTGGGTGTCCAACCTAGTTCCTGTCCTCAAGAAACAAGGCACCATCCGTGTCTGCACTGACTTTCGCGACTTGAACAAAGCTTGTCCCAAAGACAACTTCCCCACACCATTTATTAACCAAATCATTGATGAGTGTGCAGGGCATGAGGTTCTATCCTTTATGGATGGTTTCTCTGGATACAACCAAATCATTATCTGTCCCATTGACCAACTTAAAACTGCGTTCATCAGTCCGTGGGAAACTTTTTCTTACTAGGTCATGCCTTTCGGCCTTAAAAACGCCGGCGCCACTTTTCAGCAGGCCATGTATTATTGTTTCCATGACTTAGCTCATATTATCCTTGCTTATTTAGATGACCTCACTGCGCATTCTAAGCATCGGGCGCAGCACCTACACGATCTGCGTACCGTCTTTCTCCGATGTCGCAAGTATAATATCTGCCTTAACCCGTTGAAATGTGTCTTTTGCGTTCTTGTCGGCCGTCTCTTAGGCTTCATAGTGTCTAAGGATGGTATCACTCTTGACCCTTTGAAATTTCAAGCCATTCTTGAAATTCCCATTCAACGTACCCTACACCAGCTCCAAAGTCTCCAAGGCAAAGCTAATTTTCTTCATCGGTTCATCCCTGACTATGCCACCACCGCACATGGGTTCCTTCGACGCCTCCGATCCAATATCCCATTTGTTTGGGATACCTATGCTCACGAGTCTTTCAATTCCCTCAAGCAGGCTCTCAAATCCGCTCCCTTGATCCGCCCTCCCGACTTTGATAGGGACTTCATCCTGTACATCTCTTCTTCCACCTATTCGGTCGCTGGAGTTCTTATCCAGGAAGATGACAATGGTATCAAGCATGTGATCTACTGCGTCAGTAAGAACTTAGTAGGGCCTCCTGTTTCCTACTCACATGAAGAAAAACTAGCGATGGATGTTGTGTTCTCAGTCCAAAAACTTCGTCATTACATCCTCATGCGTTCCACCAAGGTTGTGACTAATTCCAATCCCATGGCTTTCCTATTGAGTCACCGCATCCTCACTAGGAAGTACGCCCGTTGGGTCATCATCCTTCAAGAATTCGACCTCGAATTTGTCACACCAAAAAGTAAGAAAGGTTTAGCTCTTGTTGAACTCATTTCTGAATTACCTACCGGAACACAAGACCCTCCAGTTAATGATGAATTCCCTGATGAGCACTTATTCGCCATTACTTCGGAAAATCCTTGGTACGGTGATATCCTCACTTACTTGTGAACCCAAAAGTTCTCTCTTCACCTTAATCGTGACGCTCGACAACGTATCCGACACCAGGCTCCCCGCTACCTTCTTATCGGTGACGACCTCTATCGTCGCGGTATCGATACTGTCCTTCGTCGTTGTCTCACGCATGCTGAAGCTGAACAAGTCCTCAATGCCTGCCATAGCGGCGCTTGCGGTGGCCACCTCTTCGGTCTTTCCACTGCCCTAAAAGTCATGCACGCTGGGTATTTCTGGCCTTCCCTCTTCAGTGATTGCATTGAAGCAGTCAAACACTGTTCCAATTGCCAAAATTTCGCCCCTAAGGTGTGAGCTCCCCCAGCTCCCCTCCATCCGGTCGTCTCAACTAGTCCCTTTTGTAAATGGGCCATCAACTTTATGGAGTGTCGCCTGCCATCCGCTGGTAACCATAAATATATCATCGTGGCAGTCGACTATTTCACAAAATGGGCCGAGGCTATGCCAACATTTAACAACACGGTAGCTACCGCAACCCTCTTTTTCTTTAACCACATTATCGCTCGCTTCGGGGTTCCGAAACAACTGGTCTCTGACCACGGCTGACATTTTGAAGATGAGATATGGCATGAGCTATCCTCACTGTTGGGTTTTGAGCACCAATATTCCTCCTCCTATTCCCCCCAAGGTAATGGCCAAGTTGAAGCAGTCAACAAAATCCTCAAGACTATGCTTCAACGAACGGTGAATAAGCACAAAACCAACTGGAATCTTATGCTCTTCCCCACTTTGTGGGCCTATCGAACTTCTGTTAAATCCGCCACCGGGTTTACTCCTTTCCACCTCGTTTTTGGAGAGGAGGCAGTCTTACCGATCGAATGTGAAATTCCTTCCCTGCATCTGGCCGTTGAACTTCTCCCTAACACCCAACCTCTAGAACAACGACTTATCATGCTTGAGCACGCCTCCGAAGACCATCGTGTTGCCTTGCAAACCATGGAAGCAGCCAAGAAATGCACCAAAGCTTAGTATGACAGAAAAGTCCAGCCTCGTACTTTTCACGAAGGCGACCTTGTTCTAGTTTATGACCAGGCCCATGATGTCCTTGGACATGGGACGTTCGACTCATTATGGCTAGGCCCTTACATCATTAGTAAGGATCTCGGTAAAGGGGCATACCTCTTAGAGGATTTCGAAGGCAAACCCCTTCCTAATCCTCGCAATGCACTCTATCTTAAGAAATATTACCCTTAACATTTCCCTTCTGAAATGCATGTTTTCTTTTCTTTTAGATAGCCAGCATCTTTTTCATTTTTGTGATTTGATACTTCACTAGGACACATTTTGTCCAAGATGGGTCACTTCACCTCTCCTTAAAATCGCATTTCTTCACTTACAACACTTGTACTTGGGGCACCACTTTGCCTCCTTACTTTTCTTTGTTCATGTTGATTTTTGTCGTGAGTTACCATCTTGTACTCATGTTTTCATGGTCCCCCATTGGACCTTTACTATGTGGCAGCACCATCGAGTTTCCCTTGTTTCGAGCATCCAAGTGGAGTCATCATCGCATTCATGGAGTCTATCCCGAGTCCCTTCATACCCCGCTATAGTCCTCCATCCCTCATTGCTTGGTTTCTCTCTTGTGTCGCACATTATGGCCTTCAGTCCCACTGTCCCTTATCCCTGATGATATTGTGTCAGTCGGTGCCATGTCATTCATGCCCTTTATGCTCTAACAAGGGAATTCGTCCATTCGCTACTCAGTCCGCTCCATTCCACCATCATCATTGGTATTAGTCTGTCCATTGCTCTACTATTTTCTCTCGTGCCTAAGTTGAGGATCTCTCATTGCCTCACCTATCGCAGACCCCCTTCTGTCGACATCAGCTCCTTCATTCCAGAAGACAGGTCTAGAGGGCGGTGTACCTTGGTTCCAACTTCCACTCTTGTTCGGTGCCTCGGATTAGGCAAAGGGATCTCTCATTTCCCTTTGACTTGATTGTTTCTCCACTCCAGCTCCTTTCAGCATGATCGAGATCCGTATACTTGATGGTTCAGTGATGCAGCAGCAGCTCTTGGTGATTCCCGAGTGTGTGTGAGATGTCTCAGCCCTCATGAGGGGGTGGCCCTGCAGGTAGCCCCCACATGCTCGGATGACCTCTTCATTGCAGCCCTCAATGCAGCTCCATATATTTGATGATGTCGACCTTAACCGCTTGCAACGCCTCTTTGATTTGCATGTATCAGTCAGATTTTATGAGCCCTTCCCCGCTTATAGGGGGCATTTGGGTTGTATTTGTATCTCATGTACTCAGATATTATTGTATAAGTCCTGGCTGTTATCCCAGGCACAGCATGTATGTGGGATCCCTCATTGTATTTTTATTTGGCTCATGTTTATGCCGGCTGTACTTTATGGTTCGGTCCCTTGTTTACTGGACACACTATTCTTTTGTACTTTGTCTCGGCGGGCATAGGTATGCCTCCCCCGCCGCCTTTAGCACAGGTACCCTCTCATAAAAAGAGACTTGTTGCACTTGCAAGTCTCGTCTCCTCAGGGTCTAGTTCTTCAGCACATTAGTCTACCTTACATTTCTCTCTCTGACTTCCCTTTTGATGTCTGGTGATTGAGTTCTTAAAACGTACTTCGGTCATACGATTTGCTCCTAACACTCGCACGCTGGGGGGCAATCTGTTACACCATTTTTTGGTCACCTAACCTACTATCATTAGATGGACCCAAGTACACCACGTAAGACCAATTTTACCCTAAGTAAAATTGCTTTCACTATGTAAAATAACTTAATAAAACACATTTATTAGGTTGTTTATGGTCTAAACAGGAAACCTCAAAAGGAAATATTAAACAAATCTATATTTGTTTGATTTTCCTCATGGAATAATTAATTAAACAATAATTTAATTATTATTCCTCATCATGTTTAACCCAAAACAAAGAAATTAATTAGATAAATCTCTATTTATCTTATTATTTTCTAGGAATAATTATTTAAATCTTATTTAAATAATATTCCTTGTTCAATATGACTAAATCACCCACAAATAATGAAATAAATCATTATTTATTTGATTATCATTCAACCACTTCCTTAAAATGATAAATAAATCATTTATTTATTTATTATTTACAAATAAATGGATTTGACCCAAGTCAAATACCTTTTCCCTCCAACAAATGTAATAAAATATTCCATAAAAGGTGGATCTAGATTTGGTTAATGTTATTTTAATCATGCACCAAGATCTAGAATGACCCAATATTTTGTTATAAATAGGAGGGTTTTTCCTACCATTCTTCACCTTTTTTTGCCTATTAGATCACTCTGGATCTATACTCTTGGTCTGACTTTGAGCCATTATCATTGTCATATTTTCCATTATTTGCTGTGTGAGCTCCCCTTGAGTTCTATCTTTGTCTGGGTTTTCTACACCAACAGGAGAGAGAAATGCTAGATCTGAAGTGCTGAGGACTTCCAAGAACCCATCCCATTGAGGAGAATTGGAAACATCTTCTTTTTTTCCTCCCAGGTTCCCTTAATACAAAAAATTCTTTCAAAAATTGTTCTTGTCTTGTCTATTGGATATATGGAGCAAACCCTTCTTTTTACTGCTTAATGTCTTTCTATGCATAGATCTGGTTTTTTGAAGCTCTTGTCTTGATCAACTAACTGCAGATCTGAAGATATTGGCAACCACATTTGATGTTAGGGCTATTAGTTATGCGTAGCTAAAGTGGTCTTTTTTCGTACACTTTGACAAAGGATTCATACTAACAATTGGGATGAAAATATAGTAAGCAAAGTGGTTGAGTTACTCAGCGAGTACCAAGACTTATTCCGAGAAAAGTTTTCAGAACTAAAGGGGATCACGGGTGACTTAGGAGTCATGCATATCATTCTCAAACTAGATTCTCGGCCCATAAAATAGCGACCCTATAGGTTGAACCCCAAATATAAGCAGAAATTCAAAGAAGAACTTGATAAAATGATCACTGCATGTATCGTTGAACTTGTTGAACAACCAGACTAGGTTAGCCCAATGGTAGTTCACGAGAAAAAGGCTAAAGGGGAGATTCAGATCTCCATGGACCTACACAAGTTAAACGACACCTGTGTTCATGACCCATTCCCTACACCATTCTCGGACGAAATTTTGGATAGCATAGGGGGACAGGAAGCATACTCCTTTATGGACGGATTCTCAGGGTACCATCACATTATAATTTCTCGTGAGGACCACAGTAAAAACATGTTCACCGTAGAGTGGGGCTCTTTTCAGTATATTTTCATGCCGTTTGGTCTCAATAATGCCCCTCCTATTTTCTTACGGGTAGTGTTTGCGGTGTTCAAAGAATTCATCCACAAGTTCCTAGAAGTATGTTTTGATGATTGGACCATCTTCATCCTGGTGAAGGCACACATATCCAACTTGCGCATGATGTTGGATGACTTCTGAAAGAACCAAATTTCCTTAAATACCAAAAAGTGTATCTTCTGTGTACCCTTTGGTATCCTACTCGGCCATATAGTTTGTGGACAAGGGTTGATGGTGGATCCTACCAAAATTCCAGTAATCATCAACTTGTCAGTCCCAATGACGAAGAAACAGTTGCACTCGATCCTTGGGCACATAGGCTACTACCAAAAATTCATTCAAGGCTGCACACTGATCATGACCCCTATGGAAAAATTGCTCAAAAAGGATGTTTCGTTCTTTTGGGATGACGAGTGTCAAAAGAGCTTTGAGTTACTTAGAGATAAGATGGTCTCGGCACCTATTCTCATATTTCCTGATTGGGAGAAGGTCTTTCATGTCCACATCAATGCATTGGGAATTTCTCTCGGGGCTATCCTTACGCAGCCAGGAGAAGGAAACATTTATCATCAGGCTGCCTTTGCAAGTCAAAAACTCTCTGGCGCCAAATGTAATTACTCCACTACAGAGTGGGAGGGATTTGCCATGGTATACGCTTTGTAGAAATATTGACGTTAATTGTTAGGAGGACACTTCAAAATGTTTACAGACCATTCAGCCTTGAAGTACCTGGTAAATAAGCCTATTTTGGGGGGGGGGGATCTGCCGATGGTTACTGCTATTTCAGGAGTATGACTTTGAAATCGTCGTTAAGCCGGGAAATTTGAACCCTAGGCCAGATCACCTATCACAAATAGAGAATGGTGAAGAGTCAACAAACCTAGAAGATGGATTGCCCGATGCGCAACTGTTTGCTATTAAGGTAGTAGATGCCCACTTCGCTGATATCATTTAATTCTTGTGTTATGTCCCTATATTACTAGTATAGTCCCTTATTTTTCTTAGTGTAACCCCCTTATTGTTATTATTGTACCCTTGTAACCCCCATATTCTTATTATTGTGCCCTTAAATTATTATTGGTAGGTCAGCTAGGATTACATTGTGGCCCCATGGACTCCTATATATAGAAAGGAGGTTTTGTAATTTGTATCATCCAAGAATTTTTCATTCATGTAATGTATTAGAGGTTGCCCAATCGAAATGTCTTATTTCTAACATGTTGATATCTCTTTTCTTCTATTTTTGGATTTGGTTTCACAACATTTGGTATTAGAGCTTTGGATTCTAGGGTTTTCGTTGCTCCAAACCGGTCATTGTGGCATTTTCACAATAAATTTTTTTCTATGAAGGTTCAGAAGCGAACATTTTTAGAGTACAAATCCAATATCCTGAGGAACATCGTTGCATAATTTGAGAGCTTGATTCAGAAAATTTTCAGAGATATGAGTTTTGGAAGTTAGGGCTTTTTGCAGGCTCCTGGATTAAACCTAAACAGGTCATCACGACATTTTCACTATAACATTTTTTCTACTAAGTTCCAGAAGCTAAAATTTTTAGAGAGTGAAGCTGAAATCTTGAGTAACATCATCCAAAAATTTCAAAGCTTGGTTCTCAATATTTGCGGAGATATCATCTATGTAATTTAGGATTTTTTTAGGCTCCAAAATTTCATCTCAAAGAGGTTATCATGGGAAAGTATTCATAACTCTCTCTCTGGGCATCGGATTGGAATGCTACAAAAAGTGACCGCAACTACACAAAATGTAGTTTCTTGTCTATAAATTGCAGATCCAAAGGAGGAAACAATGACACGTGGCAAGTCGTACAAGTTTGCTCTACTGAACCAGTCCATAATTGGGTCATTGTGTGAGATTGGACATAAATTTGACTTGAAGAATCCAAATTAGGTCAGACCTGTAAAATTTGAAAGAAGCTTCAGAGTGATACTACAAGGTTGAATTTTAGATATTTAGAATCTACAGTTACAGAGATAATTAAATTTCAATATAGATCTCCTCAAAAGCAAGTAAAAGGTGTGTATATTTTTTTTTCCCGAATTGCATAAGTCTTGTTTGAAGAATCAAGTTGAATTGATTCCAAGGGCATATTGTAGAATATATATCAGTATTAGATTCTAAAATGGTGCCTGAAAGGAATTCAACACCCATTAAGCCTTTATAAGGCTCTACTATGACTCATGAAGACGAAGAATGGCAACATGACATATCAAATTTACAAGAGCAAGTGCAACAAATTTTGCTCTCGCAAAGAGAAACAAAAAATGACATGGAAGTTTTGAATAAAGGTGTGGAAACTAAGATGGATGGTTTGAAGAAAGGCGTGGAATCTAAGATGGATGTTTTGACGAATGGAATGGAAGCTAAGATAGATGGAATGGAAGCTGGCGTGGAATCTAAGATAGATGACATGGAAGCTAAGATCGATGAAAAAATGGAAAACATGAAGACTGATCTAAAAGCAAACATGGAAGGTTTGACAAAGTTGATACAAAAAATGCTTCCTAATGGTGAAAATATAGTAGAGGAAACTCATGATGAGAACAAAATAAATGCTAATCATGATTTCATAAACTCTAATGTTGGCGGGAAGAACCACCATATTCCAAAAATGGATATGAGGAAGTTTGATGGAAAGGATCTTGTAACATAGATACTATAGATGCAGCAATATTTTGATCTCAATAATGTACAAAACACACAAAACGTACGCATTGCAACTTTACATTTAGAACAAAATACATTTGTATGGTATCGAGGGCTTTGCTCTCGTAAAAAAAACAAAATCACTTGGTCAACTTTTACGGAGGAAATGATAGCACATTATGAGGATACAAAGAGTAACACCTTCTTTAGCCAATTGATAAATATCAAAAGGGTTTGGTGGGGGAGCACATTGAGGACTTACAAAAATTGAATATAACGGTAACTGATATTCCAGAGGAACACAGGATTGGTCTCTTCATAGGTACTTTAAAGGATAACATCCAACATGAAATTCACGTTTTGGAACCTGATTCATTGGAGAAGGAATTCAGGTTGGAAAGAAAAATTGAATGTAAAATTATGGCGACAAGGAAGCCTACCACTCACTTCTATAAAGAGGGAAGTGTTCCTACTCCTAGATTTCAACAACCTACAAGGTTGACACCACAACAATTGGAAAAAAAAAGAGCAAAAGGGCTTTGCTACAGCTGTGATAGAAAATACACTAAAGTTCATAAGTGTGCTGAGAAGAAATTATTTTACATACATTGTGAAGAGGAAGAAGAAAATGAACAAGAAGAGGATATACACCAGGAACCAACCCTAGAAGAGGAAGAAATGAGTCAAACCATATCGTGTAATGAATTGGCAGGAATTACCACTCCTCAAACTCTCAATATAGAAGGACATATCAAGAAGAAAAAGGTAATAGTTTTGATTGATTCAGGTAGTACCCATAATTTTATTCATTGTAAGGTAGCCAAGGAATTGGATTGCTTCCTATACCCAGCACCAAAATGTCAAGTGATGGTCACAAATGGAGGAACTATAAATTTCTCTGGAAAATGACATAATATCAATCTAACCATGGGGGAATATGTATTGAATATTCCAATGCTTTCCATTCCTATGGGAGGTGCTGATGTTGTACTAGGAGTACAATGGTTACAAATCTTTGGGGACAGTAGCTTTTAATTTTCAAGAACTTTTCTTGATTTTTTTTTCAGAAGGAAAGGAAGTCAAATTATGGGGTATTGCAGGGAAGAAGGGAAATATAATAAGCTCTAATGTCATGACAAAGCTTCTAAATAAAGAACAACGAGGCATAATTGCACAATTATGCTCACTAGAAGTTCCAACAACAAAATAATCTATTTTTGTAGATCTCCAACAAGTCTTGGAGAATCATTCCAAGTTTTTTAAAACTCCCAAAGGACTCCCACCTATTCGTGATCATGATCATGCTATTCATTTGATTACAGGAAGTGTTCCTCCAAACATCAGGCCTTATAGATATGCTTATGTCCAAAAGAGAGAAATTGAATGTATGATTGCAAAAATGTTAGAGGCGGGTATAATTCAACCTAGTCAAAGTTGTTTCTCTACTCCTGTAGTATTGGTACACAAGAAGGATGGATCATGGTGCATGTGTCCCGATTATAGAGAGCTCAATAAGCTCACCATTAAATATAGATTTCCCATTCCTGTGATTGATGAATTATTGGATGAATTACATGGAGAAATTTATTTTACCAAGTTGGATCTTCGTTTAGGATATCATAAAATTAGAATGAAGACTGAAGATATTCCGAAAACAACATTTCAAACTCATGAGGGTTATCATGAATTTTTGGTCATGCCTTTTGGCCTTACCAATGCACCTTCTAAATTTCAAGGGTTGATGAATTCCATTTTCAAACCCTTCCTTAGAAAATTTATGCTAGTATTTTTTGATGATATACTAATCTACAGCAGGTCTTTGAAGGATCATGTTCAACATGTTGGCAGGGTGGTCAAAATATTGCAGGAGAAACAATTATATGCAAAAACATCCAAAATGTTTCTTTGGAGTACAAGAGGTGGAATATCTGGGTCATATTGTATCTCACGAGGGTGTTAAGCTAGACCCTACCAAAATTAAAGCGATTAAGTAATGGAAAGTCCCCACAACCATAAAGTAGTTGCGAGGATTTCTTGGGTTAACAGTGTGTTATCACAAGTTTTTGAAGAATTATGGGAGAATAGCAACACCTCTAACAACATTATTGAAGAAATATGCATTTTCATGGACTCCTAAAGCAACTAAGGCCTTTGAACATCTTAAAGAGGCAATATGCCTAGCACTGGTATTAGCTACGCCAAACTTCAAAAAAATCTTTATTATGGAATGTGATGCCTCAGGAAATGGAATTGGTGCTGGTTTAATGCAATAAGGAAGACACATTTCTTTTTAAAGTCTTCCAATCAAAGGAAAGTATTTACAGAAACCTATTTATGAGAAGGAAATGTTAGCAATATTGCATGCACTAAATAAATGGAGAACTTACCTAATGGGAAGACACTTCAAGGTAAAAACTGATCATGATAGTCTTAAACACTTTTCGGAACAAATACTATTTTCAAAAGACCAGCAAAAATGGGTCACAAAGATGTTTGATTGTGACTTTGAAATAATCTACAAAAAGGGAAGCTAAATGTTGTTGCAGATGCACTCTCAAGAAAGAATGAAGAGGTGGAAGCATTTCTTTGTGCCATTTCTATTATCCAACCAAATTGGATAACTAAAGCAAGAGATGAATGGAAGAAGGATGAAGAAGTGTGGACACTGATTCAAAAGTTGCAGAAAGATCCTAGTACATCTGATACATTTAGTTGGAAAAATGATTCCTTATGATACAAAGATCACTTATATCTTTGTAAGAATTCCCAACTAAAACAAAAGATTCTTTTGGAATTGCACACTTCTCCTTTAAGAGAACACTCAGGATTTTTAAAAACTTACCACAGGGTGAGGAAAGAATTTTTTTTGGGATGGCCTTAAATCTGATATTCAAAAGTTTGTGGCGGAATGTTTGGTTTTCTAGCAGAATAAAGTTGAGACAATTAATACCCCGGGTCTTCTACAACCTTTATCCATTCCAAGTCAATGTTGGGAGGAGATTTCAATGAATTTTATCACAGGTTTACCTAAGTCCGAAGGAAAGAGTGTCATCATGGTGGTATTTGATAGACTTACCAAGTATGCACACTTTTGTGCATTATCTCATCCACTTAAAGCAAGTACAGTTGCTACTACATTTATGGACACAATTCAAAAGCTACATGGAAACCCAAGGGTTATTGTGAGCGACAGAGATCCCATTTTTACTGGAAATTTTTGGACGGAGTTATTTTCTTGTTTGCGTACTCAATTAGCTCATATCTCATCTTATCATCATCAATCCGACGGTCAAAATGAGATAGTAAATAAATGTTTGCAAGGATATCTTTATTGTTTTGTATCTGATAAACAAACACAATGGGTCAAGTGGTTACCTCTCGCTGAATGGTGGTATAACACTTCCTTCCATACTGTAGCAAAAATGACCCCATTTATGGCACTTTATGGATATCATCCACCATCCATCACATCATCTTTAAGAGAAAATTCGAAGGTTCAAGCAGTGGAAGATCACATCGAGCATCAACAAGTTCTCCAAATCTTAAATTACAACCTGAATTTGGCACAAAATCGAACGAAACAACATGCAGATCAACATCATAGAGAGAGAAGTTTTGATGTAGGAGACTGGGTAATTTTATAGAAACAACCATACAAAAAAATGTCCCTCAAGCAAGCTAAGAATGATAATAAATTGTTGCCAAAGTACTATGGTCCTTACAAGGTGTTGCAAAATATTGGTACTATGGCATACAAATTGGAGCTTCCTGCTTCTTTGCGAGTGCATCCAATTTTCCATGTTTCATGCTTAAAGAAGGTTATAGGTGAAAATCTTCAAGTTCAAACAATATTTCCAGAACTTGATGAGGAAGGAAAAATCATATTGGAACCTGAAGCGGTCATGGAAACCAGAACTCGACAGCTATGAAATCGATCAATTTCAGAGTATCACATCAAGTGGAAGAACTTACCCACTGAAGATTCTACATGGGAGGATGAGAATTTTATACAGAAGCACCTAGAGCTACTCAAGCATTGAGGACACCACTTTTTTGAAAGAGAGGGGCATGTTAGGTCCCTATATTACTAATATAGTCCCTTATTGTTGTTAGTGTAACCCCCTTATTGTTATTATTGTACACTTGCAACCCCCATATTGTTATTATTTTTCCCTTAAATTATTATTTTTAGGTTGGATAGGATTACATTGTGGCCCCATGGACTCCTATATATAGAAAGAAGGTTTTGTAATTTGTATCATCGAAGAATTGTTCATTCATGTAATATATTGGAGGTTGCCCCCTCGAAGTGGCTTATTTCTAAGGTGTTGATATCTCTTTTCTTCTATTTTTGGAGCTGGTTTCACAACATCTTGACTACTGGGAGGGAACCCCCAGAGTACTCAGTGCAATAGAAGAAAGAGCTAGTCGCTCGAGCAACAGACTTTACCATCATTGCAGGTCATTTATATAAGATGAGAGCTAATGAAGTATTACGGATATATGTTTTGGAGCATGAAAGGCACGCTATATTAGCAGAGGCCCATGACGGAGTAGCAGGAAGTCACTACGCAGGGAAAGAAACAATGCAAAAGGCTTTGAGGGTTGGGTTATGGTGGCCTACCCTGCATTGTGATTCCCACGATCATTGTAAAGCTTGCGATACCTGTCAAAAAACAGGGAGACCATCCCATAGGGATGAAATTCCCATTCAATCGAACATGGCTCTACAAGCATTCAATAAGTTGGCCATCAATTTCATAGGGCCTACCAACCCACCAGAAAAGAAGATGGGTTCGCGCTACATTATTACTGCCACTGATCATGTAATTACGTGGGCCGAAGCACAAGCAGTAAAGGATTGTACTGCGGATACTGCTGCACATTTCATCTTTGAATAGATCCTGACCATATTTGGGTGTCTGAATATCCTCATGAGTGACAGGACTATGCAGTTTGTTAAAAAAACAATCCAAGCTTTGACCGCGGAGTTCCGAACCCATCATGAAAAAGGCACACCATATCATCCACAGGAAAATGGTGTGGTTGAAGCCTTCATTAAAATCTTAGAGCAAGCACTGAAAAAGGTCTGCAATGCCGATTGCAGTGATTGGGACGTGCGCATCCCGTCAGTTCCTTCGGCTTATCGAACCACCTGCAAAAAGCTAACTGGGAAAACTCCTTTTTAGGATGGTCTATGGCAAGGAGGCAATTATGCCAATGGAGAAAATTATTCCTAGTCTACGTATCGCAGTGGTTACGAACATGGTGGGCCCTGAAATCATAGAGGAGTGCTTAGTGCAGCTTGTGGCTTTGGAGGAAGATCGGTTCCTGGCTAATTTTGATCAGCAGGTGCAGAAGGTCCACGATAAAGCCTGGCATGATCGAAATATTCCCCAAAAGACTTTCGCGAAGGATGACTTGGTCCTCTTATATGATAGCCAATTTGCAAAACATCCAAGGAAGTTTCGGTAGCTCTGGCTTGGTCCCTATACTGTTAAGGAGATCACGGATGGTGGAGCTATTCGGTTGGCCACCCTGCGCGACGATGTGCTGCTAGGATATGTCAATGGTAGTCGGCTCAAACCATATTGTATCAAATGACTACATGGTCAGAGTAGCTTTGCAGGCGCAAATGATGAACCTAACATCGCAATGACTCAGGACGAGTCACAAGATTGTGTTGGGGGACTGTTGGAACAGGGTCTCTCACAAGCTGCGAAACTGGTCCATTTTGTGTATTTTTTTATTATATTTAGTCTAGCGCAGGGGCTTTGTGGTGGGTCAAAGCCCCTAAAGAATTGTAAGTGGGTTAAGTGTAGACCAAGAGTCCGCAAACCACGGTTTGTGGACCATTGGATGCATAGGCTAAAATATTATAAGTAGTTGAACCTTTTTGAGTTGTAGGACAGGCTAAGAATGATAAGATATTGTTGCTAAGTGCAAATCGATAGATCTGGTCAGGATTGTTGGGTAAGGACTCCTACTGCTGTGTGCGTGGAGGGCCTCTGTCCTGCTGTGTGCAGACCCTGTTGCTATGTGCACAGGTTGGGTTTTTGGGGTATTGTAAGTATATCTAAAAGATTAATGAATGTGGAAGTACCATTGAATATCTGAATCCACTGGAATTACTTTGATATGAATATGTGTTGATTTTATTACTTAATATATGTTGTTGTGTTATTGATTTAAGCTGCGAACATACTTGTGTTGCTTATTTATGTTGTGATCTTGGTTTTTTATGTTTTACTTCGTATAAGAATATCTGGAATAACTGAGTATTGTTATGTGAGTTAATGATCTGTTGATTTTTGTGAGTTTTATTGTTGTTGTGTACATGGATGTGAAGGGAATCTATAGATATAGGCTCTATGATACAAGATCTGGTCACTATAAGGGTGAATGCAGCTCTGCTTGCCTTACCTACCCTCTCTAAGGGTGCGGAAACTAGCACCCACCCATACTACTTCAGGTGAAACTTTGGCCTGCGCAAGCAAGTCATTGCCAAAAAGGGCTTGTATTATAGGGGTTTGCTGGCAAACCTTGAGCCTCCGAACCTGGGTTAGGACCCCTCAAGCCAAAAGTGGCCCAAAAATTTCTTCTGTGTTGGCATGTTTTTGGAGTCAAAAAGTTACTCGATGGTTTCACATAGATGATCCCATCTTTCTTCACTTATAATTTACAGATTTCCAACTTTCTAAACACTTCATCTACCTCTGTGTATATTTCAAATGTTGGCTTGTTGAGGAAAATATGTTTGATTTCATATTTTATAATTAAATCAAAATCTAAACATTGAAGAAAATATTTCCCTGTCACATGGCCTTTAATCACATTATTCATCAGTAATTTTTGTTGATATCAAAATTTGACTAAATTATTATCCCAGATTTCAAAAAAAAAAAAATGGAGAAATATCGTGAGTTTTAGAAATCTCACTGCCTTCACTATCCTAAGTCAAAATGTTTCACTGAATTTCCCCCTGTTTACCTTCTAAAAGTCTACCCCAATACTACAAAGAATAACTTCATCATTGGGCTTGTTTACCTCATTCCATTGCCTTACCCTCACTCTCATTCATGGCCTTCTGTCTCTAAAAAACCCATTTTCTCCTTTCCTCAAAACCCTCATAAAACCCCTTCATTCATCATTTTTTCCTTTGACATATTAAAACAATGTAAAAATTTCCCTTTTTACATTGTTTAAATTTGAGTTCTAACCGTTGGGTCCTTTTAATTCTATTTAAAAACCCTGTTTTATATCTAAACCCACCCGTTTTTGATACAGTAGGCCTTAAGCCCCTCTCTTCTAAGCTACAACCCCTTTTACCCATCAAACCCCAACCTTTCGCTTATCCTTAAGCCCTTCTCCCCATGGAACTTCTCCCACACTCCTTTTATTTTTATACACCCGTAAAACCTTATATAAAGGCCCTTCAAACCTTTGAAAAATCAAAAGTGGGCCCCCTCCTTTTCATTACACCCATGCCCCTAGACTGAATCATCCCTGTCTTTGATCGGAGATCCATTCCCCCGATCCTACTGTTATCGCTTCCCCGACCTTTCCCCACATATATTATAAACCCCGCGCTACAAGACAAACACTCTGCCATGTTGCCTCGTGCCCGAGCCCCATTCTCCACTAAAAACACCACCAGCCAACCACGCCTCGACATCTGTCATCCCCGACCCCACCGTTCTGTTCCAAAACTTTCTTTTCACCTCCCCAGCGTGGGATGGCCATCAATCTCTGCTCCCCGGGATCCGAAATCAAATAATTCCTATCGCAAATAAAGAGGCGATGGGTTTAAAGTTTTGCGACCCACGCGAAATGGGTTGGTTTTCGCTTGCCCTGTGTTGAACCCTGGGGTATATCACGTCCATTTTTCCTAAAACCACAAATGGCCTTCTATCCATGCAGTAAACCACCTACAGTTTTTTAAAAACCGTCTTTCCCTCCATGCCAAATTCAAAACCTCCTGCCTTCATTTGAACTTCCTCTTGGTCCCAACTTTGAAACTTTTCCTCCTGCACCCCCTCCACCTCTACAAAATGCCTTCCGACAGTCCAAAACCCCAAAATAAAAAATCAGTTTGTTAGCTCCCCGTAATTTTCAATATTGGTAAAGTCAAACTGCAGAGAGAACATTGTTTCAACCACTTTGGGATTCTAGGATCTAGCCCTCTTGAATCCAGAGAGGGATCTCTCCAATAAGTGCAAAGATTGATTTATCTTTAAAGATTTTTTGGGTAATGATAATAGGCTAGTTATAAAGGCCGAGGTTTTTGTTTTGTTTTGGATGGTTGAGCATGAATATTAATTGAGTGGAAAGTCCTAAATGGAAATAGTTTCAATGGTGTGAATTTTCAAGCAATCAGAACAAGCTTTGGCTAAAAAGATAGATATAACGCTGGTTTTTAGTCCATTGGGCTATGGAGTCATAATAGGGCTTTAATTGTGCAAAATTTCAAGAGTGATCCAAGGGGAAATTCATCTATATCACAAGATATTTTGAGATAAAATGATGGAATGGAAACAATAAAAGTGTTAGAGGGGTGGAAACAGATAATAATTTCAACTAGGATTTATAGTCTATCCAAACAAGAAAATCCTTTTAAGCAACCATTTAAAACCAACCAAATGGTATGGCTCACCATAAAACTCTTTGGACAAGCTCGTATTCAAGATAACTCAAGAGACAAACAATCCAGTAATCCACATAATTACTTTAAGAAAGGATGAAAACACATAACATAAACAAAGTATAGCCTAAGATCAGATAAAATACTTTTAAATCTAGTCTGCTTTTAGCATACACTTAGGGAAACTTTTAGAATTTACCTTCGGAGAATAGAAGCTAGAAAACAGGGCACACCATCACTTTTCTAGTCTAACTTTACTTAGCAGATAATGAAAATAACATTCAAGAACAATGTTTAAAGAAAACAGTAGGACGAGGGAACGCCAGCATTCCTAACTGCTTAAACTGTATTGAATCATTCCTAAATAAACAATTTGGAGGAAAACATTGAGATAAATCTTATCAGTCAGAGAAGGGTACTGTAAATAGTAATTCCTAACTCTATGTTTGTTATTCTTTATCAGAGAATAATGGACAAAATGGCATACATGAAAGGGAAAACAATTAACACAGAAAGAAGCACTTCACCGGTGATATAGACTAGGATCCCAAGAAACAGCTTCTATATTGATGTCAATCCAGTTACAATCTTCAAGTCTAATGTTTGAGTTCAAAAATCATCTTCACTTCTTAGCCTAACTTATTTGATCACAAACAGAGCTTCAAGAGCCTTTTAACACTATTTACAAGTAGAATTTTCGAGCACAAGTATATTTCAAAGTTCAGCAACCAACATTGTTTCATCTTCTACAGAAGTATTTATAGAAGAAATGAGGAGGTGGGATGGGATAAAAAATCTTCAAGGTTCAATTAATACAAATAAATGCTTCTCGGCCTTTGAGGGGCTCGATGGAGAAGATTACAGATATTTCCTCTGTATTAATTGTTTTACATTAAGAATTAAGCTCAGTGGGATGATTTTGTTGACCTTTAGGCTCTGTATCATCTTGTAATAACTCTGCTGATATTTTGCAATAAGTTCCTTTGGATGAATTAACTGTTCGGCTGTGATGAGGTAAATATCCTTTGTTTTGGTCATATCTTGGGCCTCTGTTGAATGCTTTGAGGCTACAGGTGGCTTTGGTAGCTGAGAGGAATCAATTAGCCTCTGATGTGGCAGTGGATGCATCCTCTGTCTAATAAATATTTTTAATTTGTCTTTAACTGTGTTTACTTTAGTGGATTAGGCTATTGATTTTCGATCTTAGCCGTAATCCACTTTAAAAACTGTGAAAAAAATCTTCAATCTTCAATTTCTGCTGTGGTTAGGTCTTCAACACTGATACTCTTTTAAATTTTACTGTGTCTTGTTGATGTGTAGGTGTACAAAGGGTTCATATGGCATCAATGCCCATGATACACTGATGAAACGTGATGGTCGAACCCTGCAGATGGATACTCTTTAATGAATGAATACCAAGAGGATCGTCATCCTCGGCTTTCACTTTTCTATTAAAATATTTCGATAAAATATTTAAAACCTACATAAACCAAATTTTTTTTATGAATTCTTGCGTTATTGGGTAAAACTGGTTCAGAGGTTGTGGTTAGGAGCATGGACATTGGATGAAAGCATCCATTAATGGTGATTACGCATTGAGGTTTAACGGAGGCAATTTGGAAAAAATGGTGGAGAAAATAGAGTTTGATCCGTCGATCTAGCAAAGATCAACAGTGGGGAGCGACTTGGGAAATATAATGAAGAAGGACCGCTTTTTCATAAAAAAAATAAAAATACAAAGGAAAAAGGGTGAAAAATTCCTTTGGCGGAGGAAATATATTGAAAGGAAATTGGGGTTTCCCGGATGATTTTGGGTTGTTAGATCATATGGGGCTCAGAGATCAACGGCTGTGGTCGTGCGTGATGAAACACAATGGAAACAAGGGAAAGCAGTTTCGGGTGGAGAAACCGGCAGTATCGCGCAACAAAATGGCAGGTAGGTGGTTTTAACTTTTCGAACGTGATATGTGTTCCTACCCGACATGTGGCATTTCAATACCGCCTACATCATGTAAATTTTATGAATTAACAGTCGAGCATAAAGTTACATGAAAATGCGCATCAACCGTTAGATCTTGGGTCTCAGATCGAACGGTGGGCAGTGAGCGCGATATTGGATAGATGCGCGGGCAGAACGAGGTGGGGCAGAACATGAGTGGTTTCAATCTGAGCCGTTGGATCAAATATTGGATGGCTGAGATAAAATTTGGAGGGAGGCAGGACCCACAAGAGTCAGGCCTATCGGGATTATTATGAACCGTTAGATGAAAGTAGATCAACAGTCAGGATTGAAACTGGGGTTAAATGAAAAGTAAACGAGTCGGAGAAAGGGGTTAATATAGGTCGTTGATTTGTAGAGATCAACGACTAAGATCTCCCCAAACAACCTTATAAAGTGGGGCTTCATGTTTTTAACCAAGGTCGAGAGGTGCAATCTAGGCCATCGGATCTTGACACGTGGATGGCCCAGATGTAATTGGAGCTTTCGTGATCGGCGGGGCATTGGACATGGGAGCGCCGAAGAAATTGACTGTGGTCCGTTTATCTACAGATCAGATCAATAGTGGAGGATGAATCGGAAGACCGCCAATCAGAGGTGACGAATAAAATAATACACTACGCCAATGGAATTGTCCGATGTGATATAGCGCTGGCTGTTTGATTGGCCCAAGATCAACGGCGGAGAAGGGATCTAACCAATTAACGGGCGGGACCCTTTATGACATATGAAAACCAAAAATTATAAAATACAAAGGTTTTATGGTGTCGGGGCGGGTTATACAATGAGGCTTGGCACCCGATTGCGGGGCCTTTGGATATATGGAAAAGCAAAGGAACCGAGGTTTATATATAAGGGTGCTAATCGGGATTGGGAGGAAGGAGCAGGCTTTTCAATCTACCCATTTGTAAATCTCTAATGTGAGATTTTTTAGACCGTCGATCGGCCTTTGTCAACGACTTTTATCATTCAAAACATTGCACCGACGCGTTTAGTTAAAAACATAGGAAAAAGGGATTTTATGAATTAACAAAGGGAAAAAGTGATCGGACATGGTTTATTCATAAGTTTAAGCGCCCGATTGTGGGGATTTGGTTTTGTGGAGCATCAAAGGGATCGGGGGTTATGTATAAAGGCGCCAATCGGCATCGGGATTTAAACATGATAAAAAGACTTGCACGCATCAATTGTTTCCGATGCGATGAGCGCCCGATTGGGTTAGCGCCTGGTTCTAGGGCATGGGCATGTGGTGGGGAAGTGGTTTAGGACTTGGCCCAAAGGGGCTTAGGTCCATAAAAAAAAACTTTATTTTTTGTGATTTTTTCAAAGTATTTTGATGGATTTGGGGGTTTCATCAAGGTTTAAAATTGAGTTTTAAACCTTGTAAAAGGAGTTTTATGAAGGAAGGAAGGGAATACATGGAAAATGGAGGAATTTCATGAGGAAGAAGAGAACAAAAATGAAGGTTAATTTGAAGTGAAAGGATGGTTAAAATGAGGGAAAAAATGGGGATTTTTGCAGTAGTATTGCTTTCATGGAGATAGCAGAATTTCGGAGTTCAAGAGGAAAATAGCAGTGAATATTTAAACAAAGGGTATGATGTCTTCACAAGGCTTCAAGAATTAACAATTTTGTAATGAAACTTGTTTCTTTAGGGCTTCAAACAATGATTTAGCCACCATTTGACATGAAAAATTTTATAGGTGGCTAACACAGTTAAACCCTCCTGCAGGTTTTAACTAATTGTTTGTGTTATGTCCAGGTTTTAATGGCGAAAGGTGATTAAACTCCACTCCACAGTCTAAATTAAATTGGATTAAACACTGGGTGATGATCCAATGGCTTCATTCAAAGTTTAAAGGACTAGAGGCCCTACATATAAATCAATAATCGATGAATCATGATCATCGACTAATCAAAGGAACCCTCGAGCCACGAAGACAACCTTCCTTTCACAGAGAAAACATAAACAGTCAGAGAAACAGAGAAGGAAGAAAGAAGAAATATTAGAGGACTAATCTTAATAAAAGGATAAAAGCAAAGGATTAGCCTGACAAGCATAAATTAAAAGAAAGAAAGGAAGATAGTGGAAAGACAAAAAGACAAAGCCAAAGGATCAAAAGAAATAAATCAAAGGATTAAATAAATAGAACAGAGATCAAAACAAATTAAATAAAAAATGATAAAAGCAGACATTCAAAGCATAAAAGACAAAGTTTAAGGCCTAATGACAGAGATTAAAGATAAAACAAAGGAAAATTTACCCAAAATAGATTCGAATGACTCAGCCTGTGATAGTTATGGCTTTCAAAAGATATTTGTGCCACCTAGTGCTTTGTTTCCTTCAATAAAGCATTTAGCAGTTATTAGGCTGAGTCAAAGATATTTATACCTGCGAGACAGTTATTGTAAAAGTTATGAATATGTAATGTTCCAAATTTTTCCCCCGGATGCGGGTGCTCCAATGTATAGTTATTGAGATGGGACACAGGAGTGGCAAGTCCTGCCGACACCTGCCCAACCAGTACGCTGCATTAAATTGCCATCTGCGCAATGGCATGCAACATTTAAAATCTACTCCTACCAACGCAGTGGGCTCAGAAAACATTAGCACTCACTCGACTTCAACTGAGACGAATCCTACCTCCGCATGCTCCGGCTGGATTTACATCAAGGGCACAGTTATGGAGACAGATCTGCTGTGTGTGGGAAGGATGGACATGGTGCGAGTTGGCGCCGATCTCATGGACTGGTACCAAACGCATCAGGTTAAATATCACCTGGTCTCGGATTACATTCAGATTTGCGTTAGCGTTGTTGGTTACCTTCTGCATCGTTGGGAGAGGGTCTATCAATGGAGGTTGCGTTCAGTTCAGAGTGAGGCTCAACCACCACGGAGAGCTGCACTGGTGCTGCGTTTTCATCCGAGCCCGGGCCACCCTCTATTGGCTTTCTCCGTTGTCTTGGTTGCGTTTAGGACCTTGCTTTTTCTTACAATGCCACAGATTCGACACCGTATGCGGAGCCGAAGAGGAAGCTCCAGGGGTCGCCCCTCTCATGAGCATTCCAGCCCCTCTCTGGATTCTTCCTCCTATGGCGGAGGCTCGAGCCACTACCCCCGGACACGAAGTGGTAGGGGGCACACTCAAGATTTCCACCTGTTTTGGGGTCCCCATTCGCATCGCCCGCCTGCCTCCCCTGCTCCCAATACAGGCACTGCTCATTTTATCTTCAACAGTTCCCTCAACCGCCCTCGGATTACAGCTATTTTCTCGGTGGTTTTTCTTGAGGAAAGCCTGCAAGGGGAGTCTGGCTCGCAGCCTGTCATTCCTGATGCGAATACTACTGTTCTTGGTGCCCAATTCTCGAATTTCAATTTGGGAAGCGGCAGTGTCCCATTGCAGACTCCGTTGTGCCCTGTAAGTTCGGTTTCGAATGAAGACATGCTCCCTGCTGAACCTGGACTCTCGGCTTCTGAAGAAGGGCTCGCTCAGGACATGCGCACCTCCAGCTGGTGCAGGATTGTGGAGGAGACTCCCGATGATTAATGGGTCTATTGTTTGGTTTTCTTTTTTCTGTTTCTGTAGCCCAACCTATTGGGTCTTTTTCAGCACTGTTAGTTATGGAACTTTTTTGGTACTTTTTGTTCATTCTGGGTCAAAGCATATTATGGAAAAACCTCGCTCTGCACCCCTGCGTGGGATAAGGCAATCTATATCTTTGCTTTTTTCTGAAAATTATGCCTCTAACGCAGTAGACTCTGACTTCGGTCTCGTTGTATTATTATCCCTCTGTTAATAGATCAGTTTTACTTAGAAAAAAAAAATGTTCCAAATTTTTCCTTTAATAAATTGGAACATTAACTTTTGCTACATTCACTTATAAGTTGAATAATTGGGTAATGAGGCCCAAAGACAATAAAAACATGGATAAAATCCCTCTATTATGAAAGGGGATCAACCTTGGAACTAGATTTCACACCCTCATGTGTGAAAGGAGACATTTTCAAAGAGGCTTGGTTAAGTTTGACCAAGTCAAACAGCACAGGGTATGAGGTGGAAATCACTACATAAGACAACAAAGAAATAGAGGATGGAATATTCCTTGAAGAAGGAAACCCTAATAGAGTGGGACCCATGGAGAGGGAGCTCTCATGTGTTTAAAAGGAGGGCAAGGTAGCCATTGTTATTCATGCTTGTATTATTCATTTCATTTCTATTCATACATTGTGCATTCTTTTGCTGTTTAGAAAGAATTGCCAGAGAATTCCTATATAGGATTCCTCTGCCTTTCTTGAGAAGCCTCTTGAAGGAGTTGTACTAATTTGTCTCACATCTAGGCTTGAGGCCAAGCATCCTCCTCCAGGACAGTGTTATTGCTGCAGCAACATAATTCTATGTTGCAGGGTGTTGCAGTGAGAAGTCACAACACCTCTTTCATTGCTTGTTTTTCAGAGGGAGACTCTCTCTTTCCTTTGGATGATTATCTTGGAAGCTTTAGAGCTTATTTTCAGATCTTGGCACTTGGCCACTTCATTTTATTCCACCTACAATGCAGTTACCCTCTTAGATTGCGTTATTTTCATGGAGCCCTTGTAGTGAGGGATTGCAGGTTGATTGGAGGGTGAGATCTCAAGTGTAAGGACCAGCCTTCCACTTTGTAGATCCATTGGAGGAGGTCTAATTCATGTTTTTTATCATATTCAGACTTCTCTATTGAGTTCCAGAATTGAGTTGCAGCTTCTTCCCAACAACTTCGACATTTTTCCCATTTTGTATATTTTAGCCAATCCTTTGGAGGATTGATGTTTTACTGTTTCTAAGGGTTGGGGCTTTGATTCCCTATTGTATTTGAGCCATATCTTGCCATATATTTTAGTTATCATGTAATATGGAGAAGTAGATTTTATAAATTGCATCCTCTTAGCCTGGGTTTCTGCAGAAATATCAGTGGTCTTGTATTTCATGTACTTGTCTTCTTGAGGCTTGCAATGCCTTTCTTGAGTGGATGTTTCCTCAAGAACTCGTACTCATTTTTCTGCTATACATTATTTGTTGGATATTCATGTCTTCTTGTCTCAAATCTCATAAAATAACGCTATCTTTCCATTTATTTCTCAAGAATTGTTGCAGTCCCTCATCGGGCATTTTCTGAGGACATCTAGCAGTGGGAGATTTGTTTAACCACTATAGAAGGATTTCTTTGGAGCCTCCTCTTGGATTCAGAACTTATACACAATTTTATAAGGGATCCAAGTATCGGTTTCAATTCCCACATCTACCATTACTAGAAAATGCATTTTCTAGTCATGCCTAACTAGCTGTTCCAGATTGGGAACATTATAGTGGTATCAAAGAAAATTTCTTGGCTTAGCCTGTGAGTCTAAGCCCAATAAGATCAGAATGTTGAAGAATATGAGATTTCTCTCATCGTTATTCAGATCCAGAGAGAACCTCTCTAAGTAGGTCAAGAATATTGAAGAAGAAGAAGAGGAAGGACCATGCACTTCCTATTCTCATCAAGAAGAAGACACTGAGCATGGAAGACACTTGGATTATCAAATTCTAAGTGATTAACGTGTTGAGTATAGATCTCAACCTAGAGCCTTCAAGGAGACTCTAGATTTCCCTCATTTCATCCAGTTGAAGGAAGAGAAGAGACCCTGTAGCAGAAGAGAAATCAAAAGCAATAGATTTTTGTTGTCTACCTTTGATGGGTCATCTACTGCAAGAACTTGGGTGAGAGAGTTGGAGGCATTTTTCCTACTACATCCTGTAGCAGGGAAAGAAGCTATTGAAATATCAACGCTGCACTTGGAAGGTGAAGCCTATGATTGGTGGAGCAGCCACTTGAACCATGAAAGGGTGAAAAATTTTGTAGAGTTCATCCAAGGGTTGATCAAAACCTTTGATGGTGAGAGGGAAAAAGAAGGGAAGATCACACCACCACTTGAGGAGACTTGTGATAATGCTGTCATAGTCATGAAGGAGTAGCCACATGCATCAACAGTTGGAGTAGCCAACACTTTGGAGGAAGGAAATATTGTAGCCCTACAAGAAGTTCCAAATGCACATCAAGGTATGAAAATATTTCCACATTCTATTATTGCAGCGAATTCTTTTGATCAATGTGGGAATTTGCTTTGGAATGACCAAGGGTCAAATCACACTGCTACCATAGAGCAGCTTGGTTGCACTACACTGTGCAACATGGAAATATTCAAGGGAGCAAACCATCATTCTCATGAGCCATTGTTGGATTGTACATCACATTTGAGGTTGGGGTTTGAAGACTTGATGAAGGATGGTAGACATCTTGGAGTGAGAAATCCTTTCTCCTTTCAAGATGACACTTTCTCAATGAGATCTTATCAGCTCAAAGAGGAACTTATACCTTTAGCATATCCAAGAACTCATTGGTTTTGGAGGACTATTGTTGAGAGGGAGGTCTCAAGGAGAGATCTCATTAGAGGTGCACTTCAAGACACCATGGAGTGCAATGATTTTATTCCTTTATCACAGGGGCAGATAGAAGATGGGGGACATCTTAGGATGGATAACATCTCTCATGCTTGTGTTGGACATTCCTTGAGCCATACACATCATTATGGGAGGTTTTTTCCTACCATCTATTTGGGTCCTTATAGGGTCTCATTCATCCTTGAGAAGGTTGCATCTCAGAATCCCATGAAGTGCAAAGACAGAGATTAGGTATGGGAGAATGACATTTCTCATGGGAGGAGTACCAAGATGAAGAGGAGGAGAAGACATCCATAAGTGGTTGAGTGGGCGTGGTTGGTGAGCAAGGAGAAGGTGATCTGCTTGTATATTTATGATACCAGACAGCAGGAGGCTTCGCTACGCTGGTTACTCTTGAAAGAGTTCGGCCATCACATGGCAAACACTCTTCCTAAGAGTAGAAGGATGGAGGAGAGACAGCAGGATACTTGCATCTTTTAGTAGCAAAGAGTATGGATGCATGTTGCTGGTATGATATTAATATCATTCATTATGTTCTCATCACATAATCTGTATGATGGAAGTATGGGGATGAAACAAAATATTTTGTTGCTTTGCTTGTTCTTGGGAGAGCAAGGGCATATTTGCTCTCACACATTGCATAATGTTGCAGGAGGAGGAGATGGCATTATCTCCTTGGTATTTAATTATTTGGAGGCTCTTCCATCTTGGGAAGTATTCCATATTTGTTGCAGCATTATTAGAGGAGTCTTTGACAAGGAGCATGTAAAATAACAGAGCTTGGTATTGACAGGATTTTATTTACATGAGCTCACAGCGCTGTCACTTTGGAGCAGAGATTTATGGATGGAGTGTCCCCAGGATCACTTCACTATGGATGCACTTGGTGAACAAGGAGGAGGTAATGATGGTAGAGTGGTGGATAGAGGCATCTATCACTTTGAAATATTCTTCTGGACTTGGGTTTCCAAGTATGAGGAGGATTATTTTCTTGCAACACATGGCTCATTCATGTTCATAGCATGCCAAAACACTATGGATAGCTCACTCATGGATACATGTATCATTTCACTTCCATCATTTGGTAAGAAGTTTGTTTATACATTCATTGATTTTCATACTCTTACCATTACTATGCAGTGCATTGCTCCACAAGAGGGCAAGCTTTTCACATTGCTCCATGTTTATAATTGCACGAATCTATATGATGGAAGCAGCGATATTTTATGTGGCTTTGGGAAAATGTTTTCTCATTACATGTATGTTCAGTTTTTATGTCCAACTATTTTCCAAATGATGACATACATGCTTAACTATGTATCAAGAAACATATTGCCTTGTACTTTTCTCAAGCAACAACTTGTAAAACTGTGTTGTACACATCTAGGAGACTGTTGGTATCCTCAAGCACCACAAGAATACATTAGTATTTCCTTCATTTTTTTGTTGATCATGACTTCATTTGCTGATATGGGTCATATTTGTATGAGACTCATGATTGTGATAAAGACACATGAGTTGGATGTGTCCTTGAGTGGGGAGAATTCCCACATTTTCCACACTACATGTTATAATGGGAGAATGGGAGGAGATATGGCCACCACAGCCACATGTTTTTTCTCTTTTAAGGTGGGCAATGAGATTGATATTCATCCATTGTATAGCCGTGGGCAAGTGCTCGATCATGTATTATTGTTACATTCAACCATTTACAATCCATTAGTAGATGTGATGGATCTTGTACATTGCTTGCCATGTAATTTTCTGAAGTTGCAGTGGATGAAATTGTGCTGTGTCCTATTGAGATATTGTTTTTATCATGCACTATCATGTAAAACTTGCAGCAAAATTATCATTGGGATACTCTATGATGACCATGTCCTATTCATCATGGATGGATTGTTTTGGGCAAGCTTGTTCTTCAATGTTGGAGGAGAACTCCTTGGAGGACGATTCTTCACTTTTCCATTTCAGGGCAATACTTTTGCAGCCCAGGATCAGCACACACTCTACAATTATCATAAGTGGAGAGAAGGACAGCTTGGGGTAGGCTATGATGCTTACCATGTTCAGATTTTCAGCCCACCTTAATTTCTGGATCTTGAAGTGGAAGGAGATTCTCAGGAGTTGCCTTGTTGGGAGGTGGCTCATTTTGTTTGGATGATTGCTTGGGGATGGAGGATCCACATGGGGAATATGTTCCTCATCACATTTCAGACTCCATGCCTTGAGTGGAGATTTTCTAGTTCTATCCTTGTAGTTGCTTGGGGATAAGCAACATTTGGGAGGGGAGGACTATAATGTTCCAAATTTTTCCTTTAATAATTTGGAACATTAAATTTTGCTATATTCACTTATAAGTTGAATAATTGGGTAAGGATGCCCAAAGAAAATAAAAACATGGATAAAATCCCTATAGTATGAAAGGGGATTAGCCTTGGAACTAGATTTCACACCCTCATGTGTGAAAGGAGACATTTGCAAAGAGGCTTGGTTAAGTTTGACCAAGTCAAATAGCACAGGGTATGAGGTGGAAAGCATTACATGGGACAGTGCAGAGATAGAGGAGGGAATATTCCTTGAAGGAGAAAACAATAATAGAGTGGGACCCATGGAGAGGGAGCTCTCATGTGTTTAAAAGGATGGCAAGGCAGCCATTGTTATTCATGCTTGTATTATTCATTTCATGTCTATTCAGACATTGTGCATTCTTTTGTTGTTTAGTAAGAATTGCTAGGGAATTTCTATTTAGGAATCCTCCTCCTTTCTTGAGAAGCCTCTTGAAGGAGTTGTACTGATTTTTCTCACATCTAGGCTTGAGGCTAAGCATGCTCCTCCAGGAAAGCGTTATTGCTACAACAGCATAATTCTGTGTTGCAGGGTGTTGCAGTGAGAAGTCACAACACCTCTTCCATTTCTTGATTTTTAGAGGGAGACTCTCTCTTTCCTTTGGATGATTAGCTTGGAATATTTGGAGCTTATTTGTAGATCTTGGCACTTGGCCACTTCATTTTATTCTACCTACAATGCAGTTGCCCTCTTAGACTGCATTATTTTCTTGGATAAATTGCAATGAGGGATTGCAGGTTGATTGGAGGGTGAGATCTCAAGTGTAAGGATAAGCCTTCCACTTTGGAGATCCATTGGAGGAGGTATACTTCAGATTTCTTATCATATTGAGCCTTCTCTATTGAGTTCCAAAATTGAGTTGCAACTGCTACCCAGCAACTTCGATATTTTTTCCATTTTGTATATTTTGGCCAATCCTTTGGAGGATTGATGTTTTATTGTTTCTAAGGGTTAGAGCTTTGCTCCCCTATTGTATTTGAGCCATATCTTGCCATATCTTTCAGATATCATGTAATATGGAGAAGTAACTTTTATAAACTGCATCCTCTTAGCCTGGGTTTCTGTAGAAATAGCAGTGGTCTTGTATTTCATGTACTTGTCTTGTTGAGGCTTGCATTGCCTTTCTTGAGTGGATGTTTCCTCAAGAACTTGTACTACTTTTTCTGCTATACATTATTTGTTGGCTATCCATATCTTCTTGTCTCACAACTCATAAAATAACGTTGTATTTACATTTATTGCTCAATAATTGTTGCAGTCCCTCATCGAGAACTTTCTGAGGACATCTAGTAGTGGGAGATCTGTTTAACCGCTCTAGAAGGATTTCTTTGGAGCCTCCTCTTGGATTCAGCACTTAGACACATTGTTATAAGGGATCCAGGTCCCAGTTTCAATTCCTACAGCTGCCATTACTAGAAAATGTGTTTTCCAGTCATGCCTAGCTAGCTGTTCCAAATTGGGAACATTACAAAATAGGCCATAAAGTAAAACATTTCACCTATTTTTCCATAGGAGTTAAGATAGAAGTTATTATTCAGAGAAATATCTACAGACATTCCTGCCTTGAGCCTTACATGGTCTTTAATCGTAGGAATTCATTAACTCTGTAATAAATTACACTCAAACCCTAGATTAACTTCACCTTCTCATTTGTAGCATAATTATAGCATCTGAACTCATTATCTTGTTGGCATTTGATGACTCTTTGAAGTAATACATAGTCTCTTGGAAGTTGAAAAGAAATTGATGTCTTGGAACTTGTGGATGCCCTGATTTGTTTGTTGATGGAGGAGGCTAGATCACTAGATCCCTGAGCTTGGTTGTTGGTGAAGTGCTTCTAATCCATTATTGTTATTTCATGTTTTATTATGTTTCCACCTTTCCATATTGCAGTAGAATAATTTTTTTAGACTAATAAATGCCTTATGAAAGCACCTTAGTTCCGTTTATTCTTCACTGCCTTAGTGTTTTCTTCTGCTAGGACATTTTAGCGAATTCTTAATTTCTCTCTAGAAACCCTAAGCTTGTTTATTTCATAAATAGTTGAATACAGTTGGTATCAATCATGATTTATAGTTATCCCTGCTTGCTGCCACTAAAATGTTTTTTTTTAAGTCTCTCTCTAAATTACCATTCTTTAAAGTCTACTAAAGAGGTTTTGTTTCAATCATACCCTTTTTACTTGCTTAACTAATTGTTTTAAAGATATTCATAACTATAATAAAGGATTTTTAAGAGTTCCGTCTTCTCTGATTACAGTTACATGTGTGTCTTAAATTTTTTCTGTCCTTGAAGGTGAAATCACTAGAAGTTAATGAGTTTCTTGCCTTCTATATTTCATTGGAAAAGTTTGTCTTGAATTATCATTTGCTTTAGTTGAATCATAGAATGTATGGTTTTCCCTGTCTATTGACTGCCTCTTCATGTTTATGATATTTAAGTGCCTTTGTTGAGAAGTACATATGATAAAGGATTCTTAATTTCCCTTTGTCCTACTTTTTATTCTTACCATTGATGTCCGTCTCATTACCGTTAAAACTTGAAGATCCACTGGCCAAGTTAGATTTTCCCAATGATGCTCCCCGATCCATTGATGAACTTATCATGTGTAATATTCCCTTTTTCATGTCACCTATGACAGGGCTAGGATGGACTTCCAGAGTTAGGAGCAGACCAATCACAGGTATAGGTTGGTGTCATTAGTGGGCCCAGGGGATTTCTGGAGCAGTTTTGAGGAGTTTCTATGTGGTTGGGTGGCATTCGCTTGATATATTCCATCATCTGAGCAGTTTGGTTTTTTTTCTGGTGCATTCTGACAATTTTTAGAAATATGAGTTATTTATGGGTTTAACTCAGCTAATTATGCTCATGGAGGCATTCCGGGAGGAATACATGACATAAAACCTTAGTGTAATAGCTCATTGGAACCGGGACAAGGATACCTTCATGATGGGATAGTTGGAAATGAGTTTCAGTGACCGGAGGAGACATGGTAGCCGATTTACTCTTTTTTGCATTGAAAATGAATATTTTAATAAGAGGGAAAAATGCTCCATGAATAAAATAATAATAAAATAATGCTCTAAAAGTCTCCAAGATATCTATAAGAGAAAGGGAGGAGGCGATTGAGGGATATCTTTGGGATCATATCATGTTCTTGTGTGAGAGGTTTGAGACGTGGTTCTCTACTTCAGCCGTAGCCCCAGGACAGAAACCCTTAGGTGATTTGTGAGTGTTGGTTGAAAACCCAAATCTCTTTGAGGAGACTTCATTCAGAAGTTTCGTAGATATTTAGATATATTGGAATGAGGATCATTCTGATCTTCACCATGTGCTTCAGTGGTTTTATTGGTATTTGTTTCCGGAGGGAGAGTGTCACAGTTCAGTTTTGGAGGTCATCGCAGTGTAGCAATGCAGCAAATTATCTTGGTGACCAGTTTTTCATATGAGCTCTTTTTGCATCAAATCTATATATAACCATCATTATTATTTATAATAAAAGCTGAGATTCTTCCTATTCTATGTCATATTGGATTGTAGTGTTTTATGTCTTTTTATTTTACATGGCAATCTTTTGTTGAGTAAATGTTGATTTTACGATATAATGTGGAGTTCATTATTTTTCTACATTTTTAGTTAAAATATCCCATTCAGGATATTATAGTGGTATCAGAGCTTCAATCTTGGATCAACCTATGGGTTTCCAGTTTTTAGTTGCAACTATTTTGGTTAGAAAGGCCTACACAATCATTGGAGGTGGCTCATTTGTGGGACCTGCATTGGTGGGATTTTAGAGCTGGGGTCTTGTTAAATTGATAGGAAAGCCATATAAGGAGGTTTGCTGGGATTTTGGAGAGAAATGATTGACAATAGCAACTGCAGTGCCAGAAAACGAAATTGGAAGAGGGCCAAACTATAAAGGGTCAGATTTTGAAGGTTGGAATTAGAAGAAACCCTTTCTGGGTTTTTCTGGGTTTTGGGCAAGGATCATTTTCCCAAATTCCTAGAATTTTCTGAGTAGTTTTTAGTGGGTAAATCAGAGGCCTAAGTCAGATAGCAGTGTAGTTTTGGAGCAGTAGTGCCATTTTTGGAGGAGCTTGTTGGAGTGATTTCTAGGTTCCATTCTATATTTTTTGAGTATACATTTTTTTTTTATATCAGTGATGGATGTCGCTATGTCTTGTCTAAAATATATCTGTTATGTGGTTTTTTCAATGGCTATAATAATTTTCTGAGCTTAAAATATAGATATCAGTTATGGGGTTGATACTGATTCTTTTGTAAAGTCCCCACTATGCACCTATATTTCACACCAGCGAATATGTGTCACCTTCACCAGTATGTATTTGAACTTGTTAACAAAAACTACACCTACATCATTATAACAACTCAGAAAAATAGTGATCATATTGTTGGTTGAACCATGGAGGGATTCCTAAGCAGCTTGAGAAGAATGAAGGTTGGTTCCTTGAACCATCATGCATCAGAAGACCAGAAAAAAAAAACCAAACAACAAACCCCTTTCAAGAGGAATTTATGCTATCCTTCAAGAAGAGAAGCCAAAAGATTTGCAAGGAGAATTGGGGATTGGTCACAAAATCCTTGCACTTGGGACAAATTTGAAACACATGAAGATGACATGGAGAGTTTGTCCAAACTTGATGATCTTAATGAGCTTCTATCCAAAATAAGCCAAGAATAAGGGAAGAAACTGGTTTGGGCTCTAAAACTAGCTATGCTTGCTCTTATACAGCCCAAATTCTTGGCGGAACCTTGTGTAGGGGTCACACTTCCAGTTACAGCTTGTCTCGGTAACATCATGAAGTTGAAAACACGTATAGCTCCATACAATTATGATGTTATGAGTGTGAGTATGAGATTGATTGTAGAGGATTTTCAGGATTTGGACAATAGCGAAGGCTCTACCTTCAGGAAGAAGCTTGAGATTTTATGGAGTATGGCCACATTCGAGACTTATGTCATCATGTTTGACCTTGAGTGTGATGACTTGATTCTGCAGATGTTCCAATGCTTCTTCATCATTAGGAGACATCATCCTGATATTGTCATAGCACACATGCAGTCCATATTTTCATCATGTATGAGAGACCATGAGACCATTGGCCGAGAGTTGCAGACCCGGTTGTTGAGAATTTTGAGGAGAGAGCAGTTGGTCTCACCTATTTCTTGTGAGCTAGCCCAGGGGCTAGTTGACCAGAATATTGGGCTATTCAAGAGACAGTTGACCAGGGAGGAGCTACTCCAGTTTGGTGGATCTAGCAGTAGAAATGAGTTGAGGAGGAAGGGACTTTGCTTCATCTGCAAAGAACCTTGGGGACCTGATCACTCATGCTTGAGTGATGTAGATGATGTGGTGGAGGTAGAACGGGAGGGAATTCCTTTTGTATGCCAGGGTGAGGACTCTTCTTCAGATGAATCCATGGGATCAATTGAGGATGCTTCTAGGGAGCGAGAGAAATCGTGCGGAGATGATGACAGTAGGTCAGATTTGTATTCCAGTTTGTAGGGTAAGAAGTCAGGGGACTCTACGAGAGATACTTAGGGTGATGAGTCACTTGTGACAATTAAACCGGAGTAGCATATGATGGAGCATGAGTCATCAGAGGAGGATACTATGCACATCATGCATGATAGTCCTTTTGGGGAGAGCCAAATGGAGGCTCACATTGAGTCTATGATGGATATGTGGCTAAGCTTGGGGTCATTCATTGAGGAGGAGCAGTTAGATGCACAGACATTGAGTATGGTGGCAGAAGTTGCAGATCCATATCCTCTGGAGAGGTTGGAGGTTGATGGGATAGTTTTGCAAGGGACTAGTAGGCAACAGGAGCATGAAATTCCTAACCAGAAGAGGGAGGCATTGCTGGATATGGTGGAGCATCCATCTTTGGGCCGACACATTGATGAGATGAAGATATATGTACATGCAGTCAGTAGAGCTACAGTACTTTCTATGAGTAGCACCCTCCAGGAGTACATTGATGGGGCTTGCAGCATATCTTGCCCCCTTTGCCCATTATAGAGAGAGAGGCTTCTTTCTACAGGTAGATTTCATTGGCAGACAAGGCAGAGCAGTGTGAGTTGATGACGAGCTGGCGACAACACCCCAGGAATCTTCCGTACGCATTTGTTACTACATTGGATTCTTCTTCCAGGATGGATTGGTAGGAGATCATGAGTTGGTACCCTCTTGATGGTATGATATTCTTTGTAGGGAGAAAAATGGATTGGGAGGGCCTTAGACATAACATATGATACAGATTCTAGTTGGCAGTGGGGCACAGATTGACATTTCTTCAGCATCCTTTCCCAATTTCAGGAGAGCAAGATCAGTATTAGATTTAGTCAGGGATTGGATTGGAGAGACATGATGAGTTGGTACATAGTTCATGGGGCAACTTACACTGTCATAGATAAAACACAACAAGAGACATGGTCTTAACCTCTTATAGCATCAGTTATAGCTAGAGGCAGTGCGTAGTCTAAGCCGTGGGACTTGGGTGATGATTGGCCATCGTGGCATGGGGATCCGAGATGATTATTTGTTGAATAGTACAATGAGAGATCAATTTGTGATCCCGACATTGAGGGGTATATTCCGAGTGGTTTGACACAGATGCACAGCAACTCCTAGAGGTTTGTGTGGGATCTGGGAATTAGGTCTCAGTTGCGGCGGGCCAAAAAAGTGGCCCACATATTTAGATTTCTTGAGGGCAAGAAATATTGGGGTAGAAGGCCTGTAATATTCCCTTTTTTGGTGTCACATATGACAAGGCTAGGATGGACTTCCAGAGTTAGGAGCAGACCGGTCACAGGTATAGGTTGGTGTCATTAGCGGGCCTAGGGGTTTTTTGGAGGATTTTTGAGGAGTTTCTATGTGGTCGGGTGGCATTTTCTTGATATATTCCATCATCTGAGTAGTTTGGCTTTCGTTCCGGTGCATTTCGACAAATTTCAGAAATATGAGTTATTTATGGGCTTAACTCAGCTGATTATGCTCATGGTGGCATTCCGAGAGGAATACATGATAGAACACCTTAGTGTAATATCTCATTAGAACCGAGACAAGGATACCTCCATGATGGGACAGTTGGAAATGAGTTTCAGTGATCAGAGGAGACGTTGTAGCCAATTTACTCTTTTCTGCATTAAAAATGAATATTTTAATAAGAGGGAAAAGTGCTCCATGAATAAAATAATAATAAAATAATGCTCTAGAAGGCTCCAAGAGATCTATAAAAGAAAGGGAGTGTTGGAAATGTTGTCATTGATGGCGAAGGAGATGGAAAAGGAGGAGCACCTGAAACATCAATAAGGCAGTAGAGAAGTAGCAGAGGCAGCAAAAAGAGAAGCAAGGAGAAGTATCAGTCAAGGAGCAGAGGAAGCAGTGAATTGAAGCAGAGTTTTCCAGAGACAAAGTAGGAGAAAAAGGCCATCGAATAGAAAATCTGGCCAATTGAGAAGAATAAGTGAATGTTCTTGTAAATGGTTACATTTTTATATAATGATGAGGGATTGCTTCTAAATTCTCTGTGAATTGTATGTATATTCTTGATTGAATTCAGTAGGAAGGATATTTGAGTCCCTGTGGACAATTATGAAACCCTGTGTTACTGACAGATGGGATTATGCCTGTGTAGACTGCTTGAATTTATTTTGGAAGCGTGAATTTGTTACTCATGGTTTGTAAACATTGTAAGCTTTGTGGAAGGGGTAGATTCGTGAATCTGTATAAGGTAATTTTGAGGATTATTGATTGGAAAAATTGATATCGATTACACGAAATTATTGATCATTGAATCTTGAAAACGGGTTAACTTGGGTGAAGGGGTTCAAATTCTTCCAGAATTCCAACTGATACTGGTATCTCTCTCTGTGTAATGAATTTCCAAACATTTGATTCATAGATATCGAGTTGCTAAGGCCACAATACCATGAGCAATGGGGAATGTATAACCTGATGAAGTAGCACGTTATAGTATGCGGAGGAGTCGTGTTGAAACATAGATGAACCAAAGGTTAAAATATAAATTGACGGAACCTTCAGCTGGTTCATATGGTGGTAGCCTAGAAGAATCGAGGCAATTGTTGTGTGTGGACAGAAGCGATTTTCATTGAAGGCGAAGAGAGGAATTCATAAACAATAAAGGCGGACGGAACCTTGAGGGAGAAAGCAGTGGAACCTTGCAAGAGTGAACAGTAAAGGCGGGTTTCTGGTTTTGATCGCACCGCCTTTGCATGGTAAGTGGTATTTAATAATTCAGAGCGATCCCATACACTGGGTGATGTGTGTCCCTGAGCGAATTTGGAAAAGTGCTTTCATCGCATGCCATCGCGCATTATCGTTCGCGCATCTAAGCAAAGCGATATCTGTTGGATCATCTGAAGACGTGCGACGTGTTGTCAGCCGTTGGATAAGGCAGGTATGAAGCGGTTGTGTGTTGATTCCACGTTTGTTGTATGTGTGGGCCCCGTTTCTTGTAATGGCACATGTTTAATGATATAAAGCCCTAGAGTGATAGACAATATTGAAGGTCTGAGCGGGGTTTTCATAAATCAATTGGAAGGCCTTGTCATGTGTATGCAAGAGCCATGCCATGGTTAGAGTTCTACAAAGGAAAATATGTATTGCGCGGGAGTTCATTATTTGGTGTAATCAAGTTGGGGCTGTATATATACATTGTGTGAATAATACACGAAGGTTCATATGATATGGTTGGATGCATAATAGTCTTGTTTCCAATAGATGTATGGTTACAAGGTGTGCTACGGGTTTAGACACAAGGCCGTTTCCTTTGTTCAATGTATAAGGGAGGAGACTTCAATGGTAAATTGAGCGCTTGATAGAAAAGGGCCACAGCTATAATATAGTGTATGTTAAGCATTACAATGGATAACGAAGGGTGTTAGTAAATGGAGTGGTTGCGCATTGAAGTAAGGCTTAGAGCATCGTAATCACAGTTTGTATTGAACAATGAGAAAGTTGAATTTTAAATTTGTTTAACGAAAAATTTGTAGATTTGATCTGACTGAATACGCAGTGGAGGCTGATAACTCAGATTTACAGAATCTGGAATTGAATATAGAGTGTCTTGGAGATTGCAGATTTGAAGAAATGTGCAGAAAATGGATTCAAAAGTGCAGTGAACAGTGGAATATGCAAAATACAATGAACAAAGTATGCAGGACAGTTGCATGACTGCTACAAAAAGGACAAAACCAGCAAGCTAAGGGCTGAGAGAATTTTATGTATTGAAACTGAAAATATAAATGTTTTAATTTGTTTTATATTGTTTGTGATGCAAAGGAAAGTATCCAAAGGAAAAATAAAAATCCCATTGTAACATTGAAATTTGTACATATTGTTATATTTTTAATGAGTTGGACAAATAATTGAGAAGGCAGAAGTCAAAAAGTCATGGTTGTTCACTCCAAATTCCTTGTGAAATACAAAGAGTCATGTGAGGAACTCTATATATAATATCAACTTGATATGCATAAGGGAGGTTAGAGAGAGTAAGGATAGAGAATGCAGAGTATAGAAGATTGAGGCAGAGAAGATAAGGAAGAGAGGAGCAGAAAGAGATGCTACAGAACAGAGCTGATACCTGAAGTAAATTAGCAAACATTTATTTAGATAAATTGAGGAAGTTGGAGCTTCCCTATCAAGTTGAAGCTTGATAGCTGTCAGTTGTAGCTGACTGAGGTAGGAGTCTCCTGTAGTTTGGTGCCTGCAGAAAACAGTGGTGAGAGGGAGTTGGAGCTTGCCTTTGCATCACAACAATAATAAGATGTGGTTTTCTCCCTTTATGGGTTTCCACATACATCTGTTGTCTCTATGTGTGTTGCTTATATGTTGATATGATCCAATCAATCTGTTTATTTTTTTTCTCTTACAATAAGGTTGTTTTCACATTAACTTAATACTTGTTGCTACATTATAAGACTGTTCACATATTAAGCTGTAAATAAGTCTGATAAAAATTATTAATTGTCAAAGCTTCTATTAAACTGATTCACCCCCCCCCCCCTCTTAGTTTAACCAAAGATTCAACAGGGAGGAGGCCATTGAGGGATATCTTTGGGATCATATCATGTTCTTGTGTGAGAGGTTTGAGACGTGGTTCTCTACTTCAACCATAGCCCCTAGACGGAAACCCTCGGGTGATTTGTGAGTGTTGGACGAAAACCCAACTCTCTTTGAGGATACTTCATTCAGAAGTTTCGCAAAGCTTCAGATATATTGGAGTGAGGATAATTCTAATCTTCAACAGGTGCTTCAGTGGATTCATTGGTGGTTGTTGCCGGAGGGAGAGTGTTGCAGTTCAGTTTTAGAGGTCATCGCAGTGTAGCAGTGCAGCAGATTACCTTGGTGACTAGTTTTTCATCTCAGCTCTTTTTGGGTCAGATCTATATGTAACCCTCATTATTATTTATAATAAAATTTGATATTCTTCCTATTCTATGTCGTATTGGATTGTAGTGTTACATGTCTTTTTATTTTACATGGAAATTTTTTGTTGAGTAAATGTTGATTTTACGGCATAATGCGGAGTTTAGTATTTTTCTGCATTTTTATTTAAAATATCACATTCGGGATATTACATCATGACTTCCATTAGACTCCATTTCCCAATGACTTAGAGATTTCATCATTCTACCTATGCTTCTTGGTCATTATACCCAACCAAAACAAACAAAAAAACCTCACACTTAATAACTAGCCTAAAATCAACCCTATAAATCAAACAAGTTCATATCCTTTGCAAACAATAGAGAGATCCCTCTCTGAGTCCAGGAAGGCTAGGTCCTACGACTCCAAAGACTGGTTCCATGTTACCCTGTCATTTGGTATACCAATCTGCTAAATCATGAGAACCTAACATTCTGTGGATCACGGTGGGACCTTTTGAGTTAATGACAATCTAATTACTTCCTAGAACTTCAAAAATCCTTTTCAAAACATAGGAAATTCCAATTGATAGCTAATGAGTAGAATCTATTTGTTTCACCATCTTAGCTAAATGATGATCAAGTTAAAAGACACTCATGCAAACCTTAGGGATACATAAAGAACTCAGAAAAACCCCAAGAATATCCCTATATTGGTTTTTTTTCAGTATTTGTGGTGGACCATACACATATCTCTTCAAAACAGCTAAAAACATCCACTTGGTGACTCCACTAGCTTCCAATAGGCCTACTACTCCACTAACTTCTCATAAACCTCCCTAGGAATGCATTAAGAAATCCTAACCATGTTGATGGTGGACAACAAAGTTGAAATCCTCCACCTGGCGACTCCACAACTCTCAATAGACCTAATGACTCCACTGGTAGAGAAATCTAGACCGATTGAAAAGATGTAGTGACCCTTCTGAACAAAAATGGAGCCAAGTATAAACAGAGAGGGAAAGCTAGAAATATTGATAGATATAATCAGCAAAATGATGCATGTACATGGTAGGAAAGGAGAAAGTTACAAGGTTTAGATTGGTTCTGCTTATTCAAAACAACCTATAACTTTTCCTTGGAAAGAACACACTCAGTAACTACAAGACAAGAAAAACAAACAAAAAATGCATGATGAGAAAGACTGCAAAGAAGAAAATGAAGAAGGTTGTCAAGCAGGTCTTAGTTACTTTCCTACATCTTGTGCTTCACTATTAAGATATCATTACAAGAAAGTTGCAAATAAAAACAGAGAGGAGTGTTCTAAAGAACCAATTAGCCATCTTGAAATCACACAATCTGAAATAAAAGAAGAATAAACACATTTAGAGTCTCTACTTTTATTCTTTAGTTCATTTCAGATTTTAAAAAGGCACCTTGAGACTCTATCAGAAGCAACTCATGAATCTCATGCTCAAAGTGAATATAAAAAAAAATAAAGAATAGTTGGTTGAGGATGAAATCAATCAGGGAATGAAAGAAAATCCACAAGCTCTCTAAGTGATGATTTATTATCTCTTCCAGATAAGGCTCGAGAAAACATTCAACCTCTCAATCATCTTTCACAAAAGAAAAAGAATTGTTGTATTTATTTCCAAAGAAAGAGAAAAAATCGTCCTTTCTTAACTGAAGAAGAAATAAATCATCTTCTAAACATGCAGACAACCTCTAAATCCTCATATGAAAAAAACACTCCTGTTCATTCTTCTACTAGTGTTATCTACCATAAATCAGAAAGTGAACTTTTAGGTCAATTCAAAAAAGAACAAACTGTTAATCCAATATGTTTGATTGGTGAAATTATTTATGATAATTCTCCAAATTTTGATCAGTCTGATAATGTTGATGTCCTCCAAATATAAAATAATATTGCAGAGCCATCAGTAGTTGATTTGTGGGATGAATTTCAATATCATTAGATTGAAAGCAGTAATCAGGCAAGACATGTCACCTATGACACTGATGAGTAAAGCCTTGAAATTTTAAAATCAAGAGAGGAGTCTCTCACTCTTTGCTCTACTTCACTTCAGTCCATCCAAAAATAACTTTCACATAATTGGAAATCAACAGTTTTTCAACTTTGATGTTAAGGATGAGGAGAATGAGGAACTTCTTGAGCAAGTTGTCAATAAGAAGCCTTCTCTTGAAAAGGTTGAGGAAATCAGTTGGAACATGGAATACTCCTTATATCCAAATTTAAAGCCACCAAGTTCCATTGAATTACAAATTGCAGATAAAGGCCTAGAAGTTGGTAATCGCTTAAGAGTTGTTGCACTACCTTCTTGGGAAGATTTATTATTCAAGAGTTCTCCTGCTCATCAATATAATGGCCTTCACATAGATTTCGGCCCACTATATCAAGGCATATCAGTTTTGTTAGAGGGTAGTATTTCTATATATGATGAATCTACCAGTTCATATGATCATGAGGAAGAAGTGGAGTTTCTTTCCCAAAAGGGTCCCAAGCATAGTCAAGTGGAAGAAGGAGTAGTTCTGAAAGAAGCTTATGTCTCAAATCTTCTAAATCAGGTATTATTCCAAGATCCATTTGTTGTTTTCATTGAGAAATCTAAAGGAGGAGTGTTTTATGCCAAGAACAGTTTGTTGCAAAGTGTGAGAAAAATTTTAAGTGTTACTGTCCGAAAACAAGTGAGGTGGAAGTGCCCTTTTGATTTCTTTAGCACTCTCAATGTTAGGTCCCTATATTACTATTATAGTCCCTTATTATTGTTAGTGTAATCCCCTTATTGTTATTATTGTACCCCTGTAACCCCCATATTGTTATTATTGTGCCCTTAAATTATTATTGTTAGGTCGGCTACGATTACATTGTGGCCCCACTAGGATTACATTATGGCCCCATGGACTCCTATATATAGAAGGGAGGTTTTGTAATTTGTATCATCCAAGAATGGTTCATTAATTTAATTTATTGGAGGTTTCCCCCTCAAATTTTCTTATTTATAAGGCATTGATATCTCTTTTCTTCTCTTTTTGGAGCTGGTTTCACAACATTTGGTATCAGAGCTTTGGATTCTAGGGTTTCACTGTTCCAAAAAGGTCATCGTGGAATTTTTGCTATAAATTTTTTTCTATGAAGTTTCAGAAGCTGAAATTTTTAGGGTGCGAAGCTGAAATTATGAGGAACATCATCGCAAAATGTCGGAGTTTGGTTCACAATATTTTCAGAGATATGATCTGTGGAAGTTAGGTATTTTTGTAGGCTCCTCAATTTTATCTAAACAGGTCATCGTGGCAATTGCACTATAAATGTTTTTCTACGAAGGTTCAGAATTGGAAATGTTTAGGGTGCGAAGGTGAAATCCTGAGGAATCTCATCGCAAAAGGCGTGGAATCTAATATGGATGACATGGAAGCTAAGATCGATGAAAAAATGAAAGAAAACATGGAAAACCTGAAGAAAGATCTAAAAGCAGACATGGAAGGTTTGACAAAGTTGATACAAGAAATGTTTCCTAATGGTGAAAAAATAGTAGAGGAAACTCATGATAAGAACAAAATAAATGTTAATCGTGAATTCATAAACTCTAATGTTGGTGGGAAGAACCACCATATTCCAAAAATGGATATGAGGAAGTTTGATGGAAAGGATCTTGTAACATGGATGCTACAGATGGAGCAATATTTTGATCTCCATGATGTGAAAAACACACAAAAGGTACACATTGCAACTCTACATTTAGAACAAAATACATTTGTATGGTACCGATGGCTTTGCTCCCGTAAAAAAATTGTCACTTGGTCAATTTTTACAGAGGAAATGATAGCACATTATGAGGATACAAAGAGCCACACCTTCTTTAGTCAATTGATAAATCTCAAACAAAAGGGTTTAGTGGAGGAGCACATTGAGGACTTCCAAAAATTGAATATAAGGGTAGCTAATATTCTAGAGGAACACAGGATTGATCTCTTCATAGGTACTTTAAAGGATAACATCCAACATGAAGTTCACGTTTTGGAACTTGATTCATTGGAGAAGGCATTTAGGTTGGCAAGAAAAATTGAATGTAAAATTATGGTGACAAGGAAGCCTACCACTCACTTCTATAAAGAAGAAGTGTTGCTACACCTAGATTTCCACAACCTACAAGGTTGACAGCACAAAAATTGGAATAAAAAAGAGCAAAAGGGCTTTGCTATAGTTGTGATAGAAAATACACTAAAGATCATAAGTGTGCTGAGAAGAAATTATTTTACATAGACTGTGAAGACGAAGAAGAGAATGAACAAGAAGAGGATATACACCAGGAACCAGCCCTAGAAGAGGAAGAAATGAGTCCGACCATATCGTGTAATGCATTGGCAGGAATTACCACTCCTCAAACTCTCAAGATAGAAGGACATATCAAGAAGAAAAAGGTAATAGTGTTGATTGATTTAGGTAGCACCATAATTTTATTCATTGTAAGGTAGCCAAGGAATTGAATTGTTTCCTATACCCAGCACCAGAATGTCAAGTGATGGTTGAAAATGGAGGAACTATAAATTGCTCTAGAAAATACCATAATATGAAGCTAACCATGGGGGAATATGTATTGGGTAGTCCAATGGTTACAATCTTTGGGGATGGCAACTTTTAATTTTCAAGAACTTTTCTTGAATTTTTTTTTAGAAGGAAAGGAAGTCGAATTACGGGGTATTTTAGGGAAGCCAAGAAAGACAAGAAGCTCTAATGTCATGACAAAGCTTCTAAATAAATAACAATGAGGCATAATTGCACAATTATGCTCACTAGAAGTTCCAACATCAAAATCATCTATTTCTACAGATCTCCAACAAGTCTTGGACAATCATTCCAAGGTGTTTGAAACTCCCAAAGGACTCCCACCTATTCGTGATCATGATAATGCTATTCATTTGATTCCAGGAAGTGTTCCTCCAAACATTAGGCCTTATAGATATCCTTATGTCCAAAAGAACGAAATTAAACGTATGACTGCAGAAATGTTAGAGGCGGGTATAATTCAACCTACTCAAAGTTCTTTCTCTGCTCATGTAGTATTGGTACACAAGAAGGATGGATCATGGCGCATGCGTCTAGATTATAGGGAGCTCAATAAGCTCACCATTAAAGATAAATTTCCCATTCCTGTGATTGATGAATTATTGGATGAATTACATGGAGAAATTTATTTTACCAAGTTGGATTTTCGTTCAGGATATCATCAAATTAGAATGACGACTGAAGATATTCCAAAAATAGCATTTCGAACTCATGAGGGTCATTATGAATTTTTGGTCATGCCTTTTTCCCTTACCAATTCACCTTCTACATTTCAAGCATTGATGAATTCCATTTTCAAAGCCTTCCTTAGAAAATTTGTGCTATATTTTTTGATGATATACTAATCTACAGTAGGTCTTGGAAGGATCATGTTGAACATGTTGATATGGTGCTCAAACTATTGCAGGCTATTGTAGGAGAAACAATTATATGCAAAAACATCCAAACATTTATTTGGAGTACAAGAGGTGGAATGTCTGGGTAATATTGTATCTCACGAGGGTGTTAAGGTAGACCCTAATAAAATTAAAGCCATTAAGGAATGTAAAGTCCCCACAACCATAAAGCAGTTGCGAGGATTTCTCGAGTTAACAAGGTATTATCGCAAGTTTTTTAAGAATTATGGGAGAATAGGAGCACCTCTAACAACATTATTGAAGAAAGATGCATTTTCATGGACTCCTGAAGCAACTAACTCCTTTGAACATCTTAAAGAGGCAATGTGCCTAGCACTGGTCTTAGCTATGCCAGACTTCACAAAAACCTTTATTGTCGAATGTGATGCCTCAGGAAATGGAATTGGTGTTGTTTTAATGCAAGAAGGAAGACCCATTGCTTTTGAAAGTAGTCCAATCAAAGGAAAGTATTTACAGAAACCTATTTATGAGAATGAAGTGTTAGCAATACTGCATGCACTAAAGAAATGGTGAACTTACCTAATGGGATGAAAATTCAAGGTAAAAACTGATCAGGATAGTCTTAAACACTTTTTGGAACAAAGACTATCTTCAGAAGAGCAACAAAAATGGGTCACAAAGATGTTGGGTTATGACTTTCAAATAATCTACAAAAAATGGAAGCTTAATGTTGTTGCAGATGCACTCTCAAGAAATAATGAAGATGCGGAATCATTTCTTTGTTCCATTTCTATTATCCAACCAGATTGGATAATCGAAGAAAGAGATGAATGGAAGAAGGAAAAAGAACTATGGACACTAATTCAAAATTTGCAGCAAGATCCTATTACATATGATACATTTAGTTGGAAAAATGATTTTTTATGGTACAAAGATCACTTATATCTTTGTAAGAATTGCCAACTAAAACAAAAGATTATTTTGGAATTGCACACTTCTCCTTTAGGAGGACACTTGGGATTTTTAAAAACTTACTACAGGGTGAAGAAAGAATTTTTTTGGGATGGCCTTCAATCTGATATTCAAAAGTTTGAGGTGGAATGTTTGGTTTTCCATCAGAATAAAGTTGAGACAATTAAGACCTCGAGACTTCTACAACCTTTATCCATTCCAAGTTAATGTTGGGAGGAGATTTCAATGGATTTTATCACAGGTTTACCTAATTCCGAAGGAAAGAGTGTCATTATGGTGGTAGTTGATAGACTTAGAAAGTATGCACACTGTTAGCCACCTATAAAATTTGTATAGAAAAAGGTGGCTAAAACTTTTTGGAGCCTTAAAGGAACAAATTTTTATTGCTAAAAAGTGTTGGCTCTTGAAGACTATTGAAGGCCTCATGCCTCTATCCAAATATTCACTGTTTTTCTTGTCTTGAAAAACTCTAAAAATCCTGCTGATTCCCAAGGAAAAATACTGCTGCAAGCACCATTATTATTTTCCCCCTTCTTCCATCACTGACCTCATCTTTGCTTTTCTTCTCCCATGAAATCCTTCAGTTTCATGTTTTCTCCCCTTTTTCCCTTCATCAAAACCCCTTTCATAAGGTCTAAGACCATTTCTTAGCCTTATCGAAACCCACCAACTCCTTTGAAAAACATTGAAAAATGCCTAAAAAGACATTTTCATGTTATGGACTTAAGCCCCCTTGGGCTAAGTATTTAACCCCCCCTCCATACGCCCAGGTGCCAGGACCGAGCGCTAGTCTTCTAAGCGTTTATCACATTCTCCAATTGTGATTAGCCCCCCCTTTTTAACCCCCGGTCATATGGTTTCCCATATAACCCATGGCCCCGAAACGCGCGCCTAACCATATTATATATATGTCCGCCCAAAGTTTAAACCTTTGGTTATATTAAACTTGTCGGTTTATTATATTATAACTTTCTGCCGGTTCAAAGTTTCATTCAATCCCCACTATCAATCTGATCTGCAGATCAATGGCACGCAGTCCATCACCTCGGTGGTCCCCACCATCCATTCACCATTGCAAAAAACCACGCAGTATACATTGCACCGCTTTTGAGAGCGGGGCAATATTTTTCATTTCACAGTGATTCCATACACCGCTTGATGCGTGGCCTGGGCACTGTTCATAAAATCGCTGTCCATCTCGCGTTAAAGATCGGACGTGGACCCGGCGCGATATTGACGTCCACCGTCTGATCTGAGGCCGCCGATCAAACGACGATCGCTCATCAAAGAAGCCCGACAGTTAACCAGGCTATGGTGCGACATTTAAAATATTTCCACCGTCGATCTAATCTGTAGATCGATGACCCACATTCCATCGCCCGTTTCCCCCTGTCCACAGTAGTGTCGGTGGTCCCAGAGCCACATCAGCATCCACGCGGCAGAGTTTAATTGGGGCGGATCTCCATTTTGTTTTCCATACAGTCACCTTTGATCCTGACCATCGATCTCTGCGTGATTGATGACTCTGATTTAAATCATTCTTCTGCCTTCCCTTCAATTCTTCTGATCAATCTCGATCGTTGGATGATTCCATCCAACAGCCATGCCTCCTCCACGTGCCTTTTAAAGCAGTAAACCTATACATGCATGGATTTTATATTATTTGGTCGTATTTTGCAAGGTTAATGGTTTTTTCCACCATGACTGAAGAAATTCAGAAGCAGAGGGTGACGATCCTCCCACCTCTGATCCATCAAAGAGAATCCTTTGCAGGGTTTCAAATTCACGTTTCATCAAAGATCCATGAGGCATTGATGTTGTTAGCCCCCTATAAATTCCTTGATAAGAAAGCAAGGGGCTAATTTGTTTTATGAGCCTTCAAGGAATGCATTTCTCTTGAAAAAAACATCATCCTTGAAGCCTTTTCATGTTCCCTGCCCTTTGATTGTTTCCCTCTGTGGTTCTAGAGTCAATAAGCCTCACTGATTGTAAAAAATTGTGCTCCAAAAGGCCTTTATTTTCCCCTTGTATCGCTGCAGAATGTCCCATTTTACCCTTTTTTCCCCTTTGTCAAAGTCCCCCTTTTTCTCCCTCTAAATTCCCCCAAAACCCCCTTTAACTCCTACATTCACCCCTTGTTTGGTCTAATTCCCCTTCTTTTCCTCTATCTCTACCCTTTCCTGGCCTTGAAATGCACTAAAAAGGGGCAAAAAACCCACTTTCCAAATTATATCATGGCCTAGCCCCTTTCCCGCCAGCCCACAAACCACTTCCCCACATGACCCCGGGCCAAAACCAGGCGCAAAGGCTCAAAGCGCTAATCACAATCGCAACTTTCGGAGGAGCACATTTCTTTGTTATATGAAAAACTCCGATGCGATTGGGATTTGGTCTTTAAGGCCTCCGCCGCGTTCTCCACCGTTGATCTATCGTTTGATTGGACGGCCCGACACTGATCGCACTCCCGCTCCGATCGCAATCATAAATTTAACCATGCCACTCCTCGTTTCCCCCTGATTGCGACTCCCCGATCAAATCACAGTTTTCCATCCACTCAGAATCAACAGCCTAGAGCCTATCGCATCGCGTCCCGTCGCCCCATTCTTTTCCCCGCTGATTTAATCTCCACCACTGATCCAGACTAGATCCGACGGCTGGCGCTCAATCGCTCCCATCGCAATCACAAGTTCTAAATGTGCCACCGACTGCATTTGCCGATTGCGATCTGCCGATCCCATCCTAGCCGTTGGTTCTCCTGTTGATCCGACAGCCCGCGCTCTCCCGCTTCAATCACAATTGCATTTTTCAATTGCTGCCACCTTCCGCCCTTTGTGATTGCAATCTCACCGATCCAATCTCGACCTTCCATTAGTTCGAGATCCAATGGCCATAAACCAATCCCACCATCGTTCAATCGGACAACCGACCCTCCCATTTCTCCCCTCTGATTAGATTGTAGTCGTCGATCTCCCCCCAAGATCTGAAGGTCCTGAATGAATCGCCCTCCACCCATGCCGAGTCCCACCACATACGATCATTTTCATTACATTTTCATCCATTTTAATGCATTCCACCCAACTTCATAAACCATCCCACTGTTTAATCTCCATCGTCGATCTTTGTCACCAGACCATGATTGAACGGTCCACAAGCTTTTCCCCACTAAAAACCTATTAGTCACAGTCCACATCATATCACTGCATTTTTCACCATTGTTTCATCTGAAACCACCGTTTCTACCACCACCACGCTATCATCCTTCCCGCCCTCCATAACCATCCTTCCCTATGCATGGATTTCATAACAGAGTTGCGTGTTTTTGCAGGGTACAGGCGGTGGACGCCGCCATGGTCCATGGTCATTGTTACAATGGCACAAAACAAAAGAAATATCATTTTTAGAATTTAAAGTACAGAGGAGAGCCTGGGAGGATATCAAAGCGCAATTTTCATTAAAAATACAGAGTTTGACTGTGCGAAGTCCTTCCCGGTGCAATCAAAGCCCGATTTTCGCTGACAGAGACGGTTGAAGCAGCAATGAGTATCATTAACAGTGGATCACCCAGAAAGGCCCAATACATAGAAAACCATATCATTAGGGTTGCTACATCAGTAGAATGTTCCTACCTATGAAAGGACAAAGTGCCCATATTGTTTCCATTATTTACCGTGTTCCTGAAGAAATTTCGGCCCTGACGACAGTCCTAAAGCTACCAAAGCATTTGTTATGCGGTATGGTGAACTTCACTGTGATTTATTTACCTTTTGTTTATTCACCAGAGCACTACAAAGTACTGCATCCAAAGTACATCAGGGGCATACCCGGAGTAAGTGGAAGCATGACGAAGACCACCATTTCATCCAAGGAGTACCAGGGATAAATGCACAGAGTTTAAACAGAATGGGTTTCAGCCCTCTTTCTTTCTAAGTTTAATGCTTCATTTAGTGTTTCACCTACCTCCTCTGCTCATCTTTCAGCTATAAAATCAGGAATAAACTCATTGTAAAGGTTGTTGATCAGTTATTAGAGAATTACAAGCTGTTTCTTTTGAGACATATTCTCTGTGTAAAGTTGTGAGATAGGCTGAGGGAGATGTTTTCAAACTGAATACCAAGCTATTGGTAATGTTGTACCTGACTGGTGTTGTTTTTTAATATGACAAGCACATTTATTTGGATCCTAATCTAAAGCTGCGGTGATGTTTTTATGTCCCTGTGTTTTATTTCATTTCATTTCATTTCTACTGGCTCGCATCAAAAATCTGGCATAGGATTTACCCTTGTTAGGTACCCTATGTTTCTTCTCTCCTTGTCTTTGATGTTTTCTACTAAATGTGTTATCTAAGGGTTGATTTCAGTTAATTTAACCAGTGTAGTGGATTTCATTGCCTGCTAGCCGATGTATGAATCAAATGAATATGTTCTTAGATGTTCTTGTTAGGATTTAATTGAATGAATTGGGAAAACTGGGAGGTCTAGAGCTTTGTCTCTATCTCACTAGGATCCTTTTCTATTAATTAAGCCTTCCTAAGTTTCCTCAAGCTGGAGGCCGAAGCATTGAGAGTTCAGAGTCTCTCTCTGATCTCAGGTCTTTAACTTTGTGTTCTAAACTTTATTGTTTCCTCCTCTCTTACCATTCCATGACACACTATCATATTTAAGATCCAATGCTTTAGATGACTAGCCCAACTGAAAATCTGCATATTGAATAGCAAGCAAACCCTTTCCTGACTCCATTTCCCAATGGTCTTGTATTTTCCCTAGATTATCTCTCCTTTGCCTAAAATCCTCTTTGCTCATCCTTGTCTTATATTGAACCTTTCTCTCCTGATTCCCAACAACCAAACATACATCAAACAAACAAACCCTGAGCCTTATAACTAGCCTAATATCTTAATACTGAGCTTCAAAGTCATATACCTTTGACATACCATAGAGAGATCCCTCTCTGGACCCAGGAGGGCTATATCCTGAGGTCTGAAAGTGGTCTGATGTTGTCTCAGCTTTTGGTATTACCAATCTTGCCAAAACATGGAAACCCCAACATAATGGTGACTCCACTAGGGAACTCTAAGTATTTTCACCTTGCTACATCATAAGAGCCTCAAAAACCTATAATATCTGGTTAGGTTGGCAGTTAAACACTCCTATTCACAGATCAACCTCTATACCTTGTTGTGTTCTGCCACAGTCTTAGACAGAGTCTGGAAAGGGCCAAGTAGCCTCTAGATCTCACACTCTTTCAGAGGTGACATATCTGGTAAAAGCCCTCCCAGTCAATCTTTGGTTAGAGTTTGTTGTTTTTGGGAGTTTTCCTTGAAAAGGGACATCTCGTAATCACTGTGGTGGACAGTGTACCCTCCAGAAGCACCCTAAACCTTCCACCTGGTGACTCCATAAGCTCCTTAAAGATCAAAGACTCCACTGGTGATCAGTAGGCCTGCTGATTATCTTGGTTCACATAAGACTCCACTGGAAGACCAAGCCCCATAGCAACATCAACCATAGTAGAAGTAACAAGTAGGATTTAGCTCTTGTGTGAAAATAACATTCTGGCTCCAAGAACCATTCACACAAGAGCTCATCCCAACCCAAACCCACCTGAAATAGTTGATAACCCTGAGAGAATCCTCAAGAGATCTCCTGCACCTATAAGACCAACTATTTCTAGCCACATCTATAGAGCTAATTCTACACCAGAAGACTTTACAGCTCTATCAGGCCCATTTTTTGACTTAGGCACTCAAAACAACTTATCAAGAACTAGGTCATTCAACGTCCTAGACTAGCCAGACCTTGAGCTTCCTGGTTCGCCACCTCAAAGTGGTAAACACATCAGGGACAGAGAGACCCCTCCATCTACACCTCTTGATATTCACTTCATTCAAAACTTGGGGCTCTGCCACCCTAAATCTACCCAACAAGCTTCTGCTGGTCCTAGCATCACTGTCATCCATATACCAGTTGCTCAAGCTAACCCTTTGCCCCATCAAAACATCATCATGGCAGCCTGGTATGCACCTCTGGTTTTACCTTAGCCTCTAGTACCCTTACCCACTGATTATCAATCAAAGATCCCACATTTCATTGCCAAAGAGTCTACCATTGCTCAACACCATGTAGATAGGATGGAAGATTCTTTTGACTACATGGAAATAGATGATGATATATTCAAAATGAGAATCATTTCCCAGATCATAGGAGGTGATGTGAAGAAATGGTTTAAGGGCCTACCTCCTAATAGTATCCAGGACCTTCCTGCTTTATATCAAGCCTTTATTAACAAGTGGGAAGTTAAGGCCAACCCTCTCCAAATCCTAGCAGAATACAAGAACCTAAAAAGAAACGTAGGAGAGAGTGTCCAGGACTACTCTGCAAGGTTTAACAGCATTTATAATGCTCTTCCACCACACATGAAACCTCCTATAGGTATGGTTCTAGTGAAATACCCTGAAGGCCTGGATGCTGATATGGCCTACCATATTAGGGAGAGGGACTACAACACATTGGAAGACATGAAAAAGGGAGCAGTGAGTGTAGAGGCAAATCTGATTGAGAAGAAAGCAATATTGAGAGCTGAGAAAAGGGTAACATACAGAGATGACAATGTAGCTTCCACATCTGGCCCAAATTATGATCGCATATCCAAAAACATGGAAAAGCTACAACAAATGATGAAAAAAATGGTTGTCACAGTTAGTAACCAAAACAGAAATAAAAACCATAACCAGAACCAAAACTTTAGAAGAAACAATGTCACTCCCAATAGACAAAGAGAATCAGATCAGCAAGTTATTCCCCCATTCCAAGAGAAATTTCTTGATGAAGATGAGGGAATCATAGAAGAGTCTGAGGGAAACACAATAAACATGTTTGAAGTGGAAAACTCAATCCAAAACTGTTCCACATAAGAAGATTGGCCCTCACCCTCATATTGGGTTGAGGAATGGTTAGAATCTGAGGATTACAGGTTAGGATTTGAAGATGCCATCATGCAGGTCAGAGAACAATATGAACTTAGAAGCAAAAAGAGCCTAGACATTGCCAAACCAAAAGCTTCTAAGGTTACCATCAAGAAAAGGCCTGAGAAAACTTCTAAAGAAACTACTGAAAGTAATAAATCAGCAGTTGAGAGTTCTGGGAAAAACAAAGAAAAGGACAACCAAAACAGTGAGAAACAAAGCCAACCGACTAGCAGCACGAGAACTACAATTAGTGCTCCTGAAAAATCTATCATCAACATTGTACATAATGAGAATCAACACACTGATTCAACCTGTTAGCGCTCAAATCTACCTTAGGCTGAAATAAGGTAAAACTCAAGGCTACATCAAACCACGCTCAGCCTCGTAGCTAGCCCTACGAGGGCAGGAGAGGGCTCTCTCCGTCAATCTCGATAAAATGAGAAATAGGGTGCGAGATGACTTACGATAGGAGCTAATTTTAGGCTAGTAAAGAGATAGGTATGTTTGATTTTTGATTTTTGGGTTTTCGCTGGAGAAATGGGAAAAAAAAATTTGGGTCCGGGGATAAGGTCAGACCTTTGCAGATTTCGAGTTGGGGCGAGGTAGGTGACTGTCTTGATGCTTTTTATTAGATATACGGATAGATTACACTGACGAGGAGCTGAAGAGGGCAAATAAGAACTTGGATCCTCTCCAAACAATCGAAAACATATAGAACTAAATGAATTCAAAGGCAGAGCACGGTAAACAATGGATTCAACCTCATCTACTCATTCAATTTAGTTCAGAAGCATATGAAAGGAATGGCATGCATTTAAACATGAAGAACTTACAGTTAACAGAGAGAAAACACCATCAAGAACAAAACACCACAAGGATCCCAACAAGTGCCGCAAAACCTCTGATCTTTCCTTAGCCAAAATATGAAAAATATGTACAATGGTGCCAAAAGTCTCCCAAGAGTCCAACCTCTCCAACCTCTGAAAATGATTGAGAAATTACATCATATAGACCATCCTAACCCCTTCCCACACCTCTAGGATTCGAATTCCTCCTTCAGGGGTCAGTTTCAACCAAATTCTAATCAAGGAACTAAAATCTAGGCAGCTAACAACTTGCCTCTAAAAGAGTGGAAACTGATTCATTTACATGATTTTCACTTTTTTGAGAGTGAATCTTCTAGAATAGGTAAAAATGAGCCAAAGTTACATGCCAAACATAAATTTACATCATAATAACTCAAAAATTTCATCCCCAAGCAAAACTGGTCCAAACTGGCTGAAAATCTGAGCTGGAAGTTGAAAATTCAGCCAAAAATTTAAGTGGGTCGCACCCCTGAGTCAAGTGGGTCACGTGCCTTTCAGCCCAATTTTTAAGTACTTCCCAGCATCCAAATTGAGCTCATGATAGCTCGTTGGAAAGCCCTAGATGTTGGCTATCCAACCCAAGTGGAATTTCCCAATTTTAAGCTCATTTGGCCCTCCAAAAATCAAATCTCCTAACACTACTCCCAGCAGGTGCATCAATTCTCTTGAGACAACGGTATTTTTGAAATTTCTCTAAAACCATGACACCTGTGTAAAAAGTGAAGGATTTTTTTCTTCCTTGGCATGTTTTGGACAAAAACCTCTCTCATTTTTCCAAAATTCATCTTTTATTTCTCTGAAACATCTTTTGAGTGAAACTTATCCCGATGTGTGAAACAAGGAATTTTGTCGAAATGAAGCGAAATGAAGGGGATAAGGGGCTTCTAAATTCTTTGGGAAATTTTGGGAAATAGGGAGGGATATTAGGAAGTAGGAGAAAGTGGAATCTCAGAGATTGAGTGAGGGGAAGGGGTCCAAAAGGGAAAAACACAGGCCTAGCCTAGAAAATTGCCAAGTTGTGGCAAGAAACTAGGGTTTGTGCAAAAATGAGGAATTTGAGAGATCTCAGTGATGGGAAGTGTTTAATAAGGTATATTAAGGATAGGGGAAGGTGTGTGAACATCAGAATACAAGTTTTTCTAATGATTTGACCATCCAAGAGAGAATACCTCCAAAACCCTAGGAGAGGGAAATGGACCTTACCTAGGCACAACTGAAGCATGAACAAGGTGTAAAATGACTCTTTGGAACCTGACATGATGATGAAAACCCTCTGAATGATGGTACACTCAGCTAAATGGTGACATGGACCAACATTTGGACAAATTTGAAAAGAGTGAAAACACACCCTAGACCTAATGCCTAGTGACCAAATTTTGCTTGAAGACTCTTTGAAATGACAAAATTTGACCTTGACACCTTAAAATCACTTTGTAAGAGCATGTTTGATCACTGGAGGAAGGCTGCAAAGGCTGACTCTAACAGGGCCAACAACACTGTCACCTTGGGGGTTGGACTTGTTGATGGAATGTTCCGAGGATCACTTCACATTTGATGCAGTTGGTAAACAAGGAGGGAGTGAGAGATTTGTTTTTGCACTTATTGATTATCTAATACAATATTTTCATGCTCTTATCACTTCTATGCAGTGTATTTATCCACAAGAGGGCAAGCTTTTCATTTGGCTTGATGGTCAATTTTGGTCCAATCCATATGATGGAGACAGCCATCTATTGTATGACCTTGGGAAAGTAAGTTGTGCTTACATGTATGATCATCTATTGTACCTAACTAGTTACTATTCATTAGTAGACTTGGTGACATACATAACCATCCATATGTTAAAAGACTACTTGCCATACTATTTTCTGAAGCAGCAATTTGGGAAATTGCATTGTAACTACATTGTAAACTGTTGGTACTTCTTTGCACCACATGAAACCTTCAGTATTCCCCTCATATGATGTTGATCATGACCTCTTTTGTTGATATTCTTCTTATATCTATTGAGAGAATTATGGGGAGAGGGAGACAATGTGGGGTAGGCTATCTTGTCTACCATGTATAGATTTTTAGCCCACCTACTTTGCAGGAGCTCAAGGTGGAGGAAAAGTTTCTGGAGTTGCCATGGTGGGAGGTGACTCATTTTGCATGGATGATTGCTTGGGGATGGAGGATCCACTTGGGAAAAAGTGTTTTCCCGATGCATTTCAGTCTCCATGCCTTGGAGGCAACTCTTCAGTTCTATCCTTTTAGTTTCTTGAGGAAAAGTAACATTTGGGAAGGGAGGATTGTAATATTCCAAAATTTGCATGCAACAAATTGGAATATTGGATTTTTCTTATTTCCCTTAGGAGGTGAATAAATGGGTAAGGAGACCCATGCACAATAAAAATCTGAATAAAATCCCTCATGGTGTGGAAAGGGATCAAGGTAGCAGCTAGATTTTACACTCCCATGTGTGAACAAGGAAAAATGCATGTGGACAAGGTCAAGTTTGACCAAGTCAACAACACAGATATGAGAGGAGGAAATCATCCATAGAGGCAGCGCAGTGCAAGTGGGAGGAATATTCCTTGGTGGAGAAAAACCTAATGAGTGGGGCCCAAGGCAAAGAGGCTCATTTTTAAAAGGAGGGCAAGGCATCCATAACAATTTTATTCTTATGATTTGATTTTGGTCTTGAAGACTATTTGCTTTCTGCAAATGTTTAGTTGAGATTGTTGTGCTGCTTAGCACAAGGATTTCCTATTTAGGAATCCTTCTCCTTTCTTGAGAGGCCTCTGGAAGGAGTGTACTGATTTTTCTCACATCCAGGCTTGAGGCCAAGCCATCTCCTTCAGCTACAACATTATTTCTGCTCAAGTATAACGTTGTGTTGCAAGGTGTTGCAGTGAGGGTTCACAACACCACTTCCGGAACTTGTACTTCAGAGGAGGAGGCTCTCTTTCTCTTGAGAGATCAGGGAGGAATAATTCCAGAGAATATTGGCACATCTTGGCACTTGGACAAAGTATTCCCAGCATCCATAGCATAGTCCTTTGCAGGAACTGCGTCCTTTTTGCAGTGTGAGGGTCAAAACCCTCAATCTTGAGCTTGTTTCTCAGGGAAAGGGCCATTCCTTCTCCCAATATATTTGTAAGAAGTATTATCCTTCATTTTCTATATTTTTCATTTGTATATACTCAAATATTTAGTTATACTACATTTTCTAGATCTATATCTGTAGATCTGACATTTTGCACTTGTACCTTCATGTAACCCTTTGCGGGTCATTCCAATAATGTGTAAAAGAGGATTTTTTCTCTATTCTTCTCCATTATATGATGTAATACACTCCATGTATGTTATTTCCTTTATATTACATCATAAACCCTTAAAAAATCATGTTGTCCTTTCTTCAGTAAATTCTACATAAGTTAAGTCATGGGGTTTGGGCCTTTTTGAGCTGCATCGAGACTGGGAGATCTGTTTAACGTAGTAAAACAGATTTTTTTCTAATTATTTTCTGGATGGGAGTCCCAAATAGCATAATTTAAAGGATACAACCATTATTTTCCCCTGTTATTATATTTTCTATTGGGAATAGATTTGTTAAGGGCAAAAATGTTGCTTTTCTCCAACTTTTGGATCCCAGAATGAAGTGAAAGTTGTTGATGTGACATAAAATAATGATAATGTGTTTCTTGAAATATTTCATGAGTGAATATAGTGCTATTTCTCCAAAATTATGTTTATATATTGATGCAGTCCCATTATTGGGCATTTTTCCATCCATTCTAGGTGTGAGAGGCTTGTCTTCCTCACCTATTTTGCTTGGTTTCTGGTTTACTTTTGTATTTTGGTCTTATATTATCAAATATAAGGTATCCAAGGGCTTATATTGTTTTATGTAGCATACATTCATGAAAAATGCGTTTTTCAGGCATGCCTTGCTAACAATCCCAATTTGGGGATATTACAGTAGTTTCCACTACCACAGTGATTCCTGGTAGTATTAATTTTGAAGAGTATATGTTGGTTGTTTATCAGTAGATATCTTAGGGTTCTTAGCAACTTCAAGCTCCTGGAAGTCCTCAATTCCATCATTATAATTATGTCAGTAATCTCGTTTATTCATTCCCGCATCATTATGATGTATATGTTAATCCTGTTTATTTGCCTCCTATTGATCCTTATCAGGCTGGATATGATCCTAATCAGACCGTTACTCATCTTGGACCTACCTTACTTGTGCAACCCTCTAGCTTGCAAGGACAACCCTCATTAGGACAACCTTTGGCTCAACAAGGCTCTTCCTCTGGTCCACACGAACAACCTTACAATCCACAAGGCCAACCTTCACAAGGTAAACCTTTGGTCCAACACGATCAACCCTACAACCTGTCTGGTCAACCTAAAATTCAACCAAGACCATCTTCTACTCCTAGGGGGGAAATTTATCTGCTACAGGGACAACCTTTGGCATCACAATCGCTACCACACGTTTCGTATGGCCAAAACCTTGTGCCACAAGAACAACACTACACTCCTCTTCTGGGTCAACCTAGTTATCAGGGACAACCTAGTCCATCTCAATGATCGAGCCAACCCTTCCCAAAAGGGAAACCTGGTGGCCCTCAGTACTCGGTTCAACCAGCGTAGCAACCAATACAACCTGCTCCTCAACCGGTTCCAACGTTTCCGTAGCCAGTTCTACCCACTTATATTCACTTAGGTTTACCCACTCAACCTGCTCATCCAGGTCCACCTGCTCAACTGCAAGGCTCTTATTACCCTCAATATTCATATCAGCTGGTATATAGTGCGCCCCAAAGTTCTTACCCTCAAGTTCATACTTCATTGGTATATAATAAACCTCAAAGCCATGCTTATGTTCTGCAACAGAATCCATATATTGCTCAACAGGGACCTCAGTGGTCTCCTCAGACTCAGTATCCTCTTCCTCAACCCCAGTCTCAACCAATTTATCCTGCTTCTAACCCCTATGGTCAAAATCCTCCGGGACAGAATGCATGGGGATAGCATCCCTCTCGAACTGGGTGGAATGTAAACATGGGTCCTTATCAGAGACCTCTGATGAATTTCAACACTCAATTATTGTTTCCTGCTACGTTGGAAATACCTGATGTGTCAAAGTTGACGAATGATCCCATTCTTCATAACCCATATTGGTCTCCGGTTCCAACCAATATTCCTGGTGATTATCCTAAATTTGAAGGAAAGCCTAGTGAAGACCACCAAGCGCATGTTATGACATACCATTTGTGGTGTTCCTCTAACTCTTGGGTTGACGATTCTATTTGGCTCCATCTTTTCCAACGAACTCTTACTAGTGCCGCTGTAAAGTGGTACATTGAGCTATCTCATGGCGTCTTCCAAGACTTCAATTCTTTATCCATGGAATTCCTTACGCATTTCTCGTTGTCAGTCTGCTATGAGACTGGGACGCACCTCCTCACTTGTTGACATAGGACCAAGATACTCATATCTCGGATCATATTCATGAGTGGCGACATCGTCGTCGCATGATCAAATTTGAAATCCCTGATCAGCTTCTGACTCATTGGTTCACCACCTCCTTTGTCACTTAGATTTAAAAAGACAAAGCTATGGGGGCATTTGTAACTGAGGAACAAGACATTTCTTACGCCCAGTACCTTGATCTTGTCTACTTTTATTTTGGCGCATCATATGATATCTTGCCTGATGCACCTCGACTTGGAACTTCTAAACCACCAGCATCTCCATCCGTCGATGGTATTATTAGTTCTGTGTCTCAGACTTCTCATAAGTCTTCTCCTTCAAAATCTGGGAAGCCAAAGTCTACTTCTTCCAATAGTGTCACTTCTCAGTCCACCTTGAATTCTGGTAAACCCACAGAAGTTAATGTCATCCAGGCCAATCCAGCGGATAATGCTTCTAAAGGTAAAAATAAGGGTAAAGGTAAGGCCAAAGCCGATACCCCGAAACAGGATTCTCAAAAAACTCATGTTGGTGATGGTTCTCAATGCAAGTTTAAGTATCCTTGTTTGATTTGTGATGAAGAACACTTCACCAAGGACTGTGCTAGATGCTCTGAAGTGAGCCATTTTCTGAACGGCACCGAGGGAACTCCAACTATTCTTAAAGAACCTTTCCCATCTCATCAAACCCAGATGGTAGAGCAACCTCAGTCCTCTGCCCCATTTGGCTCTCAGGTGTTCATGATGAACGGTTCTACTGTCGTTTCTATTTCTACTTGGTCGAAATATTATACTAGATTGCGTCAGTTTGTGGGGAAGGAGATCACTAATGGTCCTCCTCCTCCACCTGTTTCTAGCCCTCTTGAGATTGAAAGGCCCAGTAATGAATCCATTGTACAACCACCTTCCAAAGGTGTAATCTGTAAGTCTTCTTAACATCCCAACGCCCGAGCCGCTCATAATTACAGTATTGTTAAGGATTTGGCTTAGGCGCCATCTTTGATGTCCGCATTAGAAGTACTTCAGAGTTTCCAGTCTCAACAGAAAGCTTTGTTATCTATGATTGGTGGGGTTGATCCTGCTGATACTAGCCTTCTCACTTTCGATTTAGATAATTTCGTTCCATGACTTCCACATCAGATTGTGATTATTATCCAAGTGGTTATTAATGGTCTCAATATCCATTGAGATGTTGTGGATGAAGGTGAATCAACCTGTGTCATGTCATCTTCTTGCTAGAAAGCTATTGGTTCTCTAGACCTGAATTCATCACCAAATTCCCTTGAAGCGTTTGATGGAAGAGAATAAAACCTTTAGGTCTTCTTGCTAGTTTATCGATTACTTTAAAAGGGAAGACATTCAATGTCGAGGTAGAATTCATTGATGCTAAGCTCAATTATAATCTTCTCCTTGATCGCAGTTGGACTCATGCCATGTTGTGCATTCCGTCCACTCTCTTTCGTGTTTTGAAATTTCCGCACAAAGGAAAGATTGTTACTATTTATTAATTGTCCTTCTTCACCTCTTCTTCCAAGAAAATAATTCTGTATGTGGATAAGATTCCTACTCCCTACGAGAGCGTAGGGCCAGGCCTTTTCAAGGATCCTACCCTCATGGGTATTTTTCCTCTTCCTCCACCAAACACTATTCAGATCAATATGATCTATTGGTCTAATGACCCATGGAATATTCCTACATCTGAACAAATCGATTCCTTTGGAGATTCGATGTCGTTGATTCCAATTTAAATTTACTATTGTGAACCCATTGTGGCTTCAGAAACTCTGTCCTCTGATAATGCTCCTTTGAGCATGTCTCTTGACATTTATTCTCAATCCCCTTGGCTTGGCAATTTGGATTCGATTGATCCTTTGAAAGAAGTGTTTCCCTCTAATGAGGCCATCGTGGAAACTATGTCTCTCGAGGATCTGCCGTGGGATGATGGTCATCATCGTTCCTTGTTCATGCCTGGCCTTAAGGCCATGTCTTCTTGTCTTGAGAATTTTTCATCTTAGGTTCCTTATCTTCTACTTCAAATGCCTATTCTAACACATGACATCTTTACAGAAGGTAACTTTAGTAATATTACACAGACAATGCCTATTGATATTTTCGTTAAACTGGGAATCATCGAGAACATCCATATTGGGGTCACTTGTTCTTCTGATGAAGTCTAAGTTTATACTAGCCTTTTATGCGAGTTTGGTGATGTCTCTACATGGTCCTATGAAGAAATTCCAAGCATTGATCTCAGTATAGTGGTGCATGAAATATCTACTTACCCTGGTTCGAAACTTGTTCGCCAGCGTCTTCGTCCTGTGCACTCTAGAAAAGATTATGCAATTAAAGGTGAAGTTGAAAAGCTTCTCAGAGCTAGTTTCATTTATCTGATTCCCTTAATAGAATGGGTCTCTAATATTGTTCCTGTAAATAATAAATAAGGAACGATTCGGGCCTACATTGATTATCATGATATCAATTGAGCTTGTCCTAAGGATAATTATCCCACTCCTTTATTGATCAAATCATTGATGACTATGCTGGGAGTGAGAATTTTTCCCTCATGGATGGGTTTTCTAGTTATAACCAGATTAACATTCTCCCAACTGATCAACATAAGACTGCCTTCATTTTTCATTGGGGTACGTCGTAATACAAGAAGCTCCATTTTGGCTTAAATAATGCTGGGGCCACCTTTCAGTGGGCAATGTCATATGCTTTTCATGATATTTGTCACATCGTTCAGCCTTATCTTCCTCAGATGTTTCTTCGTTGTCGAAGTTACCACATTCGGCTTAATCCACGCAAGTGCGTCTTCTTTATTGATTCTGGTAGACTCTTGGGGTTTGTCATGTCCAAAGATGGAATTCGCCTCGATCCACTCAAATTTGAGGCTATTATTAATCTCCCCTCTCCCTCCTCGTTGCATCAGTTGTAGATTTTACAAGGGAAGGATAATTTTCTAGGTTGTTTCATACCTAACTATGCAAAAGTGCCTAGAGGATTCACACGATTATTAAAACAGGGCATCCCATTTTGTTGGGAAGAGATTGCTCAAAAATATTTTGAGACACTGAAGAGGTTGCTTGTCAACGCTCCTCTGTTGCGTCCTCCAAACTATCATCATGATTTTTCCCTCTATTTGGCCGCCACTTTTAGCATGATTTCCATGGTTATGGTACAAGACAATGATGACAGTAATGAGCATGTTATTTATTACTTATCTCGTAACTTTATCGAACCTAAGACACGTTATGCACATGTTGAGAAGTTAGCATTAGCTGCGGTTCAAGAAGTTCAGCTTTTTTATCATTATATCCTTTTGCGTACTGTGACTGTGATTTCTGATTGCAACCCTATGACCTAAATATTGTCTCAAAAATTGCTGGGGGGAAAATACTCGAAGTGGATTTTCATCCTCCAAGATTTCAATTTGGAATTTACTGCTGCCAAGTTGAAGAAATCATTATTTTTTGTTGACTTGATTTTTTCACTCCCTTCCAACTCTACTCTGTCTCGTTTTGAGGAATAAATTCCAGACGATACGCTCTTCTTGATTAGAACCCTCAATCCTTGGTAAGTTGATATCATTTTCTATCTCCAAACTTCTACTTTCAGATCTGAGTTGATGAAGGATGCTCGCCGATGCATCCCCCATCAGTCGCAACCTTATCGTATAGTCAGAGATACGCTCTATCGTGTCGGAGTGGATTCCATACTTCACCAATGTTTGACTCTCAAGGAAGCTGAGAAAGCCCTAAATGATTTTCATAGTGGCGCCTGTGGTGGTCACATGTCTGGTTATGCCACCGCACATAAGATTCTTCATTCAGGTTATTTTTGGCCTTCTATCTTCAAGGACTACATTTTCGCACTTCGTAAATGTCATGATTGCCAAATCTATCAATGAAAGATGTGTGCGCCGCCTGTACCTCTTCATCCTATCATTACCATTGGTCCCTTTGAAAATTGGGGCATCGATTTTATGACGTGTAACCCTCACTCGCCCGGGGGGGGCATGCTTGTATTATCTTAGTCATGCACTACTTCACCAAATGGGCCGAAGCAATGCCTACACTTGCCACTGACAGTAAGACAGCTGCTCAATTCATATTCAATCACATCATTGCTCGGTTTTGTGTCCCTCAAGACATTGTTACCAATCATGTTTCCCATTTTTGGCATTATATGGTGGCAGAGTTGACTTCTAAGTTGGGTCTGTGTCACGAAAGCTCAACTCAGTATTATCCCCATGCCAATGGCCAGGTTGAAGCCGTGCACAAAGTTCTTGTTACTATGCTTCAACGTACAATTGGGATCCACAAATCCAATTAGTATCTCATGTTATTTTTGGCTCTTTGGGCATACCAAACCTCCATTAAGAATGCAACCAGATTCACTCTTTTTCAGTTGGTTTATGGTCTGGAATCTACTCTTTCGATTGAGTGTGAAATACCTTTGCTCAAGTTGGTTGTTGAATTACTGTTGAATACTTCTCCAGAATAAGAGTGTCTCCTTTACTTAGAAAGGTTGGATGAAACCCACCGCTTTTCTAATCTGGTTATTGAAGCACAGAAAAAGCGGGTCAAAGCTCATTTTGACCAATCAGTTTCCCCTCGTTCTTTCATTAAAGGAGATCTCCTCCTTCTGTACAACCAAGCTCATGATAAGCTGGGGGCAGGAAAATTTCAACCCATGTGGCATGGGCCCTGCATTATTAAAAGTGTGTTGTAGAATGGGGCCTATGAGCTCATTTATTATGAAGGTCATCGTCTAGGACAACCTAGAAATGGGTTGTATCTCAAAAAATATTATGCATGATTCTTTCCTGCATGATTTGTGTACATATGTGTTATTTTCATTTTTTGTACATGATTTGATTTGGTTTACTTTGTGAGAATTTTCCTGCTTATTGGGTCTTGCTTATTTGTATAGATGTCTATTACCCCTTATGTCAGTTTCAAGGATAGTACTTCCCATAGTACTATGAATTTGTCTTCAACAACTTGGGTAATTTATGATCCTGCTGGTGAGTTGATAGATCTGCAAGGGATTCTTCTAGGACAGACTACAAACAATGTTGTTGAATATAGTGCTATCCTTGAACTATTAACTGAGGAAATCAACCTCGGCATATGCGCATTGCTTGTAAATCTAGATTCACAGCTTGTTGTTCTGCAACTCAATGATCATTATTTGGTTAGAAACCCATACATTCTGAGATTTTATTTACTTGTAATTTGTTGGAAAGACATTTTGATTTAATCACATATCAACATATTCCTAGACGAATGAATGCATTGACTAATACCGTGGCTAACATTGTATTAGATAGACATTTGTGTAATTTGTAAAATCATCATCATATGTAAAATATCCATGTAGGAAAATAGATGTATACATATATACCAGATGTTTGCATCAGTTTGCATCATAAATTAAAAGAATATGTGTGTTTCTGTTACATCTCGAGACATCATGTCTCTAAAAATATGCATATATAAAACCTAGATGTCTAATCATCATGATGCTCATGATAGCATGTCACTTCCCGTACAAGCCGCCTTAGTAAGCGGTGAATGCGGCTTAGCACCCCCATGGTGTGTCTTTGATAGGCGTGAGGAACATCGTCGAAACGTGCATAGTATGGGACTCCATGAGTGTTTCCCTCTAGGTTGTGAATTATCTCTTCTTCATCACCTCCCTTGCCATGAGGGTTGAAATCACGAGTGTAATTCCCAAAATCGGGACTACTAGCAAGGCATACCTGAAAAATTCATTTTTCAAGAATGTATGCCACAGGATTGAAAACCAGTGCTTGGATCCCTTAGATATGACTATCTAAGACCTGAATCCAAGATGGATTCAAAAATAAATCCTCCTAGGTGGGTTAAACAGGTCTCCCCACACCTAATGCAGCTAGAAAATGCCCAAAGAGGGGACTGCATCAATACAAAAACTAGACTGCTGGAAAATAACATAGTTCAGCCCAATGTTTGCAGGAAATTGATAAGGATGGTCAATAATTTCTCTTAGATGTTGAATAGGATATTATATTGAAGCCCATACATTATTATACAAAAATTAGAAGAGAAGACGTGAAGAAATCCTCAGAAATGAGGTGCTACAACCACAAGAAACATATGAATAAGCTTGACAGCATTATTTCTATTAGCTAAAGAAGAAATACGTTACAACTTAGATCTATAGCAAATATGTATAGAAAATTTCAGATCTGTATACAAAAAAGGCTCCTCTATACACTCCCCTTAGGGATCTCAGCAAAACAGGAAAGTACAAGAGTAGATCTGAGATCTAAGTTACATATCTACAGTAATCTTCAGAAAATTCTGAAGTATGTGATGTATAGTAGATCATATCTGAAAAAACATGGATTGGATGGCCAATCCATGGATCACCACAGTGTAAGGAAGGCTCCTTCACACCAAAGATCTCTCCTCCAAGATATTGCCAAAACCCCTGCAACTCTGCTCCTACAAATAACGTAGATATGCAAAATGGACTATGTTGTAGACTCTGAGTATAATTTGGCCTAATGCCAAGATCTGGATCTGAAGCTCCCAAGGTCTAGAACACTCTTGTCAAAGGGATAGATGACTTTCCTAGTGAAAAGGGGTGCTAGAGCTGCATAGATCTGAAGAGATCTATCATCCACTTGCTGCAGCTCACAAGGACAACCCAATCCTAAATAGGACTAGTGTTGTAGGTGTAAGATTAAGCTTGGCCAAATGCTAGATAGTGGACAAGACAAACAAGGCTCCTCCAAGAGATACTCTAGGAAGGAGATGGGATTCCTGACCAGGAACACCCAATGCTAAACATCATTATTCTCAGCTAAACAGCCAGAGAATGATATATGTCTTAACAGACAATACATTCAGAAAAATGATAAAAATCAACAACCTTCTCATGCTGCTCTCCTCTCCCTTTTATAGGATAAAATCCTTGTCAAACCCTAAACCACCTCAATGAGTTAGCTCCTTTCACATGTAGAGCCTCCTTCCAGAACTACACTATGCATCCATGAGGTACATTGCATCTAGACTGCACTGTGGATTTGGTCAAGGTTGACCAAGTCTCATATTTCAAACCCATTCACACCTGCAAGTTTTTATTTTATATGGCCCTGTTGTAGCCTCTACAACAACCTCCAAAAATCCACCCTCTAAAATTTTTTTGGAGCCTCCTGAGCATTGAAAAAGCTAAGTTAAAATCTGTAAGAGTTAAGAGTTGCTGAGTTGCAAAATGGTTCTTTTCCCCAAATCTGTGACCTAGCGACCCCGCGACCTCTCGGGTCGTTACGTCACTAAGTTGCAGATCTCTTGGATTTTTCAAGATCGCGACCCTGCAACTTTGCGACCCCCGTGACCCCCCAGGTCGTGAGGTTGCAAGGTCACACCTCCCTTAATAATGGAACATTGTGACCTAGCGACCTCATTAATGGCTCGCATGCGCAACCCTTTTATAAATAGGAGGGTCGCTAGGTCGCATTCTGTTCATGTGGCGGAGAGAAAAAAATGCTTCTAACAGGCCAACTGCAGCGTGATTTTCCTGGGTAAGTTGTTGTTTCCTCCTGTTGTTTCCCTTTTTTTACTTTGTTGCCTTGTTACCTTTGCTTTAGCCTTTAAATCCATCCATCATTCCTCCTCTTGATTCTTTAGGACTTGAGATGCTCTCACTGCCCTAACACTCCCCTTCCTTGCACAATCATGTAACCACAATTCACCCAGCCTCCTTGATATGTATTTTTCTCTTGAAACTACTTCCCCTCCTTTGTTTTGATGGCCCACTTATCCTTGCATTATTTAAATTTAAAAGGAAATCTATTGCAATAAAGCAATGGACCACGTCGTGTGCTAAAAAAACCCAGCCAGCCCTAGTGCGACTTCCGACCTCTGCAACTTCGTGACCCTTGCGACCCCGCGACCCCGGTCATTGAGTTTCTAGGTTTCATCTGCCCTCCAAATTGTTGTTCATGATCCCTGCGGCCCCGCGACCCCGATCACTGAATCACTAGGTCACAGTCGCCCTCCAAACTATTGTTTGTGACCCTTGCGACCCGGTCGCAAGTCGTAGAGTCGCACTCTCCTCGAACTGCCAAGCATTTGCGACCTCGCGAACTGGTCGCAAGGTCGCAAGGTTGCTTCCTCCTGAAATATTAAACCTCAAGACCCTTGCAACCCAGTGACCCAGTCACAGGTCAATAGCTCACCCCTTCCTGTGTTTTCAGTTTGGAAAAGTTAATAGACTGTGCCTAGGATTTTACCATTATGGCATATTTCTTATCCTAGGATTCTTGCATGAACATGACAGGTGAATTTCAAGCAGACTTAGAGTGTCTCTCTGTTTCTTCAGACTCGAGAGACATGGGACCTCCAATGGCCCACAGAAAAAACAAGATCCCAGAAATATAAGATATAGAAATGGATATACCAATGTCCCCACCCCCAATCTATAGGGATACCTTGTGTACATTTTCTAAAGGGGACAGCATGAGGTTGTATCAAGTATACCAGGAATTTTCTCGGCTGGAATTCCCAAAAGACCTCCCCGACCAGAAAGTATACATACAAGTTAAAAGGTCGAAGCTCCACTATGCAGGTGCCCACCCTGCTATATTCCCATGTGCGAGGTCATTCAGTGGATCATACAAAACACCGACCCCAAAAAATGGGTAATTCGGGATTATGAAGGTAAAGTATTTGCGACTCTCAAAGGCTCGAATGCTGAGTTTTACTACACACTGCCGGAATGGGAGTATATCTTCATAGAAGAATGGGCCACCACCCATGCAATCGCCATAACAGATACCCTGAGAGGGTGGTGGGAGGAGCCTGAAAAGTTCAAAGCAAAAAAGGATCAGGAATATCCAGTGGTGGGTCTCAGGAAGGCATATAAGCTAGTGGCAGTTATTATTTGCATGATATACAGGTGTCCCGATACCACCACTTTCAGTGGCGCGTGGGTAGCCCTAATGAATTATTTCACTATGCATGTCACTCATTTCAACTGGGCCAACATGCTGATGGCATCTCTCAAGACAAACATATCCTCGACACTAGCGCCAGAGGAGGTATATTCCTCTAAATTCTACATGGCTTCCTACTTGTTGGATGGTGTTTGTTCCTGATGCCACTTTAAGGGATGGGCCCACAACTGGGATCCAGAGCAGGCGCACCTAGTTCACATAGAGACAAAAGTATTTTGGGACTCCAAGTACAAGAAAGACATAGAGCCAATCTCGAAAATCTTCATCCCGGCACTCTACAGGAAACTGTTCGGTCAAGACACTCCGTGCATGTCCTGGCGAGCCATGGAGATGTTAGTCAAGGTGGAACATTGGTTCCCACTTGCAGAATATACCTTTATTCAAGTCTTTGGTTCATTCAAGACTCCCCATGTTATGCCCCGATATGTTACGGATAAAATTCTCCTTTAGGAGGTTTGTTTTCAAATGAATTCTAGCTTCTCTAAGGTCCTGACTAAAGGTAAGAAGAAGTCGTGGCCTACACTACCTCTCACCATTGGTGCCTACATGGTCAAGGATTTTAGAGAGGTAGAGGCAGAGGCAGAACAAATGAGGGGTTTTCACCTAGGGCCATTGGATCACTGGACATATGATCCAGAGAGGATAGTCCCTGATCATTGTAAGAGGGCTAAGTTCAAATGGAGCTACCAACATACTGAATGCCCATATGAGGATGAGAAAAAAACTAGTATAACACGGATAGAGAACTTGCCCCAGGGGCGTGGTCCGATCAGGAAGATCCAGATGATCACACGTTGGAGGAAAGAACCTATGAATTAGGGGGTGATTCTTCTTCTCAGGCCAGGAAGCCTTGACCTAGCACAGGTCACAACACTACTTCCCAATAGAAAGAGCAAGAGGCAAAAACTCATCGTGAGACTAAAAAAAAGAAAAAAGAGGATGAAGAAAAGCATAAAAGAAACCTGAAGGTAGAGCAAAAGAAGAAGCAAGGCAAAGAGGCCCGGAAAAGAAAGGAAGAGCAGGAGGCTGAGGCTGAGGCAAAATGGCAGCTCAAAAGAGAATTAGATCAAGTGGAGGTCGAATGCAAGAATAAATAAGAACAGGAAGCAGCAGCAGAAGCAAAGCACAAACAGAAAGCAGAACAGGAAGTGGTAGCAGAAGTAGAGCGAAAGCAGAAAGCGGAACAAGAAAAAGCAGAAGCAAAGCGTAAGCGGAAAGAAGAATAGGAGAAGGTAGAAGTAGAGCGGCTTCAAAAACAATAGGAAGAAAGGAAAAGAAAAGAAGAGGAAGATCAAATATCAAAGAACATCGAGACATCTCCTCCAGTCACATAATCACAAACTGAGCTACAGCCCATTGAAGTGCCTATAGTCAATACACGTTTTGCAATCTCTGAGCTGAGCTCTTACAAAGGACAAGAGGAAGAATTATTTAACCTTACAAGGCTCACATATGATCAGTTCTCCTTCAAGATCCCACGGGAGAAAAGGAGATGTCTGGCGCGAAACCCTTCTGCCCCAATCACAGCCGCAATAGAGAAAGATATAGTCCTAGGTACTAGGACTAACCCAGTAATGATAGCATCGGCCGGCACTACTTTTGCCGCAGCCATGGAGGAAAATGTAAACCAAATGAGTAGAGATATCCTCTCTCTACAAAGTAAGTTACAAGAATCGGAGCAAAGGGAGGCAAGGGCAGAGCAAGAAAAGACAGCGTTAAAGGAGGATATTCAACAGCTTCAAGACAAAATTGCTCCTATTAACAAAGTACCTCTCACCGTCCGAAGAGAGTTAGAAGTATTGGAGGTCACCATGAGGTAGGTTTATGGGGAAATGTTCACTATAAAACAAACAGTTTCTCCCCTACTGAGAGTGCAATCAGAGACTAAGCAGAGGAGCGAGCAACTGAGGGAGGCCTCCACTGCTTTAGACAGAATGATAGAATGCACAGGTCGGTACCCACAAGCTCCAGAGAACTTGCCTAAGAAATATTTGATCCACACCCAGGATGCCAAGGTCCAGATTTGGATTAAAATGCAGTCCAAGGATAAGCTATCCAAGGACCTAGAAAAGGTAATGGCCGCATACGAGCATTTGATCAGCGACATCAGCTCAATGCATACACTACACCACATTCCATCGCTGGGTGCATTGAGTGAGGAAAAGACATGGGGACAGGTGGATCAAGAGATTCAAACATTTCTGCAACCTATCAGACAGGCCGCTGCCACTCCTGATCTTGCAGCATCGCAAGAGAACTTGGGTAAATTCATTGTTACACCGGTTTGGATCTACACTAAACTAGCCTCTTTAGCCAACCAAGTCACGCTCAAAAGAGAGACTCTAATTCCAAATTCCTTGGAGTGCTTGCATCGGTTAAGGGAAGAAGTTCCCCAGTAGTGGCAGATTATCGTGTGTGGCAGAAATTTATCAGAGAGCAACAATTTGATGCCCCTGACCTCACGATCACGTGCACATTCTCATGATCAGATGGCAGTAGGTTGTAGGTCGCACTTTACAACTGGTCACAGGTTGCACTGTCCAGATGGGTCACAGGTCGCAGCCTCCATTCAGGTCGCAAGGCAGCCCAACAGTTGGGGAGACGAAAATTCGGGAAGCCTAAAGGGATAGTTTCGGTCTATAAAAACTTCCTTCGGGAAGATTGTCAGGATATTTTTTGCAAAGGACTCAAAGAGTGAGAGAGCATTATATAGAAGGACTTCACACTTTTGAATATGAATACAGATACTTGTTAAATTCCTTTTGGATCTGATGTGATTTTATGTGTGAACACTATGAGTATTTTATTTTCAATTTCTAATATGTTTTGATTAATGAAACTGTGTTTCCATTTACGTCATTGATGCATTATATTTTTCTAAACATGTGTTAATGGTGCTAAGTTTATTTCTCTTTCTCAATGAATGTTAATAACTTTGTTTACTGAAATTTATACTTTCATCAAAACCATTTAAGGAAGTGAAGGGGGTTCTTCCATAAAGAATTGTTTCTTTTGTGGTTAGAACAACGTTCAAGAATGACCCTAATGATATGATGTTGACAACATTTCGTTTTGGCCCCATGCTTCATTATTCAACTTGCTGAGCCTCAAAACTGTGCTTTCCTTCACCTCATTTTACCTCATTTTCCCTTGTCCATTTCTATCTTAAACCCAATTGATCAATAAATATAGTTAAAATTACTTCTAGAATGATTTACATGATTGACTTGTTGAATTTTGTGATTTTTTCCATTGTTAAGCATTTTGACCAGAACTAGCTGTAGAATGCAGACATTCCGTAGCTAACCGGCGATTCTGCAGCTGCCTTCATGTTTGAGTATGTTCCAGGTGGCCTCTTGAGAAAAACCGCATATGGGCATGATCCACGTCATGCCTACATGGTTCGTTGCTCATCATGGAGGAAGAAATGAATTCTGGGTATGGTTTTGAACGTGGGGAACACATTTATGAAGGAAGACTTCTATTAGGACTGTCTCAGTCCAGATGTCTTTTCTCCTTCACGTAGCCACCTCAAAGAGTCCTAACATGATTCGGATAAGGAAAGACATTATTCCTAAATTGTTGTAATTACTGTTACGTGTATTTGCTTTATAAACTCTTGGGAGACCGAGAGCTAGTTAGAGATTTTTTATGTTAGATTTGCTGCTAGATTTTGTTTAAACTCTGTGATACATTCCTGAAAACGCAGAGTGTTATGTTCAAACTATTGCATCGTTAATGGAGCAAACAAAGTTATTTTGAAGGCGTGATTTAATTTGAAGTTGAATGCCGTCAAGTGGTAGAGGGCCCCTGCCTCTTGCACGGATTTCTTTTGCGTAAATTAGATAAGTTTTCCTAGCTGCCTTTACGTTTTGCATTTGAATTGATAGTTGTTTTGTTTTAGCTACTGTAGTCATATTCATTCTAGCTCTTCCACAAGAAGACACTCTTCCAACAGATTAAAATGATGAATGTTGAATGACTATGGTATTGTAGGATTAGGAATTGAATTTATAGTTGTTTTAACTAGCTACTGTAGTTATATTCATTCCAGCTCTTTCACAAGAAGACACTCTTCCAACAGATTATAATGATGAATGATGAATAGCTATAGTACTGTAGGAATTAGTTGTAGTTTTTGCTATTCACTATCACAGTTACACTTGTTCTAATCACTCTTCCACAAGAAGAAATTCTTCCAAGACATCCTTAAGAAGTTCAAGACATGACCGTGATAATGGATGATTTAGTTGTGTGTTTTTACTAAGTATCATCTCTGATCTCACTCTTAAACGCTTGCCCAAGACATCATAATGACGAGTAGGGTATGGATGTGATAACTTATTTTTTCATTTGCTTTCAGTTCATTTGCTTTCAATTGCATACAAGTACACAGTCAGAATTGTTCTACCTCTTCCAAAAGAAGGAACTCTTCCAACATATCACTAATGATGAACAAACAGATTTTGTAACTTCATAGAATAATGCATGTTAGTATAGTTAGAATGCTCCGGAGTTTCATTTGCATTTAATTCATGATCAGTTACTTTGTTTCAAGTTTGATGATGACTTATAGTTCAGCATTGTTCTAGTTTAGTGGCATCTTAGGTTCATTCTTAGATTAACTCATTGCACTTGCATCTAATATTCAAATTGTTATCCATTGCACAATAGATTACTCTAGTTGTTAGGATTAACAAGACAGCCTTCATTATTCACAAACATCTTCTTGTTCTAAAAACTACAAATGATCCATAGCCATAGGAACAGAAGATAACATCACTATAAGGTCTGAAATCTCTCTGCAATCTCCTCATAATTTTATAAACAGAGCTCTTCCTCAAAAGAACTACTTTGAAAAAGAAACCAATAACTCTTTGAGTAAAGGTTCTGTGATATTCAATTAAATTGCAGAATAGAACTAGGAATTAATCATAGAATAGAAGAGCTTAGAACAAAATGTTGCATCATGGTAAGATTAGTGTTTAACTGTTTAGTTAGAGGATTTGCATATTTAGTGATCATTTCTCAAGTTTAGTTTGTGTCATTTGCCTAAGAAGTCATTATCAAGCTTTTGCTTTTATTTAGTCATAGTTCAGATTCTGCTCCAGTGTTTCCAATTGCATTTGCCATTCCACACATTAGACTTAACTCTGTTTTGACCACCAACCCCTTTCTATTAGTTTTCTAGGCATTTTCATTGTGAACATAAAACACCAAAAGACCAAAAACATCATAAATCAACATAAAATACCAAAAACATCACAAAACACTACACACAACGCATTAGGAAACAAGCACCTAGGTACATATGGTACATTTCACTTCAGCAGTTTACAAATCCTGGTTGACAATTAAATGAACTCAGTTTAGGAGACTAGATTGAGACACAACATTTTGGCGCCGTTGCCGGGGAAGTGAAAACTAGGTAACCTTTGTTTCTTAGCATCCAAAAAAATTTTTATGCGTAGGGAGAGAGATTCAAGGGGAAGATTTATAAGCAGCAGAGGCAGAAGTTTGATTTCTAGAACACCACTTGTTTCATCTAGACCTAGAACTAGTACACCTTCAACTCAAACCCATCTTCCATCCTTTACTGATCCTGGACTTCTAGAAGATCTAAGGTCACCTATTCCATCAGAGAAACCTTCCACTTCATCCACTGAACCTGCCATAGAAGAAGATCCAAAAACTCTTGTTGGGGACACAAACCTTTCTACTTCCACAGGAGAGTCAACCATGGCAGAAGAAGGAGGAGGAGGAGTTGTTAATGGAGAACACACATTATTTGGAGGAGGTAGAGGTAGAGGTAGAGGAGAAGGAGGAAGAGGAGAAGGAGGTAGAGGTGCAGATGGAAGAAGAGGTAGAATAGGAAGCTCTTTTGGGTTCCCTATACTTGATGAAGAAACCAATACAACCATGAAAAACATTTCACCTTCTGTCCTTCCGAACTTCTATGGACTTAAAACTGAGGATCCTGAAACTTTCTTATTCGAATTTGAAGTGTTGTGTAGAACTTATGACTATATACAAGATGCTCAAAAATTGAAATTATTTCCCTCAACTTTGAAGGGAGCAGCATTGAAGTGGTTTATGAGTTTAAACAGTAGTTCTATTAGAACATGGGAAGACATGAAACAAGCATTTCTAGAGAGATACTTGGATTATTGTATTCCGGTTAATCATAAGGAAGAAGTGTTCAAGATGTTACAAAAAGAAGATGAAAACTTAGAATATTTGTTGGAAAGATTTAAATACAACATAAAAAGGGCACAAATGGAAAACCTAGATCAAGACACTTTAAAAGCTCTTTTGTTGAAAACCATTAGGGATGAATGGTTGGATATCCTTAACATGATGGGAAAAGGAGATATATCACAACTCACATTACCTGAAATATCTGAGTTATGTATCAACCTTTCCAGAGGGAAATCCAAAACTGTCAAAGGTCCAAGAGATCCTGCTCTTGCAAGAGCAAGTAAATCCGCTTCTGGGACAGTAAGTAGATCAGAAATAGGACACATGCTTGATGATTTTAAAACTGACATCTTAGGGAGTCTTAGTGAACAAATAGACACCCTCAAGATACAAAACAAGAAAAAGGCTGAATCTGATGCCTTGGCAATCTTTTGTCCCAAATGTAGGAAGAAACATGCCTTGAGAGAGTGCCCTTTGGATGTAAAAGTTGTAGAAACTTGTGTTATTTGTTCCGAGAAACATGAGACCAAGAATTGTCCTTCTCTTCCTGGTCTCAAGGCTGTTTTTCAAGAAGAAACTCCTACAGATTCCACAGAATCTCTTAACTTTGTATCTAGAAGACCTTGGCAGGGACCTCAAACACAGGGATTTCATGATCAAATGTATAATCAACCTCCACCTTGGAATTCTTGGCAGCAACCTTGGCCCCAATTTCAAAATAAATCTCAAGCTTGGGCACAAGGATCACAAGGTCCCTATGGAAGATACTCTCCATATTATCAGTATCCACCATCCTATCCACCATATCCACATTTTTATCCTCAAAATCCTCAACAAAATTTTCCTCAAAATCTCCAACAAAATTTTCAACAAAATCCTCAACAACATCATCAGAACCAACCTCATCAAAATCAACCACTTCCATTACCATTTCCTCAAAAATCCAATCAATTGCCAGCTCAGCCCATACCAAACCCCAATAATAAGAACCCTCAGAATACATATATGATAGAAGGAAAACAATTTCCAACTTATTTAATTACTCCTCTAGACCTTAGTGATGTTCAACTTAGGTCTGGAAGGATACTTGAGAAGAGGAAACCTTCTGTGATCATACAGGAACAAGATAATTCTGAGGAAGACTCCCTACGGGTTAATAAAAGTCTTGAGGAAGATACATCCTTTCAAGATCAAAACATTGAAAAACTGAAACAAAAAGATCCAATAAATCCAACTCCAGTATTAGAGCAACCATCCACATCTACTTCTATACCTCCCTTTCCGGAAAGACTACAAATTGATAAAGGTGTAGAAAAACAAATAATGGTGCCTAATTATGATTTATTGGATGAATTGAGAAATGTTTGCATTAAAATTCCATTATTGCAAGCCATCAAGGAAATCCCAATTTTAGCCAAAACAATAAAGGAGTTGAGTATGAAGACAATAAGAAAAATAATAAGAGAAACCAAGAAAATTCAACTGGTAGGACAAATAGCAGACATTATGATGGGTAAGATTACCATTCCAAAGTACCTTGACCCAGGAAATCCAGTTGTCAAAATTCACATCAATGGAATTGAAATTCAAAACACACTCATTGACTTAGGAGCAGCAATAAATATCATGAGTAGACAAATCATGGAAAAACTGAAACTTCCTAATCTTCTCTTTACACCCACACTATTACAATTAGCAGATAGATATGTGATCAGACCAGATGGGGTAATAGAAGACATTCCAGTGTCCCTAGACTCTTGGGAGTACCCTGTGGATTTCATGATCCTAACACCCAAGAATAATCTGGGAGGCCATCCTGTTATACTAGGAAGACCTTGGTTGGCTACAGCTGATGCTTTTATTAGTTGTAGGTCCGGTGATATGTATATTTCTGATGGAAGTTCAACAAAGAAATTCACTTTATATCCTCCAGCTAGGACAATTACAGATCTAGATGACACTCAATGGATAGAGGATGAAGAATGTTTGCAACCACTCTTCACAATTTCAGAAATTAGTGAAGATAATCAAATTCTGAATACTCTAGAAAATTTTGAATCTTCTCCAGAACACAAACAAGAATCATTTCAAGAGAGATCCAATATTGAGTTCTTGTCATCTAGACAGATGTCTCTTCATTCTATGGACAAATTTGGCAGCTCTACAAGTGAAATCTTTCCAGGAAAAACCTTGAACATAAACAAAAACCTAGAAAGATCTCAACAAGAAGAGTTAGTCAAAGTATTACAGAGACATTCTTCTGCATATGCATGGGAATACACTGACATGAAAGGGATAAGTCCCAAGACTTGTACTCATCACATATATATAGAGGCAAATTGCAAACCAATCAGACAACCTCAAAGACGGATGAATCCAAATCTTAGGGAAATTGTCAAAGAAGAATTACAAAAATTGTTAAATGTTAACTTCATCTATCCTATTTCAGATAGTCAGTGGGTTTCCCCTTTAGTAATTGTACCTAAGAAAAATGGAAAATGGAGGGTGTGTGTTGACTACCGAGAACTGAATAAAGCTACTCTTAAAGACCATTTTTCCTTACCTTTCATAGATCAAGTATTAGATACATTAGCAGGTAAAAAGTACTTTTCATTCCTGGATGGATTTAGTGGTTACAATCAAATCCAAGTAGCACTTGAAGACAAAGATAAAACCACATTTACTTGTCCTTGGGGTACCTATGCCTACCGAGTATTGCCATTTGGATTGTGCAATGCACCTGCAACATTCCAAAGGGCAGTATTAGGAATTTTTTCTGATCTGATACATGACTGTGTAGAGGTGTACATGGATGATTTTATAGTTTATGGGGATACATTTGAAGAGGCTTTAGAAAACTTGGAAAAAGTCTTAAAAAGATGTCAAGAAGCAAACCTTTCTCTTAGTCATGAAAAATGTTTTATGATGTTCATTGAAGGTATTGTTTTAGGGCACCACATTTCAGGGGATGGGATTAGAGTTGATGAGGCGAAAGTTGAAGTTATTTCTAACCTATCCATTCCAAGTTGTCAAAGAGATGTTAGAAGTTTTCTAGGATTTACGGGGTATTATCGGAGATTTATAGAAAACTTCACCAAAATAGCATCTCCTCTCTTCAAATTACTCACCAAAGATTGTGAATTTAAGTGGACTTCTGATTGCCAGTTAGCTTTTGAAACCCTGAAAACCAAAATTTCTGAAGCACTTATATTAAGGGGACCTAACTAGAAGTTACCTTTTCATATCTCGACAGATGCTTCCGATACAGCTCTAGGAGCAGTATTGGGACAGAAAGATTTAATTCCCTATGCCATCTATTATATCAGTAAAAATTTGACTCCTGCAGAGTTAAACTATACTGTAACTGAAAAAGAGTTTTTAGATGTTGTTCATGCCATAAACAAGTTTAGACACTATATAACAGGCTATGAAACTTTTGTTCACACTGATCATTCTGCCATTAGATACTTAATGAATAAATCAATCACTAATGGCAAAGTTATAAGATGGTTGTTACTATTGCAAGAATTCAACATTACTATTCTAGATAGGCCTGGAAAACAAAACACTGTGGCTGATTTCCTGTCTAGAATCCAAAATATCAAAGATGACACTCTGGTTGAAGATCAATTTCCTGATGAATATCTTTTTTCAATCTCTACTCAAACTCCATGGTTTGCTGATATTGCTAATTATTTAGTTTCAGGAAAATTTCCTTCAATTATGAATGCAAGGGATAAAGAAAAATCATTAATGATAGTGCAAGATATTCATGGGTCGCTAATGAGTTGTACAAGACAGGTCCAGATTTGATCATTAGAAGGTGTGTTCGTGAAGATGAGATGCCTGAAATTCTCAAGGCATGTCATGATGAACCTTGTGGCGGACACTTTGCAGATAAGAGGACAACCTATAAGATCCTTAATTTAGGATATTATTGGCCATCTTTGTTTAAATATGCAAGGGAGTATGTCAAAAGGTGTGACAGTTGCCAAAGGGTAGGGAAACCTTCTCCTTCAGGTGAGATGCCATTACAACCTCAGGTACACATTGAACCTTTTGAAAAATGGGCTTTGGATTTTGTAGGACCTATTAGTCCTCCATCAAAACAAAAGAAATATATATTAGGTTGCACTGATTATGTTACTAAGTGGGTAGAAGCTAAACCATTACTTGTTGCTAATGAATCATCTGTAGTTACTTTTCTTTTTGAGGATATTTTTACTCGTTTTGGTGTCCCAAGGGAAATTGTTACGGATCAAGGAGCTCAATTTACATCAAGGCTAGTGGAGAAAATGATGGAGAAGTACAAAATCAGACATAGAACATCTACTCCTTATCATCCACAAGCAAATGGTCAAGTAGAATCCACTAATAAGGTCATTGAAGGAATCCTAACAAAGACTGTTCATCTACATAGAAGAGATTGGGTAGATAGGCTTCCTGAAGCCTTGTGGGCCTATAGAACTACATGGAGAAACACAACAGGCCATACTCCTTATGAGCTTGTTTATGGAAAGAAAGTTTTGTTTCCCATAGAGTTCCAAATTCAAACATTCAAGATGGCAGTTCAGCTAGGACTTGATCTAACAGAGGCACAAAAGCATAGACTGGAGCAAATTAATGAGTTGGATGAGATCAGGTAAGATGCAGTTCAGAAAACAAGTCTAGTCCAACAACAAAGGGCTAGATGGCATGACAAGTACATCAAGGAGAAGAAATTCAAAGAGGGTGACTGGGCTCTCTTGTTTGATTCAAAATTCAAGGATTTTCAAGGGAAATTTCAGACACATTGGCTTGGGCCATATGAAATTGTTGAAATTTTTTATAATGGGGCAGTCAAAATTAGAACTATAGATGAAGAAAAGGTCACTTTTCTTATGAATGGTCATAGACTGAAGCTTTACCACAAGCCACTCTCAAGGGAAGAGTTTGTCAAGAAGTTCCAAGGAAGTAATGATGTGAAGTTAATGAAGAAGAGTCCCTCTTCTTCATCAACTTGATTAAATTTTCTAAAGCAGTTCTTTTTGAAAAAAAATAAAAAATAAAAAAATATAAAAATATAAAAAATATAAAAAATAAAAAAAAAATAAAGGTATAAACATGAAAACCAATCATTGATTGGCATGTTTATACAGAAAAGATAGGGTGAAAATCAGAGTCTCTCTGACACTCTAACTTTTCCCATTTTTGTTTTTATAAGCAGCTATTATAAAAATCATAAGTTCAGTTCCATAGTGCTTATGATTCATTTCATCTCACTCCATTCACTTATTCATCCATACTCCATCTCATCCATCATTCATATTTCACTCCATTCCACATCTCATTCATCTCACTCCATCTTCCATTCATTTCATTTTCATGTCAAAACACAAAATTTGATATCTTGCTGTAAGTGAATAAAATATGTCATGAATTGCAGTACAGCCCTTATGTTCCTTCATTCCATTTCATGAATTGAATCCATTCCATTCCATTATCCACTTCATACATATCATAATCCATCATCCATTTTCATTCATACCACATAACATTTCACCCATACTCCAAAAACATTCCATTTTCATGATTAAAGTGTTCTACAGGAACATTCTGCAGCTCAGTGGACATTCTGCAGCTGATCAGCCTTTCTGCAGCCCGACAGTCTTTTCGCAGCCATAAACCCTGAAGGCATCAACCAGCAGACATCAGAATTACAACAAAGTGATCCAGTGAATTCATGAATCAAAAACATCAAGAAAATTGTGAAAGATTCCTCCAAATATGAGCAGAGAAGACAAAGGCTACAAAAACATCAAATAAAGGGCAGAGGTAACAAATTTAAATTGCGATGGCATTTCATAAAAGTTTAGCATAGTTTAGTTGTGGATTATTCGAAAGGTTGTTTTAATTGTTTTATTGATCAAACACCAAACAAACCCTCTACAGACCTTGTATTAAAATCTTCCATTTCAAATTTCATATTCGATAGCATTTAAGCGGTGAAACGGCCAAAGCATTTGAATTTCCCACGACTCTTAACCAAGTTATTTAATGATGATGATTTTCCCTGCCGTCGTAAATCCTCCGTCATCTCCTCAATCATTAATACAAGCCCTCCACCTCACTCCACTAATCTATTCCGTGATCATTTGCCATAACTTCATTCCGTAGCCGATATTCCATTCCGAAGCCAGAGATATTATTATCATCAGAAACAGAGCAGAAGAGGTAAATTTGGAAGTATAACAGTGTGAGGACTCAAAGCCACTTAATACCGTGAACAGATAGCATATCACTGTGGACGAAGTTTGGAGCATTTCCACTGTCAACACAGAATTGTGGTCGTGTAGATTTTAAAGTCTGTTGTTACCAAAATACAGAGGTGCTAAAATTGAAGTCTTTTGCTACCAAAGATAGAGGTGTTGCAGTGATTGAAGTTTGAAGCATACCATTTGCTACCAGAAACAGAGATAGAGCGTTGGAATTTGAAGATTTTTGCTACTGGAGACAGAGACGTTGTAATGTTGAGTTGAAGTCTGTGTTACAGAGACAGAGACGTTGTAGTGTTGAGTTGAAGTCTATGTTACTAGAGACAGAGATGTTGCAGCGTTGAATTTGAAGTCTTTTGCTACTAAGAGCCAGAGGTATTGCACGAAAAGAAATTTGAAGCCATCTGCCATTTTCAATCAAAGACATTTTCAACTCGAAATTTGAAATTGCTTTCATCATCAAACAAAGGCATAGCACTCCGACATTCAATTGTCAACAGAAGCATATCAGTTCGAGGTTTTAAAGGCATTTGTTATTATAAATCAGAGGTATGTCATTCCAAAATTGAAGCCATTTTCATTTAGAGCTTGAAGCCATTTCAGTGCGAAAGTGAAAGTCATTGTTTTGTGGGTAGAAGAGTGTTAATTTGATATTGAAAAATCATGGGTTTAATTGTAAGGACTGAACCTGTGGGTTCAAAATATTTAGAAGGTTACCCACAATGCAAGGAAATGTTACAAAAAATAGGATGGCTTCAATTTTTGGAAAAATTTAATGGCTTCCATAAGGAAGTCACTAAAACATTTGCCAGATCATTCCAAGGAACCGAAGTTGAAATAGGGGATGTCAAGTTTATTGTCACTGAAGTTTTTATTGCAGAGGCTACATGATTGTCCAGAATTGGAGAGAGATGGTTTAAAAATAGGGAATTCCACAATGACTCCTGGAAACAAATTTTAAAATCACCAAATATGGATGTTAGTGTATTCAAGAAAGGAATTCCCAGCACTGCATTGAAAAGCAAATGGAGAAATATACTACTTCTTTTACAAAAATTTGTTACATGTGAGGGTAGATATGGGACATTTTATGTCTACCATATTAGACTAATGTTGCATTTTCTAGGAGAAGATTTGAATTTACCATATTTCTTGTATCAAAGTCTGAAGAAAATGGCTTCCTGTGTTCAGAGAAGAGTTCAGTTTTTGGAGACAACCCTGTATCATCATGGGTTGGTCAAAATTTTAATTGAGCATCATCTATCTAAAACAAATGATACATGGGATGATTTCTTAATAATAAATCATTTTGAAGAAGCAAAAGAACTATCACCTGAACCACAGCCCACAAAGAGAAGTAGGAAATGGAGGACTTCAAAAGGTAAAATTGATAAACCAGTTCAAGAAAGCAGTGAGGAAGTCATTTTGGAGAAGTTGACTAGAATAAAGAGGGAACTTAAGGAAGAGAAGATAATCAAGGAATCTACTACAGAGAAAGGAGAAGGGTCCTCTCAGCTTAGGAGAAGCCACAGATTAAAAGGAAAACTGAAGAACACACCAATCAAACAAACAGGGGTAATCAATATTGAAGATGAAGAAACATCCATTGAAGAGGAAGATGATGAAGATTTTTATGAAGGCACCCCTGAGATTGATCCTGCTCAACAGGAAATCTATGATTATGTGGAAACTTTAGAGAGGACAGCTTCAGAAAGAGAAGAGAGAACCCCCAGTCCTCCACTGACTGAAATTGATATATTAAGGAGGGATAGGTATGAGTTGGAATTGTTGAATAGACACATCGAAAATGAGAATGAAATTCTCAAAGATCAAATCAAGCTCAAGACTGACATGAACTCAACCTTATCCCTGCATATAGACAAAGTGGAGAGGACCAATGAGAAGATGAACACAAGGAACAAAAAGTTGATCAGGGCACTCACAAACCTCAGGTTCAAACTTGTGATCAGGAAACCCAGAAGGCCTCTAGCTTTCAGACAAAGGAGAAGAAGGGGATTAGATGTCCTTGCAGAAGCCTCTGAATTCATAGGATGATTTGCATGAGGACATGCAAAGAGACAGCAGTGGGGGTATGTTGAGCCTCAAATTTGTGTTTTCCTTCACCTCATTTTACCTCATTTTCCCTTTTCCATTTCTATCTTAAACCCAATTGATCAATAAAAATAGTTAAAATTACTTCTAGAATGGTTTACATGACTGACTTGTTGAATTTTGTGATTGTTGCCATTGTTAAGCATTTTGACCGGAACTGGCTGCAGAATGCAGACATTCCGTAGCTAACCGGCGATTCTGCAACTACCTTCATGTTTGAGTATGTTCCAGGTGGCCTCTTGAGGAAAAACGCATATGGGCATGATCCACGTCGTGCCTACATGGTTTGTTGCTCATCATGGAAGAGGAAATGAATTATGGGTACGGTTATGCACGTGGGAACACATTTGTGAAGGAAGACTCCTACTAGGACTGTCTCAGTCCAGATGTCTTTTCTTCTTCACGTAGCCACCTCAAAGACTCCTAAGATGATTCGGATAAGGAGAGACATTATTCCTAAATTGTTGTAATTATTGTTACTTGCATTTGCTTTATAAACTCTTGAGTAGACCGAGAGCTTAGTTAGAGATTTTATGTTAGATTTGCTGCTAGATTTTGTTCAAACTCTGTGATACATTCCTAAAAACGCAGAGTGTCATGTTCAAACTTTTGCATCATTAATGGAGCAGACAAAGTTATTTTGAAGGCGTGATTTAATTTGGAGTTGAATGCCGTCAAGTGGTAGAGGGCCCCTGCCTCTTGCATGGATTTATTTTGCGTAAATTAGATAAGTTTTTCCTAGCTGCCTTTACTTTTTGCATTTGAATTAATAGTTGTTTTTGCTAGTTACTGTAGCTGTAGTCATATTCATTCTAGCTCTTCCACAAGAAGACACTCTTCCAACAAACCAAAATGATGAATGATTAATGACTATGGTATTGTAGGATAAGAGTTGAATTTGTATTTGTTTTTAACTAGATACTGTAGTTATATTCATTCCAGTTCTTCCACAAGAAGACATTCTTCCAACAGATCATAACAATGAGTGATGAATAACTATAGTACTGTAGGAATTAGTTGTAGTTTTTGCTATTCACTATCACAGTTACACTTGTTCTAATCACTCTTCCACAAGAAGAAATTCTTCCAATACATCCTTAAGAAGTTCAAGACATGACCGTGATAATGAAATATTTAGTTGATTGTTTGTACTAAGTGTCATCTCTGTTCTTACTCTTAAACGCTTGCCCAAGACATCATAATGATGAGTAGGATATGGATGTGGTAACTTAGTTTTTCATTTGCTTTCAGTCCATTTGCTTTCAATTGCATACAAGTCCACAGTCAGAATTGTTCTACCTCTTCCACAAGAAGGAACTCTTCCAAAATATCACTAATGATGAACAAACAGATTGTGTAACTTCATAGAATAATGCATGTTAGTTAGAATGCTCCGGAGTTTCATTTTCATTTAATTCATGATCAGTTACTTCATTTCAAGTTTGATGATGACTTATAGTTTGATATTGCTCTAGTTTAGAAGCATCTTAGGTTCATGCTTAAATTAACTCATTGCACTTGCATCTCATAATCATACTGTCATCCTTTGCACAATAAGTTACTTTAGTTGTTAGGATTCACAAGACAGCCTTCATTATTTACAAATATCTTTTTGTTCTGAAAACTACAAAGTGATCCATAACCATAGGAACATAAGATAACATCACTATAAGGTATGAAGTATCTCTGCAATCTCCTCATCATTTTATAAACAAAGCTCTTCCTCAAAAGAACTACTTTGAACTGGAATCCAATAACTTCTTGAGTATAAGTTCTGTGACATTCAATTAAATTGCAGAATAGAACTAGGAATTAATCATAGAATAAAAGAGCTTAGGACAGAGTATTGCATCATTAGTGTTTAATTGTTTAGTTAGAAGATTTGCATATTTAATGATCATTTCTCAAGTTTAGTTTGTGTCATCTGCCTAAGAAGTCATTATCAAGCTTTTGTTTCTATTCAGTCATAGTTCAGATTCTGCTTCATTGTTTTCAATTGCATTTACCATTCCATACATTAGGCTTAACTCTGTTTTTGACCATCAACTTCTTTCCATTAGTTCTCTAGGCATTTTCATTGTAAACATAAAACACCAAAAGACCAAAAACATCACAAAACACTACACACAACGCATTAGGAAACAAGCACCTAGGTACATATGGTACACTTCACTTCAGCAGTTTACAAATCCTGGTTGACAATTAAATGAGCTTAGTTTAGGAGACTAGATTGAGACCCAACACCTTGCTACACATAGTGTTATATATTCATTTAACTCATCAATCATGTATCTTGTATCATCCAAATAAGCGTGTGTCCATAGGTTCATAAAGTTCTACTAAGACCCAAGGAAAGGAAAATTAAGCAATAGGCGGACCCACACCCCAAACGGGATCCCAATCCCAAATGGTTTAGAGTCTAGTTGGGAATTTTTACCGGAAAGATCCCCTGCTGTTGGCCAGATATATTTTCCCATCAACAGGCCCAAATTTTTCTTTGTTCACATATGCATGATTTATTCATTGTTTTTAGGAGTTTTACATGTCCTCCTTGATTCATTTATTCAATCAACAGAAAATGAAAAAATATTGAATATTCCTCTTAGCTTAGGCTGAGTAGGTATATTATAGTCCTCCCCTCCCACATTTTTCTTGTCCTAAAGCAACTGCAAGGATAGAAATGAAATGGATTTGGAAAACATCTTTCCCAAGAAATTATCCATACAAAATGAGTCACCTCCCAACATGGAAACTCCATAAAATTCTTCTCCACCTTGAGTTCATGCAATGTAGGTGGGCTGAAAAAATGAACGTGGTAGACATATGTGCGTACCACACACTATCCTCTTCTCCACTTAAGATAAGTGTGGAGTTTTTGTTGATATGGGGCTGCAAATATGTTGCCTTCAAGAGGCAAGATGAAGACTAGATCTATAAAGATCTCTTCTCCTACACTGTGAATCAAGCTGGCCCAAACCATTCCATATGTGATGGATGGGAAATCATCACCATATGGAATCTCATCAAACTCATGGCCCACCTAATAAAGAAACAAATGTTTGGTTGCGGTGGCCATATCTCCTCTCATGTTCCCATTAGAACATGAAATGCAGAAAATGTGGGAATCCTCTCCCCAAAAGAACACATCTAGCCAATGTGTTTCCTCTCCAATAATTCTCCTCACAAAAGAAATATCAACATCAGCAATTGGAACCATGATTAGTATCAAGAAAATGGAAATTTTGAAGGCTACGTATGGTTCAGGAAGGTACCAACAGTCTTCCATGAAGTGATAGCGCAGTTTTTCCAACTGCAGCTTCAAAAAATTACAAGGCAAGTGGTTGCTGGATACATGGTGGTCTATGTATGTTATTTCATTTAATACTGAATAGTAGATGGCTGTATATAAAAATTTAACATACATGAAGTAATTCAACACTTTCCCATTGCCATACAAGATATGGTTGTCTCCGTCATACATTTTGGCCCATTGTTGATCATGGAGCTCAATGAAAATATTGCCCTCTTGTGGAGCAATGCACTGTATAGAAATGTTAAGAGTATGAAGATCACTAAATGCAACAAAAATATCCTTACCATGTGCTAAAAGTAATATCATGATAGGATCCATGAATAAATTCTCCATAATGATATGACATACTCTCATGAAGAGAAATGAATCATGTGCTGCATGGAGATCCTTCCTCATGTACTTGGAAATCCAAGCCAAGAAGAACACATCATAGCAATATATGTCTCCATCCATTACTCCATATTTCTCACCTCCTTCTTGTCCATCAAGTGCACCAAGAGTGGAATGATCCTAGGGAAACTCCATCCATAAGTTCATGCTCCAAAGTGACAACGTTTTTGGCCTATGCAAATAGGCTCCTGCCAATACATAGCTCCTTTCTTTGACATTTTCATTGTCAAAGACAGCTCCCATAATGTTGCTACAAACAAGAAGTTCCTTTCAGGGTGGAAATAATTCTAGATCATCCAAGGCTAAGGAGATAATTCCATCTCCTTCTCCTACAACATCATGCAAAGTGTGAGAGAAAATCTGCTCTTGCTCTCCCAAGAACATCCAAAGCAACAAAATATTTTGTTGCCTCCCCATACCTCCATCATATAGATCATGTGGTGAAAACATGGTGATTGATATGAAGAAATTCATATCAACACAATGTGTCCATACTCCTTGCTGCTCAATGATGCAAGTATCCTACCACACATCTTTCCTCCACATACCCTTAGAAAGAGGATGATAGCCAAACTCTTTCAAGAGTAGCCAACGTAGCCATGCCTCCTGTTGTCCAGTATCATAGATCTGCAGTTAGCTCTCCAGCTTCTTTCTCAACATCCACATCCATTCATCCCCTAGTGGATCATGTACCTCATCATGCAAACACTTGGTATCCTCCAATTGTAGGGCACCAACCTCCTTGAATCTTTGAAGAGCCTTTCACTTCATGGAATGTTGAAGTGCACCTTCCATGGGATCTCTTGATGAGATCTCCTCCTCATGCATATTCTTCCAAAAATAGTGGGGTATTGGATCTTCTGCAAGTATAAGTCTCTCTTTTATTTGTGGCATGCTCATTGAGAAAGTGTCATCTAGAGAGGAGAAAATGTTTCTCATCTCAAGATATCTACCCCTTGTCTTCATTACTTCCTGAATGAAGTTGTCATCTGATTTCTCCCATCATGAATGGGTCCTCCTTTCTTTACTGATGCTCTTGGATAGTGTATTACAACTCTGCTGCTTTATATTAGCAGTAGGTGATGGTTCTAAGTCATGCAACAGCAAGTTTCCACAACCCTCTAAAATATTTGCAGCAATGAGAGGAAGTGGAAATACAATCATACCTTGTTGGCCTTTGGGAACACCTTGCATGGATGCAAGCGTTCTTTCTTTCACTGCGTTGGCTTCCTCAACTGATGATGTTGAAGGCTGCTCCTCCAAGGTTGTGATAGTGCTAATACAAGTCTTCTCAAGAGATGGTGAGGACTTCTCTTCCCCTGATATTTCTTCTTCAAATATCTTAATCACCCTTTGAGTGAAATCTACAAAAGAAGAAACTTTTGCATGTCTCACATTGCTGAACCGCCATTTCCTTGCTACCCCCTCAAGGTGCAGTGTTACAATCTCCACTGCTTCTCTCTCTACCACTGGATGTAGTAGGAAAAATGCATTGATTTTTCTTGCCCAAGCTTGGGCTGCACATGACCCATCAAAAATGGACAATAGAAACCTATTACCCTTGATTTCTCCCTTGATGAAGTGTCTCCTCCCTTCCTTCAGTTGAATGAACTATGGGAAGGCTAGAGTCTACATGAAGGCTCTAGGTTGAGACTTATACTTAAAAAGTTACTCACTCATGATCTGATGATCGCAGTGTCCTCCATGCTTCTTGTATTCTTCTTTGTGAGAGTAGGAAGTGCATATTCCTTCCTCTTCTCCTTATTCTGTCTTCTTAACCTCCTTGGAGAGGTCCTTTCTGGATCTGAAAAATGATGAGAGCAAGCTAATCCTCTTTATAATTCTGATCTCTATCTTGAGACTCTTAGTTTGAGCCAAGAAATAGGCTCTGATACCACTATAATATCTCAAAATCGAGATTGCTAGCAAGGCATGCCTGAAAAATGCTTTTTTCAGGAATGTATGATACAGGATTGGAAACCAGCACTTAGATCCCTTAGATCTGACTGTATAAGACCTGAATCCAAGATGGCTTCAAAAAAAAATCCTCCTGGGTAGGTTAAATAGGTCTCCCCACACCTAGTGCAGCTAGAGAATGCCCAAAGAGGGGACTGCATCAATACAAAAACTAGACTGCTGGAAAATAACGCATTTCAGCCCAATGTTTGCAAGAGATTGATAAGGAGGTTTAATAATGTCTCTTATGTGTTGGAGAAGAGATTATATTTAAGCACATACGTTATTATACAGAAAGTAGAAGGGAAGTCATGAAGAAATCCTTAGAAATGAGGTGCTACAACCACAAGAAACATATGAATAATATTGACAACGTTATTTCTATTGACTGAAGCAGTAATATGTTAAAACTCAGATCTAGAGTATATCTGTATAGAAAATTTCATATCTATTACATATCTGTATATAAAAAAGGCTCCTCTATACACTCCCCTTGGGGATCTCAGCAAAACATGAAAGTAAAAGAGTAGTTATGAGATCTAAGTTACAGATCTGCAGTAATATTCAGAAAATTATGAAGTATGTGATGTACAGCAGATCATATCTGAAACAAACATCGATTGGATGGCCAATCCATGGATTACCATAGTGTAAGGAAGGCTCCTTCACACCAGAGATCTCTCCTCCAAGATATTGCCAAAACTCCTGCAACTCTGCTCTTGCAAATAACGCAGATCTGCAAAAGGGACTATGCTGTATACTTTGAGTATTCTTTGGCTTGATGCCAAGATCTGGATCTAAAGCTCCCAAGGTCTAGAACACTCTTGTAAAAGGGATAGATGACTTTCCCAGTGAAAAGGGGTGCTAGAGCTGCATAGATCTGAAGACATCTATCCTCCACTTGCTGCAGCTCTTAAGGAAAACCAAATCCTAAAGAGGATCAACATTCCAGGTGTAAGATGAAGCTTGGCCAAATTCCAGATAGTGTGTTGAACCCTTAGTTAAACTGAGAGGGGGGTGAATCAGTTTAACACATTCATGGACTTTTAAAACTTTCCTTTATATTTATTTACACCTTAATTTCATGATCAATTTATTACATAATGTAACAACAATATTAATATGTGAGAAAAAAGTATTAAGCAGATTAGATACACCATATCAACACATAAACATCATGCACACAGACAACAGATATAAGTGGAAACCCATAAGGGAGAAAACCACATCTTATTATTGGTTTGATGCAAAGGCAAGCTCCAACTCCCTCTCACCACTGATTTTCTGTAGGCTCCAACCTACAGGAGGCTACTACCTCAATTCTGCAAGCTACAACTTGCAAGGAAGCCCCAACTCCCATCTATTTTCTGCAGGCTACAACCTACAGGAGACTCCTACCTCAGCTAGCTACAACTGACATCTATCAAGCTACAACTTGATATGGAAGCACCAACTTCCTCACTCTTTCATGAACAACACATGCTGATTTACCTAGATATCAGTTATGTTTTGTTCCTTCATCACTGCTGTCCACTAGCCTTCATATCTGCTTTATATCATCTCTAAATCTTCACAGCTTCTCTATCTACTCCTCCTTCTTGTTACCCTCTCTACCTCATTTCTCCATTCTCTAGCCTCTTTTTTTATGCATATCTTGGTAACATTATTTATGGAGATCACCTCATAACTATTTGCATTCCACAGGGAATTCGAAATGAACAGCCATGACTCTTTGTCTTCCACCTTCTCATTTATTTTTCATCTCGTTCAAAAGAATATAGTAATATGTACATATTTCAGTATTATAGTGGGGCATTTTTTTGCCCATGGAGACTTGCCTTTGCATCACATACAAAAAAATAATTAACTCATTTACATTTGCAGATACAATAATACATTTTACTCAGCCCTTTCAGCTCTTGGTTCACCATACTTTTGTCTTTTTTGCTGCTGTCACTGTCTTTTCAGTTTCTGCTATTATAGTGATGGCAGGCTAACCTCGCTAACCCACAATCTTCACTCTCTTTTGCATATAAAATTACACTCTAGTTTTTACCCAAATAATTTTAAATCTGGAAATTTCGCAACATTGATGCGAAAGCACTTTAAATCTCTAATTTATAATCAAACCCAATTCACAATCTTATGTGCAGATGTCTTATTTATATATTTTGGTCTTTAACAAAACTTTAAAACTAAATGCGGAAACTACCTTTTGTAAACCTTAGCCAAACCTCATCTCATCACCATTCGAATTGCATTAAATAATCAACCAAATCTTTGGGCTCTAAGTCTTCGAATCAGACACCTTATGGCCATTGTGAATCAACATTCTAGCTTCATAAAAACTCAACCTAAATGTGCCACAACTTACCATTCACGTATCAAACATAAAATATATCAACATCCCCAAATCAAATGTTATAAAACATTTAATAAGCCTTGGACTTTATTAAGACCCCAGCAAATATTAAAATTCAGTTGGGTCCCACAACAATCATACCTCATCAACATTCACTAGAGAAAGGCACGCTCACCATACCTGCATTAACATTCCATTTCATATTCGAATATCAACTGCCATAATATAACCCCTTTCCTTTGGATTAAAACCTCGGCATATCATAACGCTTCACATTATATGTTGAACCATGCAACCTATATCACCCAAGAATCCACAACATATTTGGGTCCATAATTCATTAACCCACCATTTATTACCAATAAACATTGGCCCGTAAAATTTCCACATTTCAACATCAAGCATAAAATATAAACTTTGACTTTGATTTAACCGAAGTCAAAAATTTATATATATATTAGAGCTCTTGGCCCCACCTATTTACCATATAATTGAACCTTACAAGCAATGTAAAATCCTGAACTTCAATTAACACTCAGGCCCACAGGGTTTCATACCTTTGCGTTAACATCCCCGCAGCTTCAAATGCAAATGCCCTTGGATCTTCCACCTTCATCATCGAACGGAAATGGCATTATTTTAATGTTGGTACCTTACCACTCCAAAATTTTGTGAAACTCGTGGTCTTTCAAAACCACTTAAAGCTACGTGTCACACGCGGACCCTTATCGCATTTTTTTTCCAATTCCGCTTACCATTTTAAGCTTATGTGAAAACCATCAGTCTTCGCCTCAAACCCACTTTTACTGTTTCAATAGTTCTCTTTTATTTCATGTTCCATTCACGGTTCTACTAAAGCCTCCTCTAGCTTGTAAAACCATATTTTAATGTAGCTCCTCCACTCACATGTTCATTCCACGTCTCATGATTCTAATTCCATTATGCCATTAGTTCCCATTGTTCGTTGCATCGAAATTCATAATACACTCAGCTTGCGTCTTCTGCCTTCAATTGTATGGAATTTCTGCACCATTTCACTATGACCTAATTCAACTGCGCCTTTTACTCAATTGGCCCTATTTCGTTCATCTGGCACCGGTGAAAACATTCAAGTGTTTGTAATTCTCCGTCAACTCTATTTCAATCTCATGAAATGAGGTTCGGCTCCATCGTTGCAACTGTAGTGAAAACCCAATGAAATTCCGATATATTCAATGTCGAGTTCCACAGTGGAACCTCGAATTCGACCCTGTGTCATCAACCCTTGTAGTGGTCAATGACTGCAATATTTAACAATTGCAACTTCAATTAGTACTTCCAGATATGTATGTAAAATCCATAATTAACCTGTATCATTCATCTCGACCACAACGTTAAGCTTATTTCGACAATTTCATCAATTCCCAACTATATGCATAGTATGATCTCAGAATCCTATTATAGAGTTACCTCATACTTGCTTATCAAAACCAAGCATATTCACACAGAAATTAAGTCAATCAAAACACATACACTCAGGAAACCAAGCATATGCAGCTCTGAGTAGCTCTTCTACTTCAATTCGCTGCCTTTTCTTCTTCGTCTGCCTTGCTGCCTTTGTTGCCTTTGTTGCCTCTGTTTCTTGTCTAATGCTGCTCCTTGCTTCTCTTTTGCTATCTTTGTTGCCTCTGCTTCTTTCTCTGCTTTATTTGTTTCCTTTGATGTCTCTACTGCCTCTCTACCTTGGTTGATGTTGTTCCTTTGTGCTCCTTTTTCTTGATGATAATTCTGGTGCTACTCCTGTCTTCTCCTTTGCCTTATTGCTAGTTCTTCTTTGCTCTTTTGACTTAGTGATAGTTCAGGTGCTACTCCAGTCTTCTCCTTTACTATCAATGACAATATTTCCAACAGTCTCCCGCTTTGGCATTGATGGAAATACTCCACCAATACTCCAATACTTCCTTTAGGACTTCCTCCCCCTTTCATTCTAAAAGGTGTGTTTTGTCTTCCTCTACCTATCTTATTTTGCTTGCTTTTCCTTACACATTTCCCAATGTGCTTTCTATCTTTTCATTTCCTCTCTCTGAGTTGTGTTTAGGCCTTCTTCTTCCGACTTTGTACCATGCTGCTCCAAACTGGTGTACAAGAGTTGTGGGGAGAACACTCTGAGAATCATTGAACTTGTATGTATATACACAGTAAGTTGATATCCTCCCAAAGCTCAGAATTCTTGCACTTTGTATAAAGCTGAAAGTGACGATAAGGAAAATTCATAGAACAAATTGTACGAGACTTATCTAATCATAGATGCATCGTTGGAGTAATATTAAAGTACTGAGAATGTTCCATGCATCATACAAAGTCTACTCCAAATATGCTTCAGTCCATATTATGATATTCATCTGAGTCACATATCTATAGTACACAGCTATTCAAATATGATGATGCCAATATATGTTTTATAGCTGTGGTTCACCTTTACTTCTTGTTGGTGGTGATATGAGTTTTTCTGCTGACAGGGATATTACACTTAATAGATGAAAGGTCCTTGTTACTGATGTGATCAATGAATCAAACCAGAGCTTACAACTTATTGTGAGATTAGACAATATCTTTCAATATAAGAGACCAAACGACTTTACTTCTTGTACAATTTACTTTCAAAACAAACCCATGAGGCTCGATACATTCAATGTATTGGTCAGTCTCACTTATCAACTATGAAATTTTATTTATGACATAAGGGGGTATGTATGTCAACGATCAACTTCTCTTTAATGGTGAAATACCAACAAATCATTTCTGTTGAAGTATGCTTTTTATGAATCAATAATAGACTTTTGAGCTTCAACTGTAAGATTAACACAACTAGTCCTTCATACTTCCGATACTTTAACTGTTCTATCATGATGATCTTCAGCAAAACATCTTCAAGTTGTTTAATTGAAATCTCAGCAAACAGACTTCACACAATTTTATGAATGATATTAAGAAAGAGGCCTTGAATATATATCTGTATTGACTTGAGGAAGGCATGCAGTTATATCTAGAAATAGATACTGCTTTAATGCTCAATATACTACTTCAGGTGTAAACAAGATAATGATTCTTTTTCCCTTTCATTGACCCTTTTATGCTTTAATCATGCAGATAATGCCTGGTATACTACCTTGATATACTTTTTCCATAATCCTTTGATCTTGAGGACCTGTACCATATCATTTCTCCACTAATGACACTTGGTATTCTGCTGATAGGAAAAATTCGTGATCCAAATACCACTTGATACTAATTTGATAGACTATGCAATAATTTCACTTCAGCTCGCACATGCACCCATAGTTAAGACAACCTTCATGGTTTATAATATTTAGATTTCCAGTGTTCTCAACAACAATCATCAATATACTGAATCTGATCTTGCCATCATTAACCTTTTTTTTATTCTGTCATTCTAGTTTAAAAAAAATGTCACTGCATTTTCCTTTCTAGGACTGCTCCAGTATCATTGTTGCTTTATATACAATTCAACCAATCTAACATAATGATCTTCGAGAAGACATCTTCAATTTATTTACTTGGAATCTTCATGGGCAGACCACTCAGAGATTTGTCACTTCTTTAACTTCATTCCTTCAAGGGGACTTTTCATGGATGAATGATGTAATGATATAATGATGATAAAAATTTCTCTTACTCATCCTTCTTAAATTTGTTTCATTGTTAATTCTTGTAGTGTGATGCACAATGTGACCATCCTCTATGGATCTTTCCTGTTCTATAGCTTGAAACATAATTTATGTGATTTAACCATTCATCCCTTAGTGTGTTGTTGTCTTCTTAGCTTACATGTTCATGGTTGATGTTCTCTCTACTACCATGGCTTCTTGTTGCCTTCTCTTCTTCCATCAATTTGTCAGCTATTGAATGCTTCAGATAATATTCTTCCTCTATAGTTCTTTGTGAGAGGAATTATCTTCTCCCTACCTGACCTTTTAGCTATTGTTATTTCATGGAGCTCTTCTTAGACTACTTTTGTGGGGACTATTTATGAACTGCTCTCCCCCTAGGATGTTGCTTCATATCTATTACTGGTTGGATATTTTTGTTTCTTCCTAGAGCATCTCCCCCTGAGACTATGATGGATTCATTATGTTATTGAGGTAACAAGCTCCCCCTTTCTCTTTTCCTTCCATACTTTATTGGGTTCTTTATAATGTCTGCACTTCTTTTTGATTCATAGTTTTGTTTGATTTGATTAGATTCCATCATCTGTCTAGAGTTCTTTAATGTTTATGGTAGTTTACAGTCTTTTTCTTTGTGACCAGGCTTGAGGCATACATAACATCTTATTTTACCAAGGTACGTTTGAGCTGATGTATAATATTTGGTGTTCCTTTTTTAACATAGTTTACATTCAACATATTTATGTCCAAATTCATTGCATGAATAATAGTACCCTTGGAAATGATTTATGTACCTGGTGAGTGGTTGTCCTTTCCATTTGTTTGCTTGAGGTGGTCTTCTCATTTGTTGCATCTTTTGCTGCTTAAACTTGATTTTCTTTGTCTTACATTGAGCTGCTACGTGTCCAAAGTCATTGCATGAATAGCAGTAGCCACGGAAATGATTTGCGTACCTAGTGAAAGATTGTCTTTTCCACTTGCTTGCTTGAGGGGATCTTATCATTTGCTGCATCTTTTGTTGGTTAAAGTTGATATGATTTGTCTTACAATGTGCTGCAATATGTCCTAGTTTATGACAAGAGAAACATGTGATATTTTTCATAGGAGGAAAGAACCTCCTTTGACATCTTCCAAATTTGTTCCATTCATCCTTAGGAGCATATGAGCCTTTAGCAGTTGATTGTTTCATCCTCTCATTCTCTGTCCTTTCATGTTGCTTCTTGTTTCTATTTGTTTCTTTACAAATCATGTTCTTGCTAGCTTCTACTTCTGTAGGAATCTTCTGAGCTGCCTCATTATTCTTTACAGCTTTTCCAAAAATGATATTCTTGTTATATTCTACCTTGGACTTACTTATTTCTCCTTCTTAGTGTATCCCAATCTTTATGAGAGGATACCTTTGACCATTTAGAATTTGGTCCAACTATCTAGAGCTTTTCATTTGTGGAATATTCATAATTAGTTCAATTTGGGCCTTTTCTAATTTCATCCTCAGGCTTACCACCTCTTCTTCCAATATTCCAAATTCTAGGCTTTTCTCTCTCATTTGTAGCAGCAAAGTGTCTTCTACTTTCCTTGATTCTTCAAGTTGTGCCTTCAGGTCAACAATTTCTTCCTTATCTTCATATTCTCTCTCATCACATATTTGCACCAATGTCTTAAGGTCTTTGTTTTCATTCTTAAATCTTCCAATTTCAGTCAAGGAAATGTCAAGTTTGGTTTGTTCTCTCACTATAATTTCTTCATGGAATTACTTCCATTCACACTAGCAGGTACCTCATTTGATTGAACATTTTCCTTTTGACTTGAATTTTTCTTCTTCTTGATTCTCTTCTCCTTCTCGACGATGCATCCCCTAGTGTCTACTTCATGCATGAAATGCAATCTATCCCAGATTTCTTTTGCAGAGGTTAGATCCATTATTAAATCAAGATCGTTGTTATGAAGACTATTATATATCACACATTTTTCCTTGGAATTCCACTATTTTTATTGCAAAGGGGTAGAATCTGTGCAATAACCATCACATACCAGCTTCCATACCTCAGGTTCATAAGCCATTAAATCTGTTTTAACCTTATCTCTCCATTCAGGAAATTTTGTTGTATTTAGCATGGGTACATTTTGATAGTCCATGACTCAACCAGATCTCCTTCAAGCTATAAGGCTTACACCAAAGGAACTTGCTCCGGTACCAGTTGTTGAACCCTTAATTAAACTGAGAGTGGGGGTGAATCAGTTTAACACATTCATGGACTTTTAAAACTTTCCTTTAGACTTATTTACACCTTCATTTCATGATCAACTTATTACATAATGTAACAGCAATCTTAATGTGTGAGTAGTAAGTATTAAGCAGATTAGATACACCATATCAACACATAAACATCATGCACACAGACAACAGATATAAGTGGAAACCCATAAGGGAGAAAAAAACATCTTATTATTGTTGGGATGCAAAGGCAAGCTCCAACTCTCTCTCACCACTGATTTTCTGTAGGCTCCAACCTACAGGAGGCTACTACCTCATTTCTGCGAGCTACAGCTTGCAAGGAAGCTCCAACTCCCATCTGTTTTCTACAGGCTACAACTTACAGGAGGCTCCTACCTTAGCCAGATACAACTAACATCTATCAAGCTACAACTTGATATGGAAGCACCAACTTCCCCACTCTTTCATAAACAACAAATGCTGATTTACCTGGATATCAGTTCTGTTCTGTTCCTTCTTCACTGTTGTCCACCAGCCTTCATATCTACATTATATCATCTCTAAATCTTCACATATTCTCTATCTTCTCCTCCTTCTTCTTACCCTCTCTGCCTCATTTCTCCATTCTCTAGTCTCTTTTTTTATGCATATGTTGGTAACATTATTTATGGAGATCACCTCATAATTGTTTGCATTCCACAGGGAATTCGAAATGAATAGCTGTGACTCTTTGCCTTCCACCTTCTCATTTATTTTTCATCTCATTCAAAAGACTATATTAATATGTACATATTTCAATATTACAGTGGCGTATTTCTTTTCCCACGGAGACTTACCTTTGCATCACATAAAAAAAAATGATTAACTCATTTACATTTACAGATACAATAATACATTTTACTCAGCCCTTTCAACTCTTGGTTCGCCATACTTTTGTCTTTTCTACTGCTATCACTGTCTTTTCATTTTCTACTATTATAGTGATGGCGGGCTAGCCCCGCTAACCCACAATCTTCACTCTCTTGTGTATATAAAATTACATTCCAGTTTTTACCCAAATAATTTTAAATCTGGCAATTTCACAACATTGATGTGGAAGCACTTTAAATCTCTGATTTATAATCAAACCCAATTCACAATCTTATGTGCGGATGTCTTCTTTATATATTTTGGTCTTTAACCAAAATTTAAAACCTAATGTGGAAACTACCTTTTGTAAACCTTAACCAAACCTCATCTTATCACCATTCGAATTGCATTAAATAATCAACCAAATCTTTAGGCTCTAAGTCTTTGACTCAGACACCTTATGGCCATTGTGAATCAACATTCGAGCTTCATAAAAACTCAACCTAAATGTGCCATGGCTTACCATTAACATATCAAACATAAAATATATCAAAATCCCCAAATCAAATGTTATGAAACATTTAATAAGCCTTGGACTTTATTAAGACCCCGGAAAATATTAAAATTTGGTTGGGTCCCACAACAATCATACCTCATCAACATTCACTAGAGAAAGGCATGCTCACCATACCTGCATTAACATTCAATTTCATATTCAAATATCAACCGCCATAATATAACCCCTTTCCTTTGGATTAAAACCTCGGCATATCACAACGCTTCACATTATATGTTGAACCATGCAACCTATATCACCCAATAATCCGCAACATATTTGGGTCCATAATTCATTAACCCACCATTTATTACCAATAAACATTGGCCCGTAACATTTCCACGTTTCAACATCAAGCATCAAATATAAACTTCGACTTTGATTTAACAGAAGTCAAAGATATATATATATATATATATATATATATATATATATATATATATATATATATAAAAACGCGAAGCTCTCGGCCCCACCTATTTACCATATAATTGAACCTCACAAGCAATGTAAAATCTCGAACTTCAATTAGCACTCGGGCCCACAGGGTTTCATACCTTTGTGTTAACATCCCTGCAGCTTCAAATGTGAATGCCCTTGGATCTTTCACCTTCACCATCGAATGGAAATCGCAATATTTTAATGTCGGTACCTTACCACTGCAAAATTTTGTGAAACTCGTGGTTTTTAAAAACCACTTAAAGCTACGTGTCACATGCGGACCCTTATCGCATTTTTTTTCCAATTCCGCTTACCATTTTAAACTTAGGCGAAAACCACCAGTCTTTGCCTCAAACCCGCTTTTATTGTTTCATTATTTCCCTTTTATTTCATATTCCACTCACATGTTCATTCCACGTCTCATGATTCTGATTCCACTATGCTGTTAGTTCCCATTGTTCGTTGCATCAAACTTCATAATACACTCGTCTTGCATCTTCTACCTTCAATTGTATGGAATTTCTGCATCATTTCACTGTGACCTCATCCAACTGCACCTTTTACTCAATTGGCCCTATTTCATTCAGTTGGCACCGACGAAAACATTCAAGTGTTTGTAACTCTACATCAACTCTATTTCAATCTCGTGAAATGAGGGTTGGCTCCATCGTTGCAACTATAGCAAAAACCCAATGAAATTTCGATATATTCAATGTTGAGTTCCACAGTGGAACCTCAAATTCGATCCTGTGTCATAGACTCTTGCAGTGGTCGATAACTGCAATCTTTAAAAATTACAACTTCAATTAGTCATTCCAGATATGTATGTAAAATCCCTAATTAACCCATATCATTCAGCTCGACCACAACATTAAGCTTATTTTGACAATTTCATCAATTCCCAACTGTATGCATAGTATGATCTTGGGAATCCTATTATAGATTTACCTCATACTTGCTTATCGAAACCAATCATATTCACACAAAAATTAAGTCAATCAAAACACATACACTCAAGAACAATTTCTTTCATTCATACATGAATTCAAATGCAAGAGCATTCACTTACAAACTTCTTGTCTGCCTAGATCTTCAAAATCAAATGGCCCTTCTACAACTGTCGTAGGCTTATAGGAACAAACCCCTATTTTCCCAAATCTGAAACACTCACACACTCTACAGCTCTGAGTAGCTCTTCTGCTTCAATTCGCTACCTTTTCTTCCTCGTTTGCCTTGCTGCCTTTGTTGCCTCTGTTTCTTGTCTAATGCTGCTCCTTGCTTCTCTTTTGATATCTCTGTTGCCTCTACTTCTTTCTCTGCTTCATTTGTTTCCTCTGATGTCTCTGCTGCCTCTCTACCTTGGTTGTTGTTGTTCCTTTGTGCTCCTTTGTCTTGATGATAATTTAGGTGCTACTCCTATCTTCTCCTTTGCCTTATTGCTGGTTCTTCTTTGCTCTTTTTCCTTAGTGATAGTTCAAGTGCTACTCCAGTCTTCTCCTTTTCCATCAATGACAATATTTCCAACATAGTGGAAAAGACAAACAAGTCTCCTCCAAGAGATGCTCCAGGAATGAGATGGGATTCTCGACCAGGAACACCCAATGCGAAACAACATTATTCTCAGCTAAAAAGACAGAGAATGATATGTGTCTGAACATACAATATATTCTGAAAAATGATAAACATCAACAACCTTTTCATGCTGCTCTCCTCTCCCTTTTATAGGATAAAATCCTTGTCAAACCCTAAACCACCTCAATGAGTTAGCTCCTTTCACATGTAGAGCCTCCTTCTAGAACTGTGTTGTGCATCCATGAGGTACATTGCATCTAGACTGCGTTGTGGATTTGGTCAAGGTTGACCTAGTCTCATAGTTCAAACCCATTCACACATGCAATTTTTTATTTTATATGGCCCAGATTTGTCTTTGTTCACATAGGCATGGATTTATTCATTGTTTTTAGGAGTTTTACATGTCCTCTTTGATTCATTTATTGAATCAACAGAAAATGAAACAAAATTGAATATTCCTCTTAGCTTCCTCTAAGTAGGAATATTAAAATGAGGGATTTGCCTCGCTATCGGAGACATGCCTGCGGGTCTCTCTAGGCCAACATCTACAAACACATGGATTTAACTTCAGAACATACATAATTTTAAAAAATCATAACACTCATGAAAATTTTAAAAAAATGAGTCTTACCAAAATCTTCATCCCAATCCTCTCCCTCCGGGAGTGGGAGGCCCAGATCACCAGTAAAATTGGTACCAGAGTAGGGCCACTCCTCCATGACAATCAACTGTTAGCGGAGCCAATCAAAGAACTCTGGTTTCCAAGACATCTAATGGTTTCCCCCTGCCCTTGGCATCAGAGCTTCCCATCAAGCCATCCGTGATTCTGTCACTGGTGGTGTCGGAATATGACCTCCTGACGCTGAAAAATTTGTAGTCATTCCAAGAAGAATGATACCAAGATATACCTCCTGACCTCCTAACATGTTTTTCGATTATTTTATTATATTATTTTTAAGAAATGGGTTTTACACATGTATTTTGTACAACGACAGGTTTTTAGGCCATAGTGATGAAGTAACGAGTTATATTTTATACTTTTTTAGACTCGGTAAAAACATGAAATATTCACTACTGGAGTCATCTTTCAGCTCTTTTCTGACTCTCTAAAATTGAAAAGATTTCCGAGACTCTTGTCGTTTTGAAATCATTAAATGGCTATGAAACAATATCTACCCAGTATATGTTTACCCCTTTTTTGGGCTGGGATGGATTATTTACGAAAAATGAATACCTTAGCTTATCATGACTAAGAGGTTCTTTCAGATATTGTTTTCTACATTTTTGGATCTGAAAGACTATTTATGAAAAGGGCCATGTTGGAGTTTTCTTTTTCTATTCTTTTTAAACTCTCTAAACATAAAAATATGTCGAGTTCTTCCTTTGTTAGACTCGTTAAACCCTGATTGTTGGAACAGGGTCTCTTACAAGCTACGAAACTGGTCTGATTTTGTATAATTTTGATTATATTTAGTCTAGCGCAGGGGTTTGGGGTGGGAAAAAGCCTCGAAATCATTGTAATGGGTTAAAGGGTAGATCTGGAATCTGCAAACCACAGTTTGTGAACCATAGGAAAGATTAGGCTAGATTGTTATAAATATAGGAACATTTTGAATTGTAAGGTAGGAAGATGATGAGCTCTTGATGTGAATCATGGTTTAATAGATCTGTTTGGGTTTTGTGAAGGGACTCCAGCTGGCTATGTGAGTGGAGGGCCCAAGTCCTGCTGTGTGCAGACCCTACTACTGTATGCACAGGTCGAGCTTGGGTATTGTAAGAGGGAATTGACGGATTGGTGAATAAGAAAGGTTGTTTTGAGTACTGAATCTATGTGCACTGTTTATGTGAATCTGTAGTAACTGTTGTGTTATGCGTATTCTGTATTAAACTGCGATAATACTGTGTAATTTTTTACTGCATCTTGATCTATCTGTTATGTTTTATGTAATATTGCGCTATTGTCTTATAAGTATATAATTTGTTGAGCACCGTAGCATAGTTGACCTTGCACACGTGGATACGAAGAAGGCCTATACATCGGACTTTGGAATAGGTGATCTAGTAATTATTAATTTGGACGCAGCTCTGCTTGCCCTACCTATCCTTTCTCAGTTTGTGGAAACCTAGTTCCAGCACCCACCCATACTACTTCGGGTGAGACTTTAACCTGCGCAAGTAGGTCGCTATCAAAGGGCTAGTAGTATAGGGGTTTGTTGGAAAACCTTAGCTTCTGAACCTGGGTCAGGGAACCTCGAGCCAACAAATGGTTACATTGCCAGGACTGGGAGAATTTTGAGAAAGGGATCAGGTAATGACAAGAGAGTACTGGAAACTTGAAAGGAAGGAAATTGAAGAGTGGCTCAAAAAGCAGATTCAGGAATTTGCGATAAAAGAGAATCGCAGTGTTAGTTCCAGTCTTCGCAGCCTGTCACCAGGGATCAACATGAGCTCTTACTATGTCTGGTTTTGTCAGATGTTTTTCACATGATGTTCATCACAAAACATGTCACAAGTGTGTTCATCAAAATAAGCTCGGAAAAATATTTCCAACAGTATATAACACTCCTGTAACTGCTCGGATTAGAAGATATGGTCAAAATGAATGAGTGATTCTTGGTTATGCATGTTTTGAGGTCAGTTGCTACACACAATGACAAGTTTAGTACAAAATCAGTTTGTGAAATAATGGTAAGGAATTTTTCAAAAGTGAGATAATATTTTGTTCATCACATAGCAAATAACAAAAACCTCCTTCAGTTTATGCACAGGTGCTACTATGTGGGAGATATACAGTGATACTTGGAGCCTACATTAAAACAACGCAAAAGTTTCATATTTTTTACTGTTTTAGTCATTTTAGTACGTGGCCATTTTACAACCGATGGAGAGTAATTATGCAAAACCCAAAGAGGTTTTTGTTAACCACGAGCCATATAAAAAAAACCTCGTTACGTTTATTCCAAGGTGTCACGAATTGGGATATGTGACTAGATCTTTATAGCTCATATTTACAGATTTAAATTTTTAATGATTTTCTGTTTTAGAGATGATTTTGTGGAACATATTGCGAGCAACTAGAAACGAATTTCCCAAATTTGAGAGAGGTTTTTCTCCAAAATTACGTTATCTACAAAAACATCTTTTAGTTTTGTAACAGGTGCTATGGTTTAGGAGATACGAGTTCATCTTCAACACATATTTTCAGAAATTCGGCCCAAGTTTAATGTAACTGATTCTATTTTTAAGAAAATGGTTGAGCTCAATTCCCTTAGTACAAGGATGAGAAAATGTATATATTTTATGAATTTCATAGTGTAGAGGTTGGATTTTTGCAGCAAAGGGAGGCTGCTATTGGATTGTGTAAATTTTTCCTCGAATATTATTTTAATAAAGCTTTTTTCTGCTCTTTAAATTTGGGATTCGTCACGGTGTTTCATGTGCAGCATGTTTTTCTTGTAAATTCATTTCCATTTTTATTTTTTCTGCTAATTTGTTTACATCATTCTCTAAGGGAAGTGTTAGGAATCCATCCACGCACAATGCTCCTCTCACAATGATTATTTTGTTTGATGTAGTGGTTATCTTTTCAGAATCCATCCTCTGTTAGATGCTCTGTTGAGTAACCCGGTGCTTCTCTTTCTTCTAAAGTTGTCACTGTAGATCCATCCCCTGATTGATGCCTACAGGGTAGCGGTATTTTACCTATTTTCTTCTCTCATTACATCTTTAATTTGGCTGTACATTGCACTTACTTTGCCCCAAGTTTTCCGGCAGAAACTAGCCCCAAATTCATAGCCCAATAGTCCCTTCTCTTGCTCTTTTCAACCCACAATTTTCAAAAAAACCCTCTTAATTATATACCTAGCCTAAAATTAGCTTTCATTTTAGTCATATCAAGCCCTATTTATTACTTTTCGCTGAGATTGACCTGGAGAGAGCCCTCTCCTATTCTGGTAGGGCTAGCTACCAGACTGAGCGTGGTATGATGTTACCCTGAACTCTGCCTTCCTTTAGCCTGACGTAGATTTAGGCACTAACATAGTGGCGACCATACTGGGGAAGAAAATGGTTTGCTTGTTGGTGTTATTTGTTTTATAAACTATAGACGGAGCCTGAAGTTATGCCAGGTAGCCTTCGAAATGCTCTTGCTTTGCATCAGCGAAAGTAGATAAACGTTGCTTCAGTCAATCTCCGGTCTAGTTTGTAAACATAACATCTGACTTGCAAGTTGCCCCAGTACATGTATCAAGTTCAGATCTAATTGTTGATGGTGGACAACAGTCAGACACATATGAAGGCTGAAACATTCGCCTGGCAACTTCAACTCAGTCCAGAGATTCCAATGCTCACTGATCCATTCATGCAATGGTAGGGTATGTGGCAGACCCTGCGCTTTGTGAAGTTTTAAAAGAAGTTAGAGATCAGTTAGTGGATATTGAAATTGATGAAGTATTTTTCATTGCCGTGCTTCGATTTTTTAGATCTCCAAAGTTTCCTCCTGAAGCTCAAACTGGTTTCTTTGAGTTAGTTGTTGAAAATTTTGAGAAGGAGATTCAGTATTTAAATGATCAGATCCAATCATATGAATTTTGAGATCCTAAAACATTCTTGGAAACTCTCCCTCCTTCAAAACAAGAAACAATAGAGCTGCCCGTGGATGTTTGCATTGACATTTTGCAGCTGGAAGCATGTATTTTGGAGTTGGGGCAGCAAACAGAGTCTATTTTTTGCGATCCTATTGCAACGTACATGGAAATTTTTTTCAGTTTGAATGATAGATCAAATTGTCTTTTACATAACCAAACTCGTTAAGTGCATGTATGGCTGTCAGCATTTACATTTGTGTCCTGGTTGAAGCACTTTCAAGCAGCATCCTTGTCACAGTTACTTGATTGGTTGATCTGGAATTACAACGTTACTTGATCTATTGGTTTCGCAGCAAAGTAGGGTATATTTTTAAATAAATAAGTTGTCAAAGGCAACATTTTAGTTTCCGGTATTGGTTTATGTACAGGTTGCAGTATGTATATGTTTTGGGATTGGTATGAGTTGTTTTGGGTTTGCAGTTGTTTGACCATCCATATCCCAATGGATGAAGGCACTGCCTTCTTTCCCAGAGATTCGTAGTTCTTGGCACCTCCAAGGAGCTACCATCCCCATTGGAGCCAATGTTAGTTCCAGTCTTCGCAGCCTGTCACTAGGGATCAACATGAGCTCTTACTATGTCTGGTTTTGTCAAATGTTTTGCACATGATGTTCATCACAAAACATGTCACAAGTGTGTTCATCAAAAGAAGCTCAGAAAAATATTTCCAACAGTATATCACACTCCTGTAACTGCCCGGATTAGAAGATATGGTCAAAATGAATGAGTGATTCTTGGTTATGCATGTTTTGAGGTCAGTTGCTGCACACAATGACAAGTTTAGTACAAAATAATTTTTTGAAATAATGGTAAGGAATTTTTCAAAATTGAAAGAGGTTTTTTTTCATCACATAGCAAATAAAAAAAACCTCCTTCATTTTATGCACAGGTGCTACTATGTGGGAGATATACAGTGATACTTGAAGCCTACATTAAAACAAAGCAAAATTTTCATATTTTTTACTGTTTTAGTCATTTTAGTGCGCGGCCATTTTACAACAGATGGAAAGTAATTCTGAAAAAAACAAAGAGATTTTTGTTAATAAAAAGCCATATAATAAAAACCTCTTTCATTTTATTCCAAGGTGTCACGAATTGGGATATGTGACTAGATCTTTACAGCTCATTTTTACAGATTTAAATTTTTAATGATTTTCTGTTTTAGAGATGATTTTGTGGAACAGATTGCAAGCAACTGGAAACGAATTTCCCAAATTTGAGAGAGGTTTTTCTCCAAAATGAACTTATCTACAAAAACCTCTTTCCGTTTTGTAACAGGTACTATTTTTTAGGAGATACGAGTTCATCGGCAACAGCTATTTTCAGAAATTCGGCCCAAGTTTAATGTAATTGATTCTATTTTTAAGAAAATGGTTGAGCTCAATTCCCTTAGTACAAGGATGAGAAAATGTATATATTTTATGAATTTCATAGTGTAGAGGTTGGATTTTTGCAGCAGAGGGAGGCTGCTATTGGATTGTGTAAATTTTTCCTCGAATATTATTTTAATAAAGCTTTTTTCTGCTCTTTAAATTTGGGATTCATCACGGTGTTTCATGTGCAGCATGTTTTTCTTGTAAATTCATTTCCATGCTTTTTTTTTTTTTCTGCTAATTTGTTTACATCATTCTCTAAGGGAAGTGTTAGGAATCCATCCACGCACGATGCTCCTCTCACAATGATTATGTTGTTTTATGTAGTGGTTATCTTTTCAGAATCCATCCTCTGTTAGATGCTCTATTGAGTAACCCGGTGCTTCTCTTTCTTCTAAAGTTGTCACTGTAGATCCATCCCCTAATTGATGCCTACAGGGTATTGGTCTTTTCCCTATTTTATTCTCTCATTACATCTTTAATTTGGCTATACATTGCACTTACTTTGGCCCAAGTTTGCCGGCAGAAACTAGCCCCAAATTCATAGCCCAATAGTCCCTTCTCTTGCTCTTTTCAACCCACAATTTTCAAAAAAACCATCCTACTTATATACCTAGCATAAAATTAGCTTTCATTTCAGTCATCTCAAGCCTATTGATTACTTTTCACTGAGATTGACCTGGAGAGAGCCCTCTCCTGTTCTGGTAGCGCTAGCTACCAGACTGAGCGTGGTATGATGTTACCCTGAACTCTGCCTTCCTTCAACCTGAGGTAGATTTAGGCACTAACACGTGGCACGACGTTAATGGTGGAAAAGTGGAAAAATAGGTACGTCCTTATAGAAATCTACAAAATTTTCTTTGTGACATTTGCAATCAAGCTTCAGGAGTGGCTGGCTAGGCTCGTAGAATTCCAGAAGTTTTGGAAGGACAAATGAGTCACTCAGTGGACTCCAGAGTTGATCCAACAGCTGCAAAGGACTGATAATACCATCACTCTCATGGTGAAACAGTGGGTTGACAATGTGCTAGGAGGGTTTGTAATAGAATTTTCCATTGATCAGTTCGTCTCCTACTCTAAGGCTGAGCAGAGATTCTTTAAAGGGTTCTGGGGCAAGTTTCTGAAGACATTACCTTTACTAATCAAGATACTACTATGCAAGAAGAGTATTATGTGTAGTCATACTAAGTGAAAGACATCAGATCTAGATGAGAGCGCGACATGCAACAGTAAATACTATCGAACCAACCTTGAAGGGGGAAGATCTATCTATAACCCTCTGCGAGAAATGGTTGCGCAAAGCCCCCTAGCTACACCGTCGTCCGAGCCGAAAGGTAAGAACTCACCCATACTGCTGCCTCTGCTGGACAGTGATATGGTTGCGCACCTGAAACTACTACCTTCAAGGGTGTAGGGGATGAGGATATGGACCAATTTTAGTTTGTTGCAAATTCCGTATGGACTACACAAAATGTGACAAGCAATACAGTGAAGAGGGCACAACTCTCCCTAGCACTCGAAGAAAGAGCATTAGAGTGGTATATGCGATACATATCTCAGAACAGGAATGCATCTATTCAAGATATTAAGGACGCTCTAAAGCAACAATTCGAAAAGCCAAAATCTTAGTCTCAGTTGGTAGCAGAAGTGAAGGACTTCAAGCAAGGTGTGTTTGAATATGTATGGGAGGTTGATCAGCGACTAAAGAGAGAAATCAAGGAAGGAGGATTTGAGTATGACGATAGACAGCATACGGAATGGTTCATCGCTATGTTGTTGCCCCACCTGTGTATGCCAATGAGTCACCAAACCTTTGAGTCGCAGGAAAAAGTTGTGGAAGTTGCTATTAAACTAGAAGTTGCGCCAAAAGAAGATACTTCGTTAGTAGTACAGCAAATTCAGGATCAGCTTGGAGCTATGCGCATGGAAATTTAGAACCTGTGAAAGGAATGAGGAAAGGGGGCCAACACAGATCTATGGTGCATACGATGTCGGGTATCTGGCCATACGAAGGATCATTGCCCTTTATTGGTAGATTACATGCAGGCAGGGGGACCTAGTCTGGTCTACCCAGGAGCAAGTGAGGAGCCCATCCTATTACGACCATGCTCAAGCGGATCTACGTTGTGCTGCGAGGAATGCCATGTAGTAGGGTTGTATAATACAAACCATTTCCCCCAGCTAGGTGCGTATGTCCCAGAACTAAAGCAGTAGTGGTGCAGGTTCTGCCAGTCGGTAGGACACGACAAGCAGGACTATCGAACTTACGATCTAATGATAGATTGAGGAAACTTTTACATGGTACAGTCTGACCCTGCATCACCTAGATCTCCCGTAGGATTTGGTGGCTCTCCAGCAAGGGGTAGGGGAGGTTGGGGAGGAAGCGCAGGTCGAGGACACGGGCAGTTAATCTGTTATAACTGCAGGGAAGTAGGACACTTTGCAAGGGATTTCCCAAACCCTAAAAGGAAATCTTGAAAATATTATGGATAGCTAGACCATGTGATCAAATATTTCCCAATCTTAATAGCCAAAATGCAGGAGAAGCTGCCCAACCCGATGTAGAATGTGCAAAGAGTTAAAGCCGAGCTAAGGAGCATAGACCCAAGTGTGAAAGTCATAACACATAGTGGGATGGTCACCCAGGGACCAAAAGAAGAGGCCGCTAGGGATCCTATGACCTGTCAAGAGGGAGCGAACATGAAGAAGGGACAAGAGACAATGGCCATAGCTGACTAGAGCTTCACTTGGAAAGAAGCAGCTACTGCGCAGGCACTAACACAACCTATGACAGATGAGGGGGTTCAGCCCTTTCTACAGGTATGTATGAATTTGCGGTGTAACTAGAAGGCTGTAGAGAACCTTCAGGCGTTACTGAATAGTTGTGCAACATGGCCCGATCCGACCCCAAGGACCAAGGATGTACACAAACTATACAGTATAAAAAATGCACCGGAAGAGAAATGCGGCTGACTGTGCAGATTGGTGACTATGAGATGGATGAGGTTATTTTGGACCTTGGATCAAATGTGAATTTGTTACCTAAACAAACATTGCAATGAATGGGAGAACCTAAGTTGGAATGGTCCACCATCTAGCTATGCATGGCAAATCAATAGAAGATCATCCCTCTAGGGAGGCTGCCAAAAATCATGGTAGATATCACAGGAGTAAAAGTCTGAGCTGACTTTGAGGTTATAGAAATCGTAGAAGATGCAAACCCCTACCCTGCGCTCCTAGGGTTGGATTGGGCTATAGATATGGGGAGTGTTATCAATCTCAAAAAGTGTAGCATGGTGTTTGAAAATAATGACACATGAGTAATAGTAACGTTGGATCCCGCAAAAGGCACAAGATATACAGAGCCAGCATGAGATGAGGAGGAAGTGGATCGCATTTTAAATTCACTACATGGGATGAAGATTTGATTAACCCCACAACAGAAGGAGTACTTTGTTGGGAAAAGGATATTGAATGCTTCTCCAACTCCGACAAGGAACTAGAGAATTGGCAAGGCTAGTTGCATGAGGTTTCGGAGCTGTGATGTCTTCGGGTCACGAGGAACTTCCATTGCATCTCCTCTGAGGTAAGAGACCTGCCCTACTTTGAGGGGTCTGGTAACATTAAAGAATTTCTACGTGCATTCGAAGAAAAATTTCCCAAGGGATGCCGGCTAGGGGACCTTAAGCTTCTCCTGCGTGGAATACCTACGCGTTGGTGGGATACGCATGAGAAGGTATTTCGTGATTGGGAGGAATGTTGGGATAAGATGATCCTATGATTTGAAGCTCCAGCTGGGAGATGAATTCAAAAGTTCCTTGGGTCAGAAGACCCATGCAGATATTTTCTCGCCTGGGAAACACAATGGTGCCACAGAACCCCAAATGAATGGGTCCACCTGTTTATCCATGCTCTAGGACTGCGTCCATCCACATGGTTTTTAGATGCGGAGCTACATCAACAAAATCATCATTGGGAGAATTTTCGGGATGAATTTCTGCGAGCATTTAGGGTGGTAGATGGGTCGGGTGCGCTCAACGCAGCTCTGCGAAACACCAATGTCATGCTCAGGGTAGCCCAAGCTTGGGCATCACGTCTGAATCTTGGGGAGCGTCGGTACCACACAGGGTTGAATACTGCAACCTCAGCCCAACGGAAGGAAAGGATGGACCCCGAACTATCCTAACTACAGCACTAGATGGGATGCGTATGGTTGCCAAGTTGTTTAGGCTGCACTTGAATTGCATTACAACACACTTGACATCAGCTATAATTTAGGTTGCGCAAGTAGCATGGATGCTTCATCCAAATCCGTGGGACGGCCATCAGGTGTGAACAATGACAGTCAGAACACTGAACCCTGGTAAAAAGGGAATATTACCGTTATACAAAACAGTCGGCTGGTAATTAATGCGGAAATTTATGTTGATTTTTTACCATTTGCTTGATGGTAAGTTCCAACTTAGATTTACTCTACCATTGGATAGCCTCAAGCACTATAAGTTAGAGAGGATAACTCCGATCAGGGCTCCATATTATCTCTATAATCTACATATCTTATTCTGTTGCTTGATTTTCAGGACCTTTAGTGTTTTGTTCATACCCAATCAGCGTACTTCCGCTGTTTGTGAGCCTCTGAATTCAGGATCCCCTTTTTACATTTCTATGGCAGCCCCTAACCCCATGGACGCACCGGCGCCCACCAGTCCAGAGCCTGCAAAAATTACATTACGAGGGTTTGGGGATGCTAAGATTGATAAGCTCATTACCCTTTGGCTCCCTGAAGGGAAAATTGACTTCGAACCTTACGCAGACAGCCGTTAAAGCTATATGATAGAAGTTAACACCTTTCCCAACCCTGGGATGATCACATGCCCCAGTTAGACGAGTTCAAAAGCAGCCATGCAAGAGGATGCATAATTTCCGTAGATAACTATGATAGCTGACACATTCAAGGCACAGCTAGTCTCACAAACGACAGGTCTGACTAATAGGGATATCCCATCCCCCCGAGGTACGAAGTGGCGCAGGGATGCGCTACACCCTACCAGCAGTACCGGGCTAACTTCCAATGAAAGCCATATTTATTCACTGCCTAGCACTGTCTTAGTCCTCGCCCACCTTCTAATGACTACGGGACTCCAATTGGACTTGGTGCAACTGCCCCACGAGGCGTTACAGAGTTTACACACTGCCATGCTTCAAGAGATCCATCATCGTGCCCAGGCTTCGTCGCACTAGCTCGATGTGGCCACGCCGCTCATCACACGACAACCCGAAGATGGCTCACTTCTATCTCACGAATGACGCAGGTCGAACCAGCGGTTCAATAGCTTGGCACAGGGGTCCCAGATGAGCTCATAATAGAAGGCTTGGCTGCCAAACTAAAGGCATCCTGCACCGAAATCCAGACCCTCAGGACCCACTTGGCCCATCATTTCACCGCATTACAAACCCAAGCGCAGCCTGCCACACCTCTAGAGGTACCGACACAGCTTGCTGCGCTAATAACAAAGGCTATGAACACCATTATGGGACAGCTTACTCTGGGTACTCAGTTTCTCGAGGCGGCCATGCAGCTCTGGACAACAATCCCGTTCAACCCGTCTCTTCAGAACGTCAAGAAGTACTTACAACATAAGGAAGCCACTTTCAATAAGGTCGAAGCTACATTTCTCTCCCTAGTCCCTGCGTAGCATCTGGCACTCTTGAAGACTAGCAACACACTCAAAGACACGATTATGGATCTCCGAAGAGAAAAGCATACCATTGAAAAATGCTTGAAGCCATAGGGAAACGCTGCCTTCCAGATATCATAGGGTGCTCATGACGCAAACACACGACTCAACAAGATGTTAGAGCGGGTTACCGCGGCTATTGAAGGACCGACCTCCCAGAAGCTGGTAGAAATTGCACAGAGTTCTGCTGCCCAGATTCAAGAAGTATTACCTCCGCTGATCGTTTTGATCAATACCTTACATGCACAGATAGAGACCGCACCACCACAGTGACTCGAGACGAGTCACAAGATTGTGTTGGGGTACTATTGGAACAGGGTCTCCTACAAGCTGCGAAACTGGTCTGATTTTGTATAATTTTGATTATATCTAGTCTAGCACCGGGGTTTGGGGTGGGAAAGATCCCAGAAAGCATTGTAATGGGTTAAAGGGTAGATCTGGAATCCACAAACCATGGTTTTCAGACCATAGGAAAGATTAGGCTAGACTTTTATAAATAGAGGAAAATTTTTAATTGTAAGGTAGGAAGATGATGAGCTCTTGATGCGAATCGCGACTTAATAGAACTGTTTGGGTTTTTTGGAAGTGATTCTGGCTGGCTGTGTGTGTGGAGGGCCCAAGTCCTGCTGTGTGCAGACCCTACTGCTGTGTGCACAGGTTGGGCTTGGGTATTGTAAGAGGGAATTGACGGATTGATGAATAAGAAAGGTTGTTTTCAGTAATGAATCTATGTGCACTATTTATGCAAATCTATGGTACCTACTGTGTTATGCGTATTCTGTATTAAGCTATGATAATACTTTGTAAGTGTTTACTGCATCTGGATTTGTCTGTTATGTTTTATGAAATACTGCGCTACTGTCTTATAAGTATATAATTTGTTGAGCACCGTAGAATAGCTGACCTTGCACACGTGGATGTGAAGAAGGCCTATAGATCTGACTCTAGAATAGGTGATCTAGTCATTATTAAGTCAGATGCAGCTCTGCTTGCCTTACCTATCCTTTCTCAGGGTGTGGAAACCTGGTTCCAACACCCACCCTTACTACTTCGAGTGAGACATTAACCTGCGCAAGTAGGTCACTACTGAAAGGGGCAGTAGTATAGGGGTTTTTTGGCAAACCTTAGCTTCTGAACCTGGGTCAAGACCCCTCGAGCCAACACTGATGACATGGGACTTCGTCACTATGACGTTACTTGAGTTCCTCCTTCCTAGGGCTCGTAAAATGTACTAGGTTGGATTTGTCCCAAGGAAAAACTTACAGTACAAGCATATGCTATCCCCTTCAAGCTTTAAAAAAAAAAAAAAAAATTGGGGTACTTTCCAGAAATGGTGGGGGAAAATGGAACCAAGTTTTAGTTATGTTGGCATTATGTCGCTCTTGAACAAGGCACTTGTCTGTATTTGTGTCGAGTTGGGGACATCTCACTTCATCATTTTTTGCCTCCATGGGTTTGGGTAATCTCTTTTGACCTCTCATCTACTCTTTTCCATGTCATCATGACCTCAGATCCTTTGATGTCAAATACTGCCAAATCCAGTGTCGTGTCGCTTATATGTTCAAGAGAATTTTGCCTCTGCAGTTTTAAACCTCCCTCTAATTGTCTGTTAGTCCTGATTCACTATCATCATGTTCCTCTATCTCATGTCGATGATGTGGGAAACATTATAGCCCTCCTTCGATCAGGTCACTTCCTATCGACTTCAACTCATTATCCAGGAATTTGATCTAAAAACTCCCTTTTTGTACCTTGGAGCCTGCATGCCTTAATGGCAGGTCTTTCAAATTCGAAGCAAGGTCCACCTCATTGGCCTTCGATCGAGTGATTCTGTGAATGTTCGATGCCAGATCATTGTTCACATTTTGTGGATTGTACCGGTTGTACCTTGAGAGCCATTTTCAATATTGGTGGTTTCTCTCATACCTATTAACAGCTTTCATCATTGGCTAGTAATCAGGTGATTTTCTTGCATGTTCTCATATATTCACATGCTTAAATTTATACTTGTTTGGGTCGAGATGGAGCGCAAGACCCTAGGTTTTGTCTGATAAAATCCAGGTTGTGGATTCTTGTCGATTAATGACTTATTACATGACTTTTTTGATTGGATGGTTGCGACGATACATGAGTCTATTTGTTGATCCTTACTATTGGATGGCTGCGTCCATACCTTGGATCTCAGTCTTTATGTACTATAATATGGATGGCTGCACCCATACCACATGTTCATGTATCATAGATATCAATTGTATTTGTAATTGCAGGTTTTCCGACAGCGGTGTTTGGTTCGAATGTGTTCTCATAAATCATTTCACCCCTCCCTCTCCCTCGGACCTCATGCTTTAGGGGGCATCTCTTACACAACATTTTTTCACTGTCCCTGCAATCCCCATCTCGCCCATTGGAGGGTCATTTTTGTTATCAATAATTAGTGTCATGCCTTGAAAAGACCATCATTGTATCCCTTTACATAAGAGTAATATTCCTTCTGTTGACAATTCCCTAAGAAGATATTCAAAAACCCTTGTTTTTTCCTTGGCGTGAGTAGTCAGTTATGTCCCCGTGCCAAAGAGGAAAATTAACACTGGGCCCTGCACTAGTTGGCACTCTATCTCAGTTAGCCACCTGCGTCGAGCTGTTTATGGATTTTTTTTTTTTAAATAGAGGTGGCTATTCCACTCCAACAACTTCGAGGATGAGACATTGGGAGTGGTTGAACCAAATAACCATGGAATCCCTCCTTTATTTTTTGGTTTCCACCTCTTATGGGAACCCCCTAAAGGATAGGCCTCCCTCCCACCTTTGTAGGGATCCTAACCTCCTCCTTTTCCTCTATAAAAGAAGCTATCTCTCTTTGCATAAGTTATCTGAACATGGATAATTGAGTATACTATAGCTAAAATATTGAAGAGATAGAATACGAAGGAACTTCGTTGAGAGAGCTTGAGTCCATGCCTTCATCCCATCTGAATTCCCTGACGAGCATCTGAGATGCGCTTCGACTGAACCTTGTTGGGGGAGACTACGACGTCAAAGCATTGGTTGTAACTCTTCCTTATATTAATACTTATATGTGTCTATTGTTTGGTTCCAATTTTGTATTATGTTAGATGTTTAATGCAATATGCTTAGCCCTTTTTGACTAGCTAGTAGCTACGAATGAAGTTATTATGTCGTATGCTTTTATTTTTTTTTGTTCTATGTGCAGGTATTCGAGCATGACTACAGAAGTTTTGTGACGTGCCAAGGCAGGAGCGAGAGTCCACCACCACTACAGCCACGACGACAGTGTTGGATTCCAGGTAGGTCGATCTACCATTTTCTCTTTTCATTAAGTAATTAGGAATCAACACTCTAGCATGTCTCTTTGTTTCTAGACACACTCTAGGGCTAGAGGGTTCGTCTTTTTCCACAGAGAGGATTTACTTGCTAAACACCTACCTTTAAGGTCTCCAATTCCATCAATATGACAACTTGGAAGGACCATAGCCTTAAAGAATGAGATCCTAATATTTGAGAATCTATTTCTTCCTTAAGTTACACACTTATCTGAGTCCTAAATGAACTAGAGGCCAAATACATTTCAATCATTTTTACAAGGAACCACGACGGTGAAAATTTGACTAATATACCTTCACAATGAATTTGAATATAGAAAAAATACTGAGATGCATGTACCCTACACCCATGGACCATCGGATCCCCAAATCATTCATCATAACCCTGGATGATGGCGAGTTCCCACTTTAGGAAAATTGAAATGCAAAGGAAAAAATATATTAAATATTTCCTTGGCACATATCTCAAGGCTTTAGGATTTTTCATGTAACAACTTTGTGATCCAATTAGAATAGAAAACAAGGTTCTAATATACTACCACGTGTCATATACCACCTATCCAATTGGCTACCTATGTGTTCTAAAAATGCTTGCCAAATCTTGTCACCTATGGTTTCCATGTCAACAAATTTTTCCATCTGGTGCCACTTTCTATCCCACCTATACTTCCATGTCAGCTAGGGTCCACTTATTGGCTATGGTAAGCATGGAAAATTCTAAGGATGAAAAATTATTTTAAATTTTAGAAACCTTGGCAAATATCACTAGTACATAATATGCAATTTGTAAAATGTTTGGCATTGTTTTTGTAAAAGTATTCGGATTCCTAATAATTTTATATAGTCTCTATATAAAATTTTGGATACTTTTATGGTAAAACAATTTTATACTATAAAATTTGGGTGAATAATTTTTAGATAAAATGGAAATTAAAAAAAAAAAAAAAAAAAATGGAAAAAGCATGGAAAATTAGCCCACTTGCGAATATTAGCCCCTAAACGTTTCCTTGAGCGTAAGTAAATATATATCTAGGTATTTGATATGGTGTTATTCTAGTGCACCCCAAGATATCAAGATTCCTAAATATGTGTTGAAGGTTTGGATATTTTTTAGAGAGAACCATTATATTCAAAAGCACTAGATATATTTTTGTTAGTGTTTTTGTTGCAATGGAGTACCAAATAACACCTCCTTAACAGTTTGTTGTTCCCTAAAAAGGATCACAGAGATAGTTGGTGTTTTTCATTAACATACTTAAACAAAACAAATCATGATTGATAATTGATGTCATTCATGAATAAACATAAGGCTAAACAAAAGAGACAAATAAAACACAATAATCAATGGAGAAAACATGTCAATATATCAGTGGAGAAAAGCTCCCTTTATTAATTGTTGTTGATAGAATAATACAATAGGATGCTAAAAAAATTGAAGAGAATCCTTTGAGGTATGGTGCTCAAATATCCTTAGCAAGGAGGTCCCTTTCCTCAATCTCTTTGCAAGCTTCTCGGCTCTCTCAAAAGAAGTGTGAAGACTCTCCAATGGTGGACTCTTCATCTCTCACTACTATGTTGGATTTCTTAGAAGAAATATGGCCAACATGTTAGTGCTCTCACATCCTTTGTTTCAAAAATGTAATGTGGTGTTTCTCTAATATAAATTTGTTCAGAATAACAATGTCTCATGTTTTTCTCTTCCAATGGTTCGTTTATACAGAAACGTTTGAACCCATATTATCTCCCTTGGTTCAAGAATGATAGTGACCTAAGAGTAGCACAATATGATTCCATTAAGGGTTGCATATATTTAGGGAGAACTTAAATCTGTTGTCCCTGACTGTCCATGCCATGGAATCACCTCCCCATGTGTGGGAAGTGGTCCCAGAATATGACATTTCACCCTTCTCTAGACCGGGCATATTTCAAGGAAAAATTCACAGGGTCTGTGTAAACCTTATTTGTTTCTGGTGCGTGGTCCAATATTTTCTCAAATAACCGGAGGAAGATTAAATTTTTTACCTTTCCATTATGTATTATTCTAGAAAATATTGATTTGTACCTTTTTTTGGAAAACTTATAATGTCTTTTACAGTGTACTATTTTCTAGTGTTAACAGTTTCCCCTTAATGTATAAGGTTTAGGAGCAAGCGTATAGCTAAAATACATCAAATTTTTGGTTCTCACTAAGAATTTTCATCACATATTTGAGAGAGAGAGAGAGTAAATTTTTGGGAAGATGAGTAGAGGAACCCCTTAACTGAAGAGAAAGAGTAATCGTGCTCTGTAGGAAACCTTCAGTGGTAAAATTATATTTTTTTTCTATGAGGAAGGCATGTCCCATGCCCATCACGTTGACTAGTAATATAATATGACAGATGTTAGTTCTGTCAAGTCACATTGTGGTAAGTGACATATTGATGGTTGGTGATGACAATTGCTTTCTCCCTCAAGGGTGTTTTGACTTTGAACAAACAGACTAAATTTGGTACCCGCATGCATTGTCTGGATGAAGCACTTTTTGATGAGGTGCTAATGTATGCATGGGTCTTCGACTTTTGGGAACCTCTTGTGCATTATGGCTTAAGAATTGCTGAAAGATATGCATAGAAATGCATGTGTCTTTGCCTCAATAGAAGATCTATAGGAGTTATGAAGTATGATACTACCTTAACATGAAAATTGGTGTTGATGTCGAATTTCAGGGGGATTAATGACATCAATGGAAATTTTGATTCCCATTCTGCCACCCGGGGATGTTCCTTAAAAGGGGGAAGCTAGCCAAGGTACTACCTCAATTCTAGAATATGTTTAGTGAAGTTGGAAGGAAAGAAGCATCAACCATCCAAAAACGTATTGATACAAGGTATTAAGGTTTTTGGTGAAGCATATTGTAACATGGTGGGTTAACAAGGCATGATAACTAAATCTGACTATAAGTGACGGTTATGGACAAATGACCCGAGGTCAAAACTATAATGTAATTGGTGGCAATCAAAACATTTTCTGATAGGGGTAGCCCTGGAGTCGGTAGGACATCCAGGGTGTGTGTAATTATGCTCTGAATGACATGATAGGGATTGGTAAAAAATGTGCAAGATCCAACCAAGGGTGACTTGAAACTACCGCTAGTTATGAAGCGTAAAAATAAGGGTGGAAGTCTTTCTCCTAAAAAATATTTTTACACTTGCCAAAAGAATGTAAAAGTGGTTTGGATGTACAAAAATAAAGATGGGTGCCCCATTAAATTTTGTTAGCCCTGTATATTGAAATTAGGATGGTATCTGTTTGCTGAGGTGGCGGCCTCATTGGTTTGGTCTCGTTGTAGGGGTAATGAGGCAGATGAAGTGACACATATGGGTTATATTCATGGGGGTGTGATAGGAGAAATGTGAAATGTGGTAATGCGTCTTGTTGATCTGTTGCAAAATATTAGTGGTGGACCAGGAGTGGTTTTTAGTATTCGATGAGTGAGGTAGAATGAGGTTGGTCATCAAGGCATATATATGAAGTGGTTTCTAGGCCAGAGTGGGTGGTCATGGGTGGTCATGTGTGCAGTGAGGGTGAGGTAGGAGCTAGCACCCTCTACTTTTCATTTTTCCTGTTTGTAGGGTAGGCAAGTTGTACAAGTGTCCCACGTATGGAATTTTGGGGTTACTTTTGGGGTTTCACATGGGAGACTCGAAGAGAATTTCATAGTCGACACATGAATCTGTGAGCTTCACACATCTTTACTTGAAAATTCTTCACATAGGCATGTCGAACATCACATTTGTGTGAAGCACAGACACGTCGAAACCGCGTATGTGTGAAGAACAGGTGCGTCGACCAGTCATGGTGGTCAAATTGCCCTATGGGTGAACATAAACATGCATCATTCACATGTTTATTACACATACATGCGATATATGCAAATGTCTAGGTTGAAAGAATGCGGTCCACTAAAAGCACTATTTTCCTCATTTTAATCTGAAAGGGACAAAAACTGATATTTTTTATCTTTTCTTATGGTAGGATGATGTGGAGGGAGAGGGATTAGACTAACCTCTATGATGATGTGGACCAGGATACAGAATTACACCAGAATCTAGCGCAATGGGGGTTGTTTAATTTTCTTTAGAACCCCATCCTGAGATTGCAAGATCTTTTTTTATGATTCTTGGTTCGCTGCTGAGATTATGCCCCAAAAAATTATGGTCATGAGGCGAAATGATTTTCCACTATCATCTCAGTTGGATGTTTGCTTTGTGAGAAGAATACTACCTCATGGGGAAAAACTTCCACCTGGGTGTGTGGACATTCGTTGTTGGGTGGAGCATGATGACCATTTTGTGCCCAATAATATCGAGGATTCTTGCATCAACATATCTTCTATTGTGATTTCGATGGAGCGTGCAACTCTATCTATTATTGTGAATTTGGTGGGGTCGTATTCACCCCACAGAGCATTAAGGTCGCATATAGTGGTCCTTCAATAGTTTTACTCAGGCCAATTCTTTAATTGGGCTCACTTGGTATATCGAGGTATGATGTCCTAGCTCACTAAGGTGAAGCTATGGGGGCTTCAGTGTTTTTTCTAAACAAGTAATTTGTGTCACCTTATGTACGAGAATGTGTCCATGTTATGGCCACTTCTTGTGGTTCCAGTTGGGACTCCAAGGGATCCTAGTGTTAGGACCTCATAATGTACCATTTTGACTACATATTTTGTTACCACATTACTCTTTCTAGTCCATATTTAAAGCTTACATTATCACTTTCATCCATTTTTCCCAAAGGTATATAATATTCTTCTCTTTAATATATGTTTAATTTGTTTTACATATAATTCTACATTACTTTTATATTTAATCATTAATCAAAGGTATATAGTTTCTGAGACAGTTTAAAGACCGCAGATAATCTATTTTGAAGATTGTGTTGCTGAAATAGTCAACAGGCCCGCAAATCCCATTGCTGAAATAGCCCAAGATTTGCGATTTTGTACGTGCATTTCAAGTATGACGACAACAAGAAAAGATTAGCAAGGGAAGCTATTACACGGGCCATTCTAAATTCAGTATTCTTGTATCCATCGTAACAACATTCTGCTATTGAAGAACAGAAAGACCCTGTTTTAGAACAAAAGATTAGATTTGGATAAAAATAGAATTTCTATGATGTAACTATAATAGATGTCTCCTCTTTAAAAAGAGGAGACACCAACATTAGAAGGATAGTTAGAGACTGCGGGAGGTACATTTTCTTGAACAGAGAAGGAGCGAGACTCTATTGTAATATGTTGCTTTTTGACAGATGAATAAAAGTTTGTTTTGAGCACTTCAATTTAATTCCTTTCTCTGGGGAATCTTGTGAGAAGGAAAGGGCCCATCTTCTTCACAAGATTCACCCATTTGTTCCTGTAGTCTGATAAATGTTTATGTTATTTGCACCTTGATTAAACCCTGTTTGCTGAAGTTATTTATACAGTTCTGAAATCTCGTGTTTATTGTTAAGAGCTTTGTTTTCATTACTTACTGCATTGATTTCATACAATTCATTCTTGAAGAGTTGTGAGTTATTCTATTCAGTAATCTTTTTTATGGAATGAGTGTGTGGTAGTTTGGTAATCAGGAAACAGGTGCTAAAGATTCCTACTTGGAGGAATAGGGTCATGTTCTCTATTATAGTTTAATTGATCTTCCTTTCTGTAGAATGATTTCCTTTCATTATCTTTCCTAGGATTCTTTTAATGAAAGTCTTCAATAGAAGGATTGTCTTTTTTGTAACACAAGTATTCTTCAGCTTTGTTAATTTAAGGTGTGGTCAATGTGATTAGTATAATTAGTGAGATTAATACTACAACATTTATTTTCTTTTGAAATTGAGCATATATAGTGTGTGATTGCCTTTGGAATAAACAGACCTTCCTAGGTTGAAAATTTATGTAGCACTTGAATTGTTAAAACAATTAAAGTGACCAACATTTTGGCGCCATTGTCGGGGAAGGAAATTATAGATTTAAAAAGCATTTATTTTTTTCTTTTAGATGTGAAGATTGTATGAGAGGAAGCGGAACTCATAAGAAAACTAACCCTACAGGTGGCAAGGGCAAAGGAAGGGGAGGAAAAAAGACTTTTATTGACGAAATTGTATTAAAGGCTAAATCCTCTCAAAGATTAAGCTCTCAAAGACCAAAGCCTCAATGCTCCCATCGATCAAATTATGAAACAAAAGAAGTTGTGAGCCCTGAAAACATTGAGGCACCAGCAGAAATTATTGAAGAACCAGTAGACAGTGTTGAGGAAATAGAAGAAAACACTAAAGAATCAGCAGAGAATGTTGAGGAATCAGCAGGAAACATTGAAAAACCAGTGGAAAACATTGAGGAGCTAGTAGAAAACTTTGAGGATTGAGAAAGTGCAGTAGGAGATCAAAAAATGGAAGGAAATAACGAAAGATTCTTTGGTGGAGGACGAGTAGATCCTGAAGGAGAGGGAAAAGATGAAAATTCTCTCTCTACCTTGGGATTTCCTATTAGTGATCTCCCTAGAGGAGCAACTCCTATGTATAATATCCCACTATCTGCCTTACCCAACTTCCATGGTCTATCCTCTGAAGATCCTGACGAATTTCTTTTTGAATTTGATATATTATGCAGAAGTTATGATTATGTTACTAATGCTCAGAAGTTGAAACTGTTTCCAGCAACACTAAAAGGAAATGCATTAAGGTGTTTCATGAGCCTCGGAAGCCAGGTAATCACAACATGGGAATAGATGAAACAGAAATTTCTGCTTAAATATCAAGACTATTGTTGGAAAAGAGAAAAGAGGGAGGAAATATTCAATATGGTACAAAATGAGGACGAGAATTTGGAGGAATTTGTGGAGAGACTGCAGTACAATCTACAGAGATCCGATCATCCCGGGGTAAGTAAAGATATTCTTAAAACAATATTACTAAAAGGAGTGAGGGATGATTGTTTATACATGCTAAACATGCTTGGTAAAGGAGATATATCTAAAGAATCATATGATGAGATTGTTGACCTCTGTAAAAGATGTTAAAGAGGAGCTGCAAGGAACATATCAAATAGCAGAGATGTCACATATTCAAGAGTTTAGAAATCAGCTAGTGGGGGAGCAACAAGAGTGGAAATAGGTAATTTACTTGAAGAATTTAAAACTGAAATGTTAAGTTTTTTTTCTTCACAAATCGACACCTTGCAGGTTAAAAAGAAGCAGGCTAAAGCAGAAGCGGCTTTGGATGTCTTTTTCCCCACATGCAGAGATAAACACCCACTAAGGTAATGCCCATTGGACAAGATACCAATCTGCACCCTTTGTGAGAAAGATCACAAAACACAATAATGCCCTTCTCTACCAGGAATAAAGGCAGCATTACAACCAACGGAAGAAGAAGCTAAAGCAGTCTATCTGCTAACACAGAGGAAACAATGGCAGCCATGAGGACAAGGTATGAATCCTAATATGCCATTTACATCTTCTAATTGTTGGAACAATTATCCTTCTTTTAGTCATAAAAATTACCCTACCTTTAACCAAATGCAATACCCATCCTTTAATCAAATGAATTACCCACCCATGCAACAAACAAACCCTCCCTTTGTAGATCCTGCAATGTGGACTCCTTGGCCTCCACAAAAACCATCTTATTTTAATCAATGGAATTCAAATTGGATGGGCAAACAACTCCCATTTCCAAATCAATTTCCTAAATTTCAACAACCACTTCCTCTACCATCAGGAGCTCCCCCAAATAATAAAATAAGACCCCGGCTACCTGTACAACCAAATCCTAACCCCAATAATAAATCTATGCAAGTCATTGATATTCAGAACTAGCCTACATTTCCTACTTTCCCTGCACAATGTATTGATATTCATTTGAGATCTGGGAAAATAGTATAACCCATCATTGATGATTCCGATTATGATAAAGAAGAAACTGAGAAACATGATTCACACAAAGAAGTACAACCACCCTCTAATAAGGGTGCTAAAATAACAAAGCCACCATTCCCTGAGCATTTAGTTTTAACTAAAACACCTGAACCACCTGCTTTTAATCTTTTAGGGGAATTGCAAAATCTGTATGTTAAAATTCCACTTTTACAGACACTAAGAGGTGTACCAATTTATGCCAAAACCATGAGGGACATTTGCATTAAGAAACCTAGTAGGAAAGCTAAATATCCCCTTAAAGTTCATGTTATGGGTGATCTATCTGCATTAATGTCTGGTAAAACTCCTTCTGTGAAATATGGTGACCCTGGCCATCCTACTGTGACAGGTCAAATTGGTAAAAAAATAATCCTTCAAGCTTTGGTAGATCTAAGTGCTGCTATAAACATTATGACTCTCGAAACTTCACAATTGTTACAGCTAAAGAACACAATTAGAGATACACCAACCATCCTAGAGATAGCTGACCGTTCTACAATTAAACCAGAAGGAGTTGTTGAAGACTTAGTTATCTCGGTTGAGTCCTGGAATTACCCAGCTGAATTTGTGGTGTTACAAACTAAAACAAAGTTGGGGGGACATTCTCTAATTCTAGGAAGGCCTTGGCTAGCCATAGCCGATGCCTTTATCAGCTGTAGATCTGATTTGATGAAAATTTCCAATGGATATGAAACTAAACAGCTTACTCTTTACCCTCATGATACACCCATGACTAACAATGAGAATTTTGTGTGGATGGATTATGATGATAATGCTATTCAACCTATTTTGACTATCGGACAAGCTTTAAGTCTTAAAGACAACACAGAGGATGAAGTAATTAATAATTTCATTTTTGAACCCTCCTCTATGACTGCTGAAACACACAATCAACTCACTGCACTTTTGGAAACATATACCCAAGAAAAACTTAAATTTGAAGATTCACCTCAAACATCAACCACCATCTCTTCTAAAATCATAAAAGTAGAAATCGAACCTGGAAAAACATTAAACATAAATCCTGATCTAATAGTTGCTGAAACACAACAGTTAATGAAGTTGCTGCTTGAAAATAAGGAATCATTCGCATGGTATTACACAGATATGAAAGGAATCTCTCCTAAATTATGTACTCACAGGATTTATATTAAGGAAGGTTTTCGACCAGTCTGCCAACCCCAAAGACGAATGAACCCTAATTTAAGAGAAATTGTTAAAGAGGAACTTCAGAAATTGCTTAATGCAGGATTCATATACCCTATATCTAACAGTGAATGGGTTTCCCCATTGGTAATAGTTCCTAAGAAAAATGGGAAATGGAGAGTGTGTGTAGATTATAGAGCCTTAAATAAAGCCACTCAAAAGGATCACTTTCCTTTACCGTTCATTGATCAGGTGTTGGATAGTTTGTCAAGGAAGAAATTATTTTCTTTTTTAGATGGATTCAGTGGGTATAATCAAATTAGAATTTCACCCCAAGAGAAATACAAGACCACTTTTACTAGCCCTTGGGGAACTTTTTCCTATAGAGATCTTCCATTCGGACTATGCAATTCACCAGCAACTTTTCAAAGGGATGTTATAGGAATCATTTCTTATATGCTGAATGAATCTATTGAAATATTTATGGATGATTTTACCCCTAATGGTGTGTCTTTTGAAGATGCATTACAAAATCTTGAGAATGTACTGAAACGTTGTATACAAGCTCACCTCTCCTTAAGTACTGAAAAATGTCATATGATGATGAGTGAAGGAGTAGTGCTTGGACATTTTATCTCATCTCAAGGAATTCAGGTAGATCCATCCAAAATACAAGTCATTCAGAATCTTACTGTTACTAAAACACAAACTGATGTGAGAAGTTTTCTAGGACATGCTGGATATTACAGAAGATTCATTAAAAAAATTTCCAATATAGCTTCTCCTTTATTTGTGTTGCTTATGAAAAATGTTGAATTTAAGTGGACTAATCTTTGTCAGGAAGCCTTTGTAGAACTCAAGCATTAGTTATCCATAGCTCCTATTTTGAGAGGAACTGATTGGGCACTTCCCTTTCATATATCTTCTGATGCTTCAGATACTGCAATTGGAGCTGTCTTGGGACAAGAGGAAAACCATCTTCCTTATGACATCTACTTTATCAGTAAGAATATGATCCCTGCTGAGCTTAATTATACAGTTACCGAAAAGGAATTTTTAAAAGTAATTTATGCCATTAATAAATTTCGACATTACATTACTGGTTATTATACTTGTGTCCATACTGATCACTCGGCTATTAATTATTTAATGAATAAGTCTATCACAAATTCTCGAGTTACCAGATGGTTATTGTTACTGCAGGAGTTTGATATTACAATTGTAGATCGACCAGGTAAAGAAAATGTTGTGGTTGATTTCATTTCACGGTTAAAAACTGATAATAATATTCCAGTAGATGATTCCTTTCCTGATGAGTATTTATTCGCAGTAACTTCTCACTCACCTTGGTACGCAGACATTGCCAATTATCTGGTTGCAGGAAAGTTACCATCACACCTGTCACATAGAGAAAAGAGAAAAATTATTCAACAAAGTGCCAGGTATAGCTGGATAAGCGGGTGTCTTTTCTACACAGGATTTGATCATGAAATCTGAAGATGCATTAGAGAGGATGAGGTGTATGACATACTAAAATCTTGTCATGATGGCCCTTGTGGAGGGAATTTTGCTAATAAAAGAATGGCACATAAAATTCTGAGGATGGGTTATTATTGGCCCTCACTATTTAAGGATGCAAAGAAATATGTGCGGGCTTGTGATAGCTGTCATAGAATGGGTCAACCTAATCATAGAGATGAAATGCCATTAAATCCCTAGGTAATACTTGAACCATTTGAAAGAAGGGCCTTAGATTTTATAGGACCCATTAATCCTCCATCCAATCAAATGATTTATATATTATTTTGTATAGATTATATAACCAAATGGGTGGAGGCCAAAGAACTTCTTAGAGCTAATGAAGAAGTTGTCCTAGCTTTCCTATTTGAAGAAATCTTTGTTAGATTTGGAATCCCTAGAGAGCTAGTTACAGGTGGAGGACCTCCTTTCAATTCTCATGGTTTCAAATCTACCCTTCAGAAATATCATATTCATCATAGAATGACTACACCATACCACCCCCAAGCCAATGAGCAGGTGGAGAGTACAAATAAAGTAATAGAAGCCATTCTAACTAAAACAATGAAGGATAACCGGAAGGATTGGTCTCAAAAACTCCCTAAAGCACTATGGGCTTATAGAACTACCTGGAGAAATACTACAGGATTTTCTCCCTATGAATTGGTTTATGGTAAAAGTGTTGTTTTTCCAGTGGAATTTGAAATTAAAACTTTAAGAACTGCTTTAGCTGTTAACCTTGATTTGACTGATGTGGAGACAGCTAGGTTGCAGCAACTTCTTGAACTAGATGAAAAGAGATTAGATTCCATTCATCAGAAAACCATGATCCAACAACAAAGAACAAAGTGGCAGGATAAAACCATCAAGCACAAGCAGTTTCAAAAAGGTAATTGAGCCTTATTGTATGATTCTCGGTTTGAGAATTTTCAAGGCAAGCTACATACAAGATGGTTGGGACCTTATGAAGTAGATGCTGTTTTTCCCAATGGAACAGTAATACTTTTAACAATTGATGATTCTAAAACACCTCTACTAGTAAATGGTCATAGGCTTCATTTGTACCAGTGCCCTATTTCTAAAGAATATTTTAAGGCCACTTGCATGACAAATGCACATTATCTTTTTCTAGGGGAGTCTTCTGCTCCTCACAGCATTTAATTTTTTTCTGCACTATATTTTTAGTATTAGATTAGACTTCTTAAAACTAATAATCCATGTCAAGGGTTGGCATGTTACAATTGTATTTTGCAGATTAAGGAAGAACTTACCAAGGAGAACAATTTCACCACAAGAAGATCTAAGCCTGAGAAGCTTTTCTTCCCTTATTTAAATTCGTTTCCTCATCTCCCAGTAACATTTCATCACTTATTCCCTCATTCTTCCTCTCCATTTTCCTATCATTTTCCTATTTTTCCCATTTTACCCACTGTTGAAACACCATTCTCCAACAAGTATTTTCCCTATTCCTTACTACTGAAATACCATTCCTCAGCAAATACTTCCCCTACTTTCCCATTGCTAAATCATTACTTTTTAGCAACATTTCCCTTATTTTTCCATTGCTGAAACACCACTTTCAGCACCATGTCATTTACCTTTATGTTGCTAAAACAACATTTCTTTCCCCTTTCAGTCCTTCACTTTTATTCTTCATACTCCTTGTGTGAATACTGTCCATTCATTGCCTCTCTCTTATGATCAAGCAGACTCTAATATGATCCTCCTTACGTTTCATATAATTCTAAAGTTCTTCCATCAGTATCGAGCTATCATAAACAAGCACTATATATTTAGAATTACAAAGTAAAGGTAAATATAAGGTATGTGAATTTTATGTAATACAATAAACGATAGTCTACAGATAAGATTTCACTCATTATGACTATAATCTCCACACACTTAAAAACATAATTTCACCATACATGGGGGGGGATTTCGAAGTTACAAACCATCATTTCACAGCATGCAAACTACCGTCACTCTTTACATCCATTACATCGGCTCTTTACCAATACTCCATGTTCTTAGTCACAATGATTACTCCATTCAAAGCCCAGTAATTCTTCTCTTTGCCTCTACATTTTACCTAAGCTAGTAACTATGGGAGGACCAGCCATCAGACATGAGCCCGGCTCAATATTTCTCCTTGAATTGTTCCCGAATGCTCATCAAATCTTCCAACAGGTAGGATGGGTGGCATATTTTGAAATACTTGAAGAATTTGACCCTCAGCAGGTCCTGGAATTTGTATAGAACCTTCAAGAGGACCATTCTACAGTCCAGGGGGTCCGAATTTCGATTTCAGAGGATGACACAATGCAAGTCTCAGGTTTGCCAGTCACAGGTGCTCGGTGGTTTAGTCAGAAGCACATCATCTTAAACGCGCAAAAGGACTTCCTTCTTCCAGGAGAACTTATTGAGATTAAAAGTCGTGGCGTAGGACTGCACTCATTACCTCCTTCGTGGCCAAAGGTAGCTGAATTTGTCAAGCATTATTTAACTTGTGAAGGTCACTATCAGGTAGTCTATCAGCACGACTTTGTCTTAATGAGCCACTTACGAAATGGTAGACTAGTAAACATTCCTTATTATCTGCTTGGATGTATTAGAAATATGTCATATTATTGTAGACGGGTAAGATTTCCACTAATTTCTCTTACCCATCATCGCCTTTGTCAGCTATTGATTCAGAGGGGCTTTGCTCAACAAAACCCTCCTCTAAAAAATTTACCTTTACCCCTTGAGCGAGCTCCCAAAATTCCCCAAGAAGGAGAAAACCCCCAAGAAATACCTGAAATTTCCTACAAGCAACAATTGGAGAATATCCTGGATCCTCCATCGATTCCGTCCTCAGAACTAGTCAATCTAGTTGACCTGTCCTCAAGCCCATTTCATTTAGCAGAGTCATCCCATCCTACCGTCTACATCCCTAGTGATGACTCTCAGGCTGAAACACCACCATCTTCCCCTATTCATAAAAGAAAGAGGCAAACTACAACTGCCTCTGTATCAAAAAGGTAAACAAGGGCTGCATCTAAAGCAGCCACCTCCTCCGATAACCCTTCTCCTCGGGAAAAATCTTCTCATAAAAAGAAAAAACAAGCTACTGCTTTTTCTGATTTCCTACCTAGGAGAAAAATTAAGACGACCATTGAATCAGAAACCATTCTCATTACCCCTAACCCTGCAACCATTTTTCTAAAACTCTAGTCATCACCACCTTTCCAAATCCCGGAATCATTACCCATCTCATCCTATGGCACTTCTCCACAAGAACCAGATGCCCAGGGTAATATGACATCATTTTCTACACAACCAGTAGTTGCTCTACAAGAACCATCTACTCACTCAGCAGCTGAAACACAAGAACCAGCTGCTGACATGCAAAAATTAAACATCCAAGATGCTACTACAAGGAAACCAGTTGTAGCTGTAACACAAGAACTAGCTACAGCTGAAAAATAGCAACCAACTTTAGAAAATGCAACCGATACACACGGTCCAGTCACCATGGCCTCCCTTTTAGAGGAAAATGAATTTTTAAAGTCAGAATTAGAAGCCTGCAAGAAAGAATTGGTAATGGCAAGGGAATCCTTTGACAAGGAACTAAATCTCTATACCCTGGTCCATACAACATCCATGCAAGATAAACATACTGAGAATGATCCATATAGAGAATACATGTGCCATCAGTGTGGAAATATCTATCAATAGGCAGGATACAAGATAGTTAAAGTGCCAATTCCTAGAGCATCCACATCATCTGCAGTTAAGGAAGAATGCCCTACTGTTACACAAGAACTAGTAGGGCCTTCAAAAACTTTGGAGAAAGAAACCAAGGTACAGGTATCCTGCCCTACATTAACTGATTCTACCACTCAGACTATGCCTCAGCCCATTACTTATAATGCTGGAACACAAACTCCACCATGGAAAGAGCTGGAAATAATGAATAAGTGGAAGAAGCAGTATGATATTGATCAAGAAAAAACTTTACGACAACATAAATTGGCCTAGAAGAATAATATGTATTCCAATTGGGAGAACTGGAAGCAGACACTTCAGCAACTTAGAGATTCCAAGAAAGAGAATAAACAATTAAAAGATAAACTGCTCCTAATGTTTCAACTAGTACAAAAACTATTAGCCACCAGGAAACCATCTTTGAAGTATTCTTTGTTGTTTTCAGAATGCCTTGTTTATTTCCAGTTGAAAGCAGTTAAGGACGGAAGACCTCATGAGCTACTCACAGCTGAGCAGTTTGTCAAAACATTTGCAGAGGCTTCCACTAGTGATCAACATCTATTATGTGAGTTGTATCTTCATAATGAAGCTATGCCTGAAAACAGAGAGATCAATCTTAATCCTATTGTTGGTGATGTATAGATTAGGGCATTTTCTTCCTTTCTTGCCAATCAAATTACATGGAAAACCGATTTTCTTGCAACTAGGCACAACGAAGATAATTGCCTTCTCTGGATAAGGCCAGAACCTCGAAACCCAACCATTTTTGTGGCAGAATATCATCAGTTTTTGCAGAATCCAAGAATGATTAGACATATACAACGATTGTAGGCCTTAGTACTCCAAGAGTGTCACCAGTTTATCAGGGCCAAAGATACTGCTTCTCTGAGAGCAAACAACATGTTGTGGCAACAATCCTCTGAAGAGAGACAAGATTATAATCCCTTTAGCCCTATTAACCTTGAAACTGCATTGTCCAGAGTACCAAACTACATCAGATGTGTTCAGCAATGTGCTGAAAATTGGATAGGCTATCATTTTCACTTTCCTATTTTATGGATGCCAGCAGAACAATATTAGGCTCATTATAGATTGGCTAACAGGGATGAAGCAACACCATGGCAGAAATTGCAAAGTAACTAGGGATTCAGACCTTTAAACGATACCACCTTCCATAGCTATTGCTTGAGTAATTTGCATGCAAAAAGTAAGTATCCAGACTCTGACTCAGACTAAAAGTTTCCTGAGGACATGCAACCCTTTCAGTTGGGGGGGGATGTTAGGACCTCATGATGTACCATTTTGACTACATATTTTGTTACCACATTACTCTTTCTAGTCCATATTTAAAGCTTACATTATCACTTTCATCCATTTTTCCCAAAGGTATATAATATTATTCTCTTTACTATATGTTTAATTTGTTTTGCATATAATTCTACATTACTTTTATATTTAATCATTAATCGAAGGTATATAGTTGCTAAGACAATTTAAAGACCACAGATAATCTATTTTGAAGATTGCATTGCTGAAACAGTCAACAGGCCCGCAAATCCTGTTGCTGAAACAACCCGAGATTTGTGATTTTTAAGGTGCATTTCAAGTATGATGGAAATGAGAAAAGACAAGCAAGGGAAGCTGCTACACAGGCCATTCTAAAGTCAATATTCTCGTATCCATCGTAACAACATTCTGCTATGGAAGAACAGAAAGACCCTATTTTTGAATACAATGTAGAAATTTGAATAAATGATATATTATTCACCGAGATTCTCCTGATCACACACTATTTTAGCTTCATGCACAATAAAAAATCTCTTCTACCATTGATCATTACATGCGGAAATAAAATCAATTGCATGCATACATTAAAACCATAAACATTCACACATATGAACACAGTATTTCATGGGAAAGCTTAAAGCTGAAAACCCCCAACTATCTGTATATTATATGTCATGGAGATCATGTAACAATCATAGTACAAAGATCCTCACAAGCTCTCAGCACAACCTCGAATTGCTACACACTAAACAAGCAAGATCTAGCAAAACACATGCTCCAATCTTTGCCACTTGATAGCCAGCCTCTATTTCGTAATCAATGTTGTAGGATGGCTCATTAAATAACTTGAACCACCTGGCTTGTACTGTGCAATCCTCATGGGATCCTCCAATCACTGGTTGTTGCAAATAGCAACAGTATAGTCACAACTGATAGTTAACCTGCTCTTTCACCTATTTCTGCACTGGTCTCCACTGAAACCGTCCATGCACTGAAGTTAACTAATGTATTCTTTAGTTGATTAATGAGTTTATAATTAGTGAATTAATTAATAATTAATTCACACCACTCTTCACTAGTGTATTAATCAGTTAGACTAAATACGACTAGTTCAACTATGTTTAGATTAGTTAAACTAAACACAACTCCATTAACTCCTCAATCAACTCCACCAAACTTTGTCACATGAGTTCTAACTGAAGTATCCATGCAATAGCTCCACTTAACCCTCAGGAATAGCGTAATTCCTTCTGTCAGCTCCTGTGCCACATCTGTGCACTTAACTGAAATGCTCCAAGAGAATAAGATAATGTTTATAGTCCAAATATTATTAAGAGCTAATAATATTCGACATATCTATTTTTAGACTGGCGATCTAAAAATAGATTCCGCCCAATATGTCTAAAAATAGAAGTCCATCTATTTTTTCCGACTTGACCAACCATCCACAAATAGCATCCTGCAACTCATACAACATGATCCATATGTCTAAAAATAGACTTTGCGCCAAAAATAGCCTGCGGGCCCACTTAGTGAAGGCGACTCCTTTCCACTAAGCTCATCATCTTGTTGCAATCTCAACACTCCCTCTCAACAAGATATGGATTATCTGCAACCCCTATCCTGCCTCTGTGGTACTCGAATTTTCTCCTGGTGAGCGCCTTCGTCAAGATATCAGCATCCTAATCCTATGTGGGAATGTATGAAAGTAACATGATCCTCCGCTGCACACAATCTCTTCGCACACAATATCCGATATGATGATACCGATGTCAATGTGTTTAGATCTATCATGAAATACTGATTGAAGAGAGTTTGATGCAACTCGATTATCACAATAAATCACAGTAGGATCTAAGTGAACCGAACAACCCGACTAGGATCTTCCTCATCCATATAGCCTCGCATGCAGCCAAACTCACTGCCATATACTCGGCCTATGATGAACTGAGTGCCACGGATCTCTACTTCCTACTGTACCAAGAAACTTTTGTCGACCTAATACTGAAAATCCCTCCAGATGTGCTCTTTCTGTCCGTTGGGCTCCCTGCCCAATCTGCATCCATGAAGCCACACAGCTTCACCTCATCTGACTGTCTATACCATAATCCATATCCCAATGTGCCTCTCTATAGCGCAATACATGCTTGCCTGCATTCCAAAAGAGCTTGGTAGGCTTAACCATAGCTTGAGAAAGCTAGTTAACAGCATAGCATATATCGGGTCGTGTATTGACCAGATACATAAGCGACCCCACCAACTGTCGATAGACAGTGGCATCCACTACCTCCGCTGAAGTAGCATCCTCCTTCCTCCAACCACTAGGAAGAGGAGTATCAACAGGCTTGCAGCCATGCATGTTGAACTTCTCCAGTATCTCCTGGGCATACTTACCCTGAGAAACAAACATTCCATCACTGCGCTGCCAAATTTCCAATCCCAGGAAATAATGAAGGAGGCCCAAGTCCTTCATCTCAAACTCTCTAGCAAGATCCTCCTTGCATGAAAGTATCAACAGCTCATCACCCGTCAAAATCAATCCATCTACATACAGTACAATGATCAGCAACTTCCCCTCCACCACAATCTGGTACAGGTTAGGATCCGCCTCACTCTTGGAGAATCCAAGTCCGGTGAAATAACTGTCTATCCGTGTGTACCAAGCACGAGGTGCTTGTTTCAACCCATATAGTGCTCTCTTGAGTCTGCACACATGCGACTCACTGCTGAAGATCTCAAAACCTTCGGGCTGCTCTATGTACACCTCCTCCTCAATGACTCTGTTGAGGAACACAGTCTTCACATCCATCTGATGGATGTGCCACCCCATCTACGCTGAGAGAGCTAGGATCGTCCGTATGGAATAATACCTTGCGACAGGTGCAAAGGTCTCCTCATAATCGATCCCCTCTATCTGTGAGAAGCCTCGGGCAAAAAATCTTGCCTTGTACTTCTCCACACTCCCGTCAGCTGCCTGCTTCACTTTATAGATCCATCTCGAACCCACCACTGATTTCCCTTCCGGCCTTGGGACAATCTCCCATGCCCTGTTTCTGACAATCGAATCATACTCTTCCACCATGGCATCTACCCATGCGGGGTCCTCCACAGCTTCCTCGAAAGAGGATGGCTCTGTCACGATACACTTTCTCACAAGAGCCATGTATCCATTATACCGGTCAGGTGACTGTCTCTGTCTGTGCTATGATGTAGGTGCTCCTACAATCTTCTCTGCATCTTCGAAATCCTGGCCGCCTTCTCACCTTCTATAGTGCGCTTTCCACCTCTCGATGGTTGGCAACGCTCTCGAGTGGTCTCTTCCACCCATGAACCTCGGCTTCGTGGGTCGATCCACATCGAGAGACTCATCCTTAGAACTAATAGCTCCTCATCTCCGCATGCAAGTGTAGCTCCTTCTCAAGCGACAAATTCATGGCTTTCGCCTCATTGAATTTTATATCCCGTTGCATAACAGTCATCCGACTGTTTGGAAAATACACACGATAGTTATGGGGTGTTTATATGTACCCCACAAATATCCAAACTTCTGCAGTCAGCTCCAACTTCTTCCTGGCATCCTTCGTCACATGAATGTAAATAGGTGAGCCAAAAATATTCAAATGAGAAATATCAGGCTTGTTACCAGAAAACGCCTCCTCGGGTGTACTCATGCTAAGTATCCTGTGAGGACAACGGTTCTGCACATATACTGTAGTATTGCATGCCTTAGCCCACAAGTGTATGGGAAGGCCCTGATCATGCAACATCGCCTGTGCAGAACCCACAATCGTTCTATTCTTCCGCTCAGCAACCCCATTCTGCTGTGGGTTATGAGGTGCTATGAGCTCTCTTTGAATTCCTTCTGCGCTGCAAAAGTCCTTGAACTCGCCAGAGATGAATCCGCCACCATTGTCGCTCCTAAGAGCCTTCACCTGCTTCCCCGATTCTTTCTCAACCAGTGCCTTGAACTCACAGAACTTTGAGTCTCGGCCTCACTCTTCTTCTACATGAAGGAGATCCAAAACTTACGAAAACATCATCAACAAATATCACATAGTACCTGTGCTTTGCTGTCGAAGCTACTGAGAAAGGTCCACACATGTCTCTGTGAATTCTCTCAAGGATCGTCGTGGCGCGACTATCCTTCTCGTGAAAGGTGGTTTTCACAAATTTTCCCAAGGTACACCCCTTGCACTGATCTGACTGCGCAAGAGTTCTCTTAGGAAGCCCAGTAGAAATTTGCTGCAGTATCTTCAACGCTCCATGGTGAAGGTGGCCCAATCCCCGGTGCCATAGCTCACCATCATCCCGGCTCACCACTCCTTCTGCCTTGCATGCCATTGCTGCATAGCCATCTACTTGCAATTGATAAAGGTTCTTGACTCGAACCCCTATCTTCCAGGTTTCTCCAGTTGTCTTACTGCGCAGGAAAGCCTTTCCCTTGCTAAAGACAACATCATATCCCTTGTCTTCTAACATCTCCATAGAGATAAGATTCTTCTTCAATCCTAGAACATGCATCACTTCCTTTAATACGAAAGGTTTACCAGACTCCCTTTCAAAGGAAATGGTACAGATACCGGTCACACTGTATCTACCATCATCACCCATCTCAATGTGCACTCCAAGATCTTTCTCATCCAGATCAATAAACAAATCTTTGTCTCCGGTCATATGAAAACATGCACCACTGTCAAGAAACCACATTGAACCCATCACACTTGAGACCAAGCATGCGTTCAGTGAAAAATCTAGCTCAAACTGTGAGGCTACAGCCCTCTACTCATAGCCTTCCACAGCCTATCGCTTATTTTTCTTCTTCTGTGGACAATCAGTGGTGTAATGTCCCTTCACCTTGGCCATGTCCTGCTTCTTGCCTTTCGCACCGGATTGAGAAGCATGCTTCTTGCTCTTCCCCTTCTTTTCTTTGGCAGCCAAAGAAAAATTTTCTTCATCAAAGTTATTTTATGAAGATCCATCCTTGTTACTTCGCCTTATCTCCTCTTGCACAAGATCCAACCAAAGTCGCTCCCATCCTGGCAATTTCTCCCGACCACTGACATAGTCCTAATAGGAATGCCAACTCTTCGGAAACCCAAGGAGAGCCAAGCTCACCAATTCCTCATCATCAACAGTAACCCCCACACTTCCCAACTCATCCCTGCATTGGATGAACTTCGTGAGGCACTTGGGCATACTGTCGCCTTTCTCCATTTTTATGTTTCTGATTTTATCCTTGAGTGCCAACTTCCTCTGATCACTCTTGCTTTATCCTTTATCCTTCATGCCCTCCAAAAGAATCCTTCAACACTTTGTTGTCTTCTTTTTCCATGCGTCAAGTACGGCAGCATCACTAGAAGTAGGTTTTGGAATTTCTACATCTATGAACTCCTTCAACCCATTGTCATCCAGCACCGCCTCCATCTTGTCCTTCCATGCAATATAATTCGAGCTGCCCTCAAGGGCATACTCCAATCGCAATCCGTTGAAATACATCTCAACTTCGACACCAAGAAAACACTACTGCAAATTCGAATTCCACCAGCACAAAACTCAACCGCTTCAATGTTTTGCAATTTCTCCAATGATAAATATCGCCCCGATACCATGTAGAAATTTGAATAAATGATATATTATTCATTGAGATTCTACTGATCACACACTAATTTAGCTTCATGCATAATACAAAATCTATTTTACCATTGATCATTACATGCGGAAATAAAATCAATTGCATGCATACATTAAAACCATAAAAAATCACACGTATGAACACAGTATTTCATGGGAAAGCTTAAAAATGAAAACCCCTAACTATCTGTATATTATATGTCATGGAGATCATGTAAAAATCATAGTACAAATCTCCTCACAAGCTCTCAGCACAACCTCGAATTGCTACACACTAATCAAGCTAGATCTAACAAAACACATGCTCCAATCTTTGCCACTTGATAGCCAACCTCTATTGCGTAATCAATGTTGTAGGATGGCTCATTAAATAACTTGAACCACCTGGCTTGTAATGCGCAATCCTCATGGGCTTCTCCAATCACTGGTTGTTGCAAATATGCAACAGTATAGTCACAACTGATAGTCACACTGCTCTTTCACCTATCTCTTCACTGGTCTCCACTGAAACTGTCCATGCACTGAAGTTAACTAATGTATTCTTTAGTTGATTAATGAGTTTATAATTAGTGAATTAATTAATAATTAATTCACACCACTCTTCACTAGTGTATTAATCAGTTAGACTAAATACAACTAGCTCAACTATGTTTAGATTAGTTAAACTGAACACAACTCCATTAACTCCTCAATCAACTCCACCAAACTCTCTCACATGAGTTCTAACCGAAGTATCCATGCAATAGCTCCACTTAACCCCGGAACAGCATAATTCATTCCCGTCAACTGCATGTTCCACATCTGTGCACTTAACTGAAGTGCTCCAAGAGAATAAGATAATGTTTAGAGTCCAAATATTATTAAGAGCTAATAATATTCGACATATCTATTTTTAGACTCGCAATCTAAAAATAGACTCCGCCCAATATGTTTAAAAATAGAAGTCCATCTATTTTTCCAACTTTACCAACCATCCACAAATAGCATCCTGCAACTCATAGAATATGATCGACATGTCTAAAAATAGACATAGTCTAAAAATAGACTTTGCGCCAAAAATAGCTTGCGGGTCCACTTAGTGAAGACGAATTCTTCCCACTAAGCTCATCATCTTGTTGCAATCTCAACCCTTCCTCTCAACAAGATAGGGATTATCCGCCACCCCGATCCTACCTCTCGTGGTATTCGAATTTGCTCCTCGGTGAGCGCCTTCACAAGATATCAAAGATCTCGCATCCTCCATGGGGGAATGTATGAAAGTAACATGATCTTCTCGTCGTACACAACTTCCGATATGATGATACCGTATGTCAATGTGTTTAGATCTATCATGAAATACTAGATTAACCGAGAGTTTAATGCAACTCCGATTATCACAATAAATCACAGTAGGATCTATTGTGAACTGAACAACCCAACCAGGATCTTTCTCATCCATATAGCCTCGCATGCAACCAAAATTGCTACCATATACTCGGCCTCTGCTGAACTGAGTTCCATGGATCTCTGCTTCCTACTGTACCAAGAAATGTTTTTCAACCCGATACTGAAAATCCCTCCAGATGTGCTCTTTTTGTCCATTGGGCTCCCTGCCCAATCTTCATCCATGAAGCCACAGAGCTTCACCACATCCGATTGTCTGTACCATAATCCATATCCCCATGTGCCTCTGAGATATCTAAATACATGCTTGCCTTCCTTCCAGTAGATCTTGGTAGGCTTAACCATAGCTTGAGAAAGCTGGTTAACATCATAGCATATGGCGGGTCGTGTATTGACCAGATACATAAGCGACCCCACCAACTATCGATAAACAGTGGCATCCACTACCTTCGCCAAAGTAGCATCCTCCTTGCTCCATCCACCAAGAAGAGGAGTATCAACAAGCTTGTAGCCATGCATGTTGAACTTCTCCAGTATCTCCCGGCCATACTTGCCTTGAGAAACAAACAGTCCATCACTGCGCTGCCAAATTTCAAATCCTGTGAAATAATGAAGTAGGCCCAAGTCCTCATCTCAAACTCCTTTGGTAAGATCAGCCTTGCATTATGTATCAACAAGCTCATCACCCATAAAAATCAAATCATCTACATAAAGTACAATGATCAAGAACTTACCCTCCACCACAACTGCATAGGTCGGATCCGCCTCACTCTTGGAGAATCCATGTCCGATAAAGTAACTGTTGATCCGTGTGTACCAAGCACAAGGTGCTTGTTTCAACCCATACATCGCTCTTTTGAGCCTGCACACATGCGACTCGCTGCTGAAGATATTGAAACCTTCGGGCTGCTCTATGTACACCTCCTCCTCAATCACCCCGTTGAGGAACACAGTCTTCACATCCATCCGATGAATGTGCCACCCCATCTACGCTGAGAGAGCTAGGATCGTCTGTATGGAAGAATACCTTGCGACAGGTGCAAAGGTTTCCTCATAATCGATCCCCTCGATCTGTGAGAAGCCTTGGGCAACAAATCTTGCCTTGTACTTCTCCACACTCCTGTCAACTGCCTGCTTCACTTTGTAGATTCATCTCGAACCCACCACTGATTTCCCATCCGGCCTTGGCACAATCTCCCATGCATTGTTTCTGACAATCGAATCATACTCTTCCACCATGGCATATACCCATGTGGGATCCTCCACAGCTTCCTCGAAAGAGGATGGCTCCGTCATGATACACTTGCTCATCAGAGCCATGTATCCAAGATACCGATCAGGTGATTCGTTCGCGCTGTGATGTAGGTGCTCTCACAACCTTCGCATCTGAGCCGCCGCTCGTGACCGTAGTGCACTTCCGCCTCCGATGGCTGGCGCTACTCCGAATGGTCTCTTCCACTCCATGATCCTCCTCTTGTGGTTGATCCACATCCTGAGGCTCATCCTTAGGAACTAATAGCTCCTCATATGCATGCAAGTGTGGCTCCCTCTCAAGTGAACACTTCATGGATTTCTCCTCATGAAATTTGATATCCCGTCACATAACAGTCTTCCCACTGTTTGAAAAATACACACGATAGTTGTGGGGTGTTTCTATGTACCCCACAAATATCCCAACCTCAGCGATCGGCTCCAAATTCTTCCTAGCATCCTTTGTCACATGAATGTAAACAGGTGAGCCAAAAATCTTCAAATGAGAAATATCAAGCTTCTTACCAGAAAATGCCTCTTCAGGTGTACTCATGCCAAGTATCCCGTGAGGACAACGGTTCCGCACATATATTGCAGTATTGCATGCCTCAGCCCACAAGTGTATGGGAAGGCCCTAATCATGCAACATCGCCTGTGCAACACCCACGATCGTTCTGTTCTTCCGCTCAACAACCCCATTTTGTTGTGGGTTATGAGGTGCTATGAGCTCTCTTCGAATTCCTTCTGTGCTGCAAAAGTCCTTGAATTCGCCAGAGATGAATTCACCACCATTGTCGCTCCTAAGAGCCTTCACCTGCTTCCCCGATTCTTTCTCAACCAATGCCTTGAACTCACAGAACTTTGAGTATGTCTCGCTCTTCTTCTGCATGAAGAAGATCCAACACTTACGAGAAAAATCATCAACAAATATCACATAATACCTGTGCTTTTTTGTCGAAGCTACTGAGAAAGGTCCACACACGTCTGTGTGAATTCTCTCAAGGATCGTCATGGCACGACTATCCTTCTCGTGAAAGGTGGCTTTCACAAATTTTCCCAAGGTACATCCCTTGCACTGATCTGACTGCGCAAGAGTACCCTTAGGAAGCCCAGTAGAAATCTGCTGCAGTATCTTCAAAGCTCCATGGTGAAGGTGGCCCAATCTCCGGTGCCATAACTCGCCATCATCTCGGATCACCACTCCTTCTGCCTTGCCTGCCATTGCTGTGTAGCCATCTACCTGCAATTGATAAAGGTTCTTAACTCAAACCTCTATCCTTTGGGTCTCACTAGTTGCCTTACTGAACAGGAAAGCCTTTCCCTCACTAAAGACAACATCATATCCCTTGTCTTCTAACATTGCCACAGAGATCAGATTCTTCTTCAATCCTGGAACATGCATCATTTCCTTCAATACGAAGGGTTTACCAGACTCCCTCTCAAAGGAAATGGTACTGATACCGGTCGCACTGTATCTACCATCATCGCCCATCTCGATGTGCACTCCAAGATCTTTCTCATCCATATCAGTAAACAAATCTCGATCTCCTGTCATGTGAAAAGATGTACCACTGTCAAGAAACCACAATGAACCCATCACACTTGAAACTAAGCATGCGATCAGCAAAAAATCCAGCTCAAACTGCGAGGCTAAGGCCTCTCCAGCTGCAGATCCAGCAACCTGCTTATTTTTCTTCTTCTGTGGACAACTAGTGGCGTAATGGCCGTGCTGGTGACAAAGAAAAGAACTTCAAGTGACATGTCCTCGGGCTTCTTGCCTTTCGCACCGGATTGAGAATCATTCTTCTGGCTCTTCCCCTTCCTTGCTTTGGTATCCAAAGCACAATTTTCTTCATCTAAGTTCTTTGATGAAGATCCGTCCCTGGTACTTCGCCTTATCTCCTCTTGCACAAGATCTGACCAAAGTCGCTCCCATCCTGGCAATTTCTCCCGACCATTGACAGAGTCCTGATAGGAATGCCAACTCTTCGGAAGCCCAAGGAGAGCCAAGCTCACCAAGTCCTCATCATCACCGTAACCCCCACACTTCCGAGCTCATCCCTCGCATCAGATGAACTTCATGAGGTACTTAGGTACATCGTCGCCTTTCTCCATTTTTATGTTTCTGAGTTTATCCTTGAGCTCCAACTTCCTCTGATCGCTCTTGCTTTGGAATAAATATCTCAAATATTTCCACATCAAGAATGGAGAAGCTTTACCATGAAGGCTTGACACTATGTGATCCTTCACACCCTCCAACAGAATCCTTTGACACTTTGTTGTCTTCTTTTGCCTTGTGTCAAGTACGGCAGCATCACTAGAAGTAGGTTTTGGAATTTCTGCATCTATGAACTCCTTCAACCCATTTTCATCCAGCACCACCTCCATCCTATCCTTCTATGCAATATAATTTGAGCTTCCCTCAAGGGCATACTCCAATCTCAATCCGTTGAAAGACATCTCAACTTCGACACCAAGAAAACACTACTGTAAATTCAAATTCCACCAGCACAAAACTCGACCGCTTCAATGTTTTGCAATTGCTCCAATGATCAATATCGGTCCGATACCATGTAGAAATTTGAATAACCGATATATTATTCATCGATATTCTCCTGATCACACACTATTTTAGCTTCATGCACAATACATAATCTCTTCTACCATTGATCATTACATGTGGAGATAAAATTAATTGCATGGATACATTAAAACCATAAACAATCACACATATGAACACAATATTTCATGGGAAAGCTTAAAGCTAAAATCCCCCAACTATCTGTATGTTATATTTCATGGAGATCATGTAACAATCATAGTATAAAGTTCCTCACAAGCTCTCAGCACAACCTCGAATTGATACTCACTAATCAAGCTAGATCTAGCAAAACACATGCTCCAATCTTTGCCACTTGATAGCCAGCCTCTATTGCGTAATCAATGTTGTAGGATGGCTCATTAAATAACTTGAACCACCTGGCTTGTACTGCGCAATCCTCATGGGCTCCTCCAATCACTGGTTGTTGCAAATAGCAATAGTATAGTCACAACTGATAGTTAACTTGCTCTTTCACCCATTTTTTCACTGGTCTCCACTGAAATTGTCCATGCACTGAAGTTAACTCATGTATTCTTTAGTTGATTAATGAGTTTATAATTATTGAATTAATTAATAATTAATTCACACCACTCTTCACTAGTGTATTAATCAGTTAGACTAAATACAACTAGCTCAATTATGTTTAGATTAGCTAAACTGAACACAACTCCATTAACTCCTAAATCAACTCCACCAAACTCTGTCACATGAGTTCTAACTGAAGTATCCATGCAATAGCTCCACATAACCCTCAGGAATAGCGTAATTCCTTCTGTCAGCTCCTATGCCACATCTGTGCACTTAGCTAAAGTTCTCCAAGAGAATAAGATAATGTTTATAGTCCAAATATTGTTAAGAGCTAATAATATTCGACATATCTATTTTTAGACTGGCAATCTAAAAATAGATTCCGCCCAATATGTCTAAAAATAGAAGTCCATCTATTTTTTTCCGACTTGACCAACCATCCACAAATAGCATCCTGAAACTTATAGAACATGATCCATATGTCTAAAAATAGACATAGTCTAAAAATAGACTTTGCGCCAAAAATAGCCTGCGGGCCCACTTAGTGAAGGCGACTTCTTCCCACTAAGTTCATCATCTTGTTGCAATCTCAACATAGAATATTAGATTTGGATAAAAATAGAATTTCTATGATGTAACTGTAATAGATGTCTCCTCTTTAAAAAGAGGAGACATCAACATTAGAAGGATAGTTACAGACTGCGGGAGGTACATTTTCTTGAACAGAGAAGGAGCGAGACTCTATTGTAATATGTTGCTTTTTGACAGATGAATAAAAGTTTGTTTTGAGCACTTCAATTTAATTCCTTTCTCTGGGGAATCTTGTGAGAAGGAAAGGGCCCGCCTTCTTCACAATATTCACCCATTTTTTCCTGTAGTCTGATAACTGTTTATGTTATTTGCACCTTGATTAAACCCTATTTGCTGAAGTTATTTATACAGTTCTGAAATCTCGTGTTTATTGTTAAGAGCTCTGTTTTCATTACTTACTTCATTGATTTCATACAATTCATTCTTGAAGAGTTGTGAGTTATTCTATTCAGTAATCTTGTTTATGGAATGAGTGTGTGGCAGTTTGGTAATCAGGAAACAAGTGCTGAAGATTCCTACTTGGAGGAATAGGGTCCTGTTCTCTGTTATAGTTTAATTGATCTTCCTTTCTGCAGAATGATTTCCTTTCATTATTTTTCCTAGGATTCTTTTAATGAAAGTCTGCAATAGAAGGATTGTATTTGCTGTAACACAAGTAGGCTTCAGCTTTGTTAGTTTAAGGTGTGGTCAGTGTGATTAGTATAATTAGTGAGATTAATACTACAACATTTCTTTTCTTTTGAAATTGAGCATATATAGTGTGTGATTTCCTTTGGAATAAACAGAACTTCCTGGGTTGAAAATTTATGTAGCACTTGAATTGTTAAAACAATTAAAGTGACCAACACCTAGGATACGAAGGTGGGAGTCTATCATGCCCTCAGGTGGAGGTGCAATTGTGGGGATGTACTGGAACAACATTGTGGAGGGTTTTTTTAACTCCAACACTGAGTTGATTTTTGAAAACCCTTATCATGGTGTATACTTCCAGGGTGGTCCAGATATGGGTATCCCTCTTGGTTATGCATGGGGACTAGCAAGTATGATATCTATTTTTTTTTCCTTTGATTATTTTTTACATGAATATATGTATCTATTTTTTATGACGATGTTGATATCATGTTTGTTTACTTGAAGATGTGGGGCCTAGGGGACGATCGTTGGCCTAATTGGTAGGAAATTACCCACGATGTATCAGTGTACCAGGGATGGAACCCCCTCCACAGAGACCGAGAGACGATAGGCCTCATCCTAGGCCTACAGGACCGGTTCTGTCATTCCAGTTAGATATGGTTCGACCCTCCGGGGAGGGTAGTAGTGCTATGGAAGCTGGGGATGTCGAGGGATGGGGCGAGCATGCTGAAGCTATAGAGGCTCGCTCTGCTACATTGGAGGCCCAACTACGGGACTACTGCTATACCTATGAGAGGGTAGAGGCCCTGACCCAGGAAATTCCCACTAGGGGCTTTGATGACTTGGTGGAGCTAGATATGGAGACAGTGATGGCTCTTGAACAAGCGCATCATCTAATGTTGCATTGTGTAGCCTTTGCAGTGGCTAAAACTTCCCCTATTGTGGTTTTCGGTGTGGATTTTGATCCATGAGACACAACCAGAGGGGCTCAGCCCTAGACTTTTCTTATGTAGATACCAGGGAAAGAACCCATTATGAGGATGCTCCCCAGTATTTTTTTATGACATATTTTTTGCTTGGCGATGAGCTAGTGGACTCATTTTTTTTATACTAGGACACACAAATATTTTTGATATATATATATGGGAGATGTACTTTTTTGGCTCTCATTATGTGTACATGGATAGTTTTATGATGTTTTTAAGTATTGGTTTAATGTATACGATGGATTGTATGATATTATGGTCGATGATATATATGTGACGCATTCCATTCTAGGATATGGTTAGCTATGCGATCATCTACGTGATTTTTATCTCTTGGTATATGTGTAAATGTGATGTGATCAAAACAACGAGATAATCTTTTTGCACGCAAGTATTTCCTAAAGAGGCATGGATCGTGCACTTGGAAATTTTGATTTAACTATGATACAATCGGCTGGGAATCAAGGAATAAATGTAGATGGTGGATGCCTTGGAGGGAGGCATTGGTTAAAATTTTTATGAAATCGTCGTATTTGGCTTGATTTTTGGTGGTTGATTCGATACAAAGTCCGTGAGTGAGGTATGGTGACTAGTCAACAGAGTAATATATAGCCCAGGCGACAACAACTATGTTTTGTGACCATAGAGAGGTACCATTAGCAAATTTGAAATGGTATATTGCCAAACAATCCATCTGCAACAGAGGATGTGATAACATGCTTTTAGAAAAATTCCATGATGAGGTGATCACCATAAAAAATTATGGTGCATACATATTCATTCTTAGCTATTAAGGACCATATTTTATGGGAAAATTTTTTTGAGGTGGAGTCTATTGAGAGGGTTTTTTAGGTATGCTCATTTGGATCTGATAAAATGTATGCTCCCTTAAGGAAACAGTGTTAGGAACTGTATGGACCCTTCCATAATGTCCCAAAATTTTCAGTTCATAAAGCTTCTTGTGCGACATCATAGCATAGGACTAGTTCTCCCTCGGTAAATGACTGAGGTGAGATGTTGTGGTCAAAAGGCACTTTGACCCTTTTTTATGTGAATTGTTATGTTGGAGAGATTCTTTCCAACTTTCGTCGATGATTTCCAATTGTACAAACCTTTGCTCTAGGAATTTCGTATCAGTGAGACATTTTATTTCCGAAGGTAGGGTGGAGATCGCATTCAATGGGATGCGCAACCTCCACCCCGTAGAGTAACTAGAAGGGTTTAAACCCTATGGATGATTTTACCATTGTGAAATATGCCCACAGGGCTGAGAACACCATGTGGTGTCAATCAGTTTTGTGGTTGTTCACCATACGCTGCAACATTGTTTTTAGGACTTTGTTAACAACATTTACCTAACAGTTATACTAGGGTAGTATGGTGATGCAAATTCATGAGAAAAACCATGGTGTTAGAAAAAAACATGGAATATTTCATTTTCAAAATGTTTCCCATGATATGACACCAATTCCTTGAGAGCACTGAACCATGTTATGACATGGTTGAATAAAAATCATGCAACACTTTCCGTAGTGTTGTTGTATGTGGGCATGGCTTCTTCCCATTTTGTGAATTAATAGATGATCAAAACTATGTATTTGTGGTTTCCGAATGATGTGGGGTTGCATGTCATGAAGTATACACCCCATTTACAAAATGGGCCTGCTACGATGACAGGGTGGAGGGGAATTGGAGGGACTCACACCTTGTGAGTGTAGCATTGGCATCACTTTCTTCTTTTGACTGTTTGGATGTAGTCATGGAAAAGGGTGGGCCAGAAATAACCAACACGTAGGTCCTTTTGAGAGGTGGCCATCCCTGAGAGGTGGTTGTCACAAGCCATGCTATGATAGTCGTTCAATAATTTCTCTACTTGGTCTTGAGTGAGGCATCAATGAAGGATGGCGTCAGCACCTTATCTGTAAAGGACATCCCCTGAAATAAGGTATTGAGGGGCGTGATGTCGTATCCACCTTCGGTTGTCAAGAGTGAGCTGAGGTTTTAACTTTTGAGTTCCTATGAAAAGTAGGATATCGTCGTACTAAGGCTCCTATGTTTTCACTAAGAACATATTTTCATCAAGTAGTGCATCATTAACGAGGTATCCTTGGGTATCTATTGGGAGATCTGTGATGAATTCGACGAGGATGAGTTTCTTTTTGCTTTTAGGGGAGCTAAATTATATATTAAACTCTTTCAATATAACTACCCATTAGGCATATTTATGATTCATCAAATGATGAGTGAGAAAATATCACATGGGGTTGATAGGAGCTACAACAATGATGGTTCGTAGGATGATATAGTGCCAAATATTTTGTACTGCAAATACTAGGGCTAAGATTGTTTTTTCTATTGGCTAATACTTCAATGGAGGCCCAACTATGTTCTTTCTTACGTAATAAATTACATTTTCCCTATTGTTTGGTCTATCCTGGACTAGCACCCCCGTAATTAATACATTTGATGCAACTAGATATAAGGTGTGATCCTTATTGTGGTCAGGTGGGTTGATAAAAGGAGATGAAGAAAATGTGTCTTTTCATGATTGGAATGATTATTGGGCCTATTCATCCCATTGGAAAGGGATGTCTTTATGAAGAAGACGCAGGAAGCCCTGCGTGCAAGTGGCATAGTTAGGGACAAAGCGTCGTAAAAAGTTTTCCTTTCCATCCAAGATTTTTGACTGCTTCAATGTTTTTGGAGGTGGTACTTCTTTCATTTCCTAGACTTTAAGAGGTTTGAATCTAATACGTTGTTGTGAAATAATGTATCTTAGCAAAATTTTGGTGTTAACGTAGAAAACATAATTGAGAGGGTTCAAGCACATGTTATATTGTCGAAATCGTTTAAAAACCAGGCAGAGGTCTTCCAAATGGCCAACACAGGTCTTGGATCATACAATGAGGTAATCCAAATAATAAAGGATGATATGAGCCAAGTCGTGAAAGATGTAGTTCATCGCCCTCTCGAAGGTGGCATCATCATTTTTAAGACCGAATGGCATAACTTGGTATCTGAAGGTACCCCAAGGGGTGGTAAACATGGTTTTGTATCCATCCATGTGTCAAATATGGATCTGATTATACCCAGAGAACCCATCCATAAAGGATAAGGCCTCGTGACCGATACAAGAATCTATGACTTGGTCAATGAATGGTGTGGGTTAATTTTCCTTGGGACAATGTTTGCTGAGATCTCGGAAATAGGTTCAAACACGGATTGTGCCATTTCCTTTCATGATGGGTACAGAGTTAGAAACCCAATACGTGTAATATATCAGGTAGATAAACCTAGCTTTGTGAAATTTATCTATTTCATGTTTCATTTATTCTGCCTTGCAAGGGTGTAATTGACATTGTTTCTACTAGAAGAGCAGGACGTCAGGCCATGTTTCAATATGGTGTTCCATAATGGTAGAAGAGATACCTAGAATCACTAAGTAATTCCATGCAAAAATATCCATATATTGTTGCAATAGGGAGGTGTACGAGGCTACTTCTTCTAGAGAGCATGCTTCCCATAGGGAGATTTTTTTGACCTTGCCTGTTTTTTTCAAATTATTCAACTTAATGGTACGTGAAATATTTGACATGTTTCCTTCCTCAAATGCATCAAGTACTGGGATAGGAGTTTTGAACGAATCTCCATTTCCTGATGACAAAAAATATTTAGATTCAGTGGCGTAAATATCATAGGTTGGTGTGCTGGTAGGCACAAATGCTTTTTGAGATATAAAAAATGAACGATGATGCATGGCGTCCCATTGAAATTTAGGTTTCGTCATGGCCTCCAAAATATCTTCGTATAAGTTAAAAACACTATCTAAGGTAAAATTGGTTTGCGTGAGACCGTGAGGAGGGAATTTAGGCCTAGCAATGTTGGTAGACAAGCAAGAATATGATTTGGTGGTTGATGTCGTAGAACCAAGAAAAGTTAAAAATAGCCACCCTTAGTCAACCATGTGTTTATTATAATAAACCCTCTTAAACTATTACTGGAAATTATTTGACCATAATTATCCAAGATCAACAATAATCAAAACATGGTTTACTAAGCCTCCCCATGATTTTCCATCATTGACTAGCCAAAACCACATTAAAGTAAAAGTGATTGATATATCTTAATCAACATATTGTCACCATTTAAAACTAATAGTACTAATCAATATATATTAACTACTTTTACTTTAACATAGTTAGTAGTAATAAATAAATTAATAAAAAAATCCACACAATTAAATGTTAAATGCAATTTCATAAAAAAACACATTACATTAAAATTAAACAATTGTGTAAATGTTGCTACATATATAAAATTCTAATGCAAATGGTTAAAAACATGTGATATAAAAATTTATGTTTTCAAACATTAAAAAAAAGATGCTTAATATACACATATTTATGATGAAAGGAAAACTCATATGCGATAAAAAAACATATCTTATATTATATAACAATTAGGAAAATGTGTGATAGAGAACATTGTTCAAACATAAAATAAAAATGATCCATAATGTTTATTGATCACATAAGAAATTACATATATAGGAATAGATCACAAAATTTTAGGAGATGAGATCCAAAGAAAGAAGATATATGACATGGGCATCACTCAACTACACCTCACACCCATAGGAAAACAATGCTTTGTAGAATAACACTTCAGAAATCACAATCCCAACATGTAATATAGATGGAAGCATTACTTCCAAGTCCCTCCCCTACTGCTTATATGTCAAATATTAAACTAAAAAATTACATTATTGATCTTTGTATGGTTGTTCTTTATTAGCACTTACACCCACTTTGGAATCTCATAGACAACACTCTTTCTCCAGCCACCAGCTTTGAGCTACAACTTGACCCATTTAAGACATAATTGATTTTGATAATCATTGATGTATTTGTAGGATTGATGATTCTTGACGACCCCAAAAAACAACCTAGATACTGAATTACTCTATGGACTTATTTTCCATCTATCAAAATACAATGAACCTCAATTTTGATAGTTATATAGGTGATTGGTCTAGGTATTCAGGGTATTTAGAAGTCAATCATACAACGACCTTTTTTCACATACAAAAACTCAAATACACAAAAATATAGCATGTAATTGTTAAAATTAAAGCACCGAAGAACAACCAAACCACCATCATATAACATAGTATAAACATAACCAAATGACTCACATGTTCTCTCGGAAGTAAAAAATTCCAAGAACCATTAGCTTGAATACTGTGTTTAATAATTTTGGTTCTTCATATCTCACAAACAAAATGAACTAAAATGTGACAAAACACACCGCTTAACAAAGAAGGCAACAAATCCCTTGATAGCAAAACCAATCAACTGCTCTCCTCCAAAATTCACGCGATGCCCCATAGTGCCTCAATTGGACTAGAGTGTCACCTTTTCGATAGAGTAATTTTAGATGGTTAGGATAGATCCGAAAGGCCTCATCAGAATAGTCCATGGCCTATTTTAATTCCTTCAGTTGTAGTCACATCTCTACCTAGTTGGAATACGCGTACCGAATACTATTATTGATGTAGTTATTTTCATTCAACACCCACTCTTTGAGCTTTATAAGGAGAGTGGTGTCGATGCACTTTGTATAGTTCTTAGTCATTGAGTCCAAATTTTTCTTTCTGAAGCACATGTTGTCCCTCTTACTCACCTCCTTTATGTTCACATGCAACATCTCCTAAGCCACCAACTTGTGGATGTTGGTAGGGTTGTCGACACAAATAAGGATGCTACTTTCAGTGACTTATAAAGTAGGGTTCCTTGACAACGACCCTGGCTTGAAATTTGTGAGGTAGTCGTGTTGTAGATTATTGATTTGACGGCAAGGCCATAATCATCCTCAAGCGAGATCACAATCTTGCTTCTTCTAAGTGCCTCCACACACAATGTGAAATTATTATTTTCACAATGTTATATCGCTTTAACCACTATCCACAAAAAACACAAAGGCACACATAAATATCACACACTAAATTACTCTGATCTAGACACTATGCTAATATATATATATAGAAGAATACCACTCAAGGCTCCCTCATGCTCATGGCCTTCCCGTAAAGGAATTAAGCTATAACAAGCTTGGATACCAAGTTAGCAAAATGTGTGATAGCTAGCAAAGTCCACACACCAAATAGAAATGACACACAATGTCTATTAACTACATAAGAAATGACATATATAAAGATAAATCACCAACTTGTAGAAAATAAGATCCAAAAAAAATAGATTTATGACATGAACATGACTTAGCAACAACTCTCACACATAAGAAAACAACATATTCTAGAATAACACCTCCCAAATCATACACATTTTCCAAATATAACCTACCGTTGTGATTATATAAATGGTTTAAACATTTCATTATCCTTGTTACCGCAGCGTCAGATCTTATCGGATCAGATATAATAAAAGCTAATGTCAATTACTGCCCTCCTCATAGAGCCCACAAACATTGACTGCCCTTAGTGTCCACATAGTGCATCCATGCAGGCTTCCCTGCATACTTTATTACAATCAAATCAACCCCTAGGTTCGAATATATCTTTTAGGGAGGACCCCAGGGCACTTTTTAGATTCTGGAGATAAAATCAAATCGTTTACCAGTATGTGTATAAACCATCGTATGCTCTGGATTATTTATGCAAAAGGAGCTTGAGGAATTTTTGTGTTGTGAGTTAATACTGAAAGTTTCTGCTAAGCGAAGATTTTGTAATTGATACATTAAACTGGCTTCGAGCACCAGTAGAATGGAGACCCCGGGAAGGAAAAGGCGTATGGTGTTGAATTTGGAGATATTGGAAGCTAGAAATGTTATAGTTAAGCCTGACGGGGGTAGGGACAGTCTATTTGTTCACTATTATCTTTCGACTGGCAATGGCCACGACAAGAATATTGCAGTGAATTCAAGGGAAGTAATGGCAAGATCAAATCCTCAATGGAAGCAAAATTTCTGTTTGGAGTGCGGAGGGATTATGGATGATGTTAATGTTATTCGTGAATTGCAGAAGCAGTTTGTTAGGTTTGAGTTGAGGCAGAGGAGCGGCAAAGTTAAAGTTCTGGGGAATATGTTCAGAGCCTCCAAAGTGGTGGGATGGGTTGAGATACCATGGAAGGATTTGTTGGCATCTCCCACGGCATCAATCAAGAACTGGTACTCCTTAATACCAAGTGTTAGTGGAGGATCAGAAGTGGCACCCAGTTTGCAACTTGCAATCTCTCTTATTGATTCGGCTTCACAACCTGCTCAAGAACATCGGCCAGATATGGAAATATATGATTCACAAGTTATGAGAAGGAAAAATGAAATGAGAAGGAGCTTTGTGGATATAAATAGGCGTATTAAGCAACTAGAATGGGATGGGTGTGGATGGGGAGGAAAGGTTTGCTGCCAAGGCCTCCATGATGAGGGTTTTTTCGCTGCTGTCGCGTAATGAACAGTGGCAGACACCAGACCTAAATGGAAATTGATGCAGCCTATATAGTTTTGTATATATCTTGGTTTATGTGTTCATATTGAACTTTATTCGTTGTACTATCCTCTGTCAAAGGGCATGAGGGCCAGTACAGAACAAATATGAGGGTTCAGATATCGGATATCTTAGTGTATCGGCTTTAGTGAAAATTATACAATTTTTGTTGAGCCAGGAATATATTTGTTTCGATGAACTACTGAACTTTTTTTGGAATGAAAATGAGGTCTCGCTTTTTTATCTCTAATTTTTATATGGTCTCAAAAACTGATAACCCTCGGCAACCAATATATACAATGTTTTTATCTGATCTCCAAAACTGATAATCTCTAACTTTTATATGCTTTCAAAAACTATATGGTCTAAAAAACGGATAACCCTGTTGGAATTTAATTTCAAACTGCCCGGATAAATTAGCAGGCAGTAGCACAGATTTGAGGGGGTTTAACAACGCAGCGAAGAGACAAAGCGGTAGTCCAATTCCGCGGGGGTTGATGAAGTGTTGTGGCCGGAGGACCGGAACCCACCGGAGCTGCTGACGTCATCCGCAGCGGGGTCCACACAAATGCGCACATAAAAAGGTTGCGAGGTTAAATCGACAGCAGGTTGGCGGAGATCAGCGGTTAGCGGGAGTGAGAACAACGCGAAAGTGAACAGGTGGTGAACCTCCGCAGTTGACTTGCTGATCGTATGTTGACTCGCGATCGACGGTTAAAATTGAGTGCGAGGCTTTACCCCGACCGTACTCAGCTGGCAGAATTGAACCCCCGCAACCACCGCTGAGTGGTGTCTCCACCCACGCACCACCGCACACCACCATCGCGCCACCACCGCTGCCACCATGCAAATTCGACTTCAATGTGTTTTTCAAGCGGTGCCGCAGAATTTATTATGCCATAAATGAATTCTCAAGCGGTGATTTTTTGTCAACAAGTGACATTAAATTAGATCTGAGATATTTTGTTTATATAATAAAACAGAATTGTAATTTTTTTTAAGTTGTTGTTAACATATAGAACAGAGACGTTCTATTTTTATTATGCACAGCAGTGCAATTGTTTTTTTTTTAAAGACAGAGTGATATTTTGTGAATGACAGAGTGATAGTTCTGCACTGTGTTTGCAGCAGTCAAACTATTTTGTAATCCCTCTGTATTGAGGAAGAATCTGTATTAGTTTTTTTTATGGAATAGAAGTTTTTTTTATGTGGAAACTTTGTCACTGTGAATGAAATTTTAAACATTTTCTCTGTGTTAAAGAAGGGAGTTTTATTCTCCTTTTATTGTTTTGGAATTTGCAAATATTCCAATATGGTATCAGAGCTAGTCCAGGCTCTTTGAAGATCAAAGAAGCTGAAGGAAAGGAGTTCTTTGTTGCAGCAGTTTCTCCAGCAGTGTGAAGACTCAGCCAAAAAGAATCCAAAGGTATTTCTCTATACATTTTTGTGTTACTGTTGCAGTACAGTTAGTTAATTTAAACACACATTCAAGTGTTTTTAAATCATAGTTAAAAGTGCAAAATGGCTGGAGCCAGCACTGGTATGGGTATGGGAAATATCCATCTTCCAATGTTTAATGGGAAAAATTATGACTACTGGTCAATAGCTATGAGAGCATTATTTGTCTCCCAAGACTTATGGGAATTTGTTGAGGAAGGCTTTGAAGAGCCAGCAGATGAACATGAGTTTAATATGTTAACTCAGGCAGAAAGAGAGATGTTGAAGAGAAATAAGAAGAAAGACTCCAAAGCTCTTTTCTTTTTGTATCAAGCAGTTCATGAGAGTGTGTTTTCAAGGATAGCAGCAGCTAAGAGATCCAGAGAAGCATGGCAGACTCTTATGACAGCCTATCAAGACATGGAAAAAGTGAAGACAGCAAAGCTTCAGTTGCTAAGGAGAGATTTTGAGACTCTCTGTATGAAGGAGTCAGATAATATTGACTCATTCTTCACACATGTGATTGGAATGGTCACACAAATAAGATCTCATGGAGAAACTCTTAAAGACAAGAGGATTGTGGAAAAAATCTTGAGAAGTTTACCATCAAGATTTGATGTGATTGTCACCACCATAGAGGAGACTAAATATCTCACAAAGTTTTCAGTGGATGAACTACATGCATCACTGATGACTCATGAACAGAGATTAGGTAGGAGTGAAAACTCAGCTCTAGAACATGTTTTTAAGACCCAGATGTCTTTCGAAAGAGGAAGAGGGCAAGGCAGAGGAAATAAAAGAGGAAGAGGCAGAAGCCAAAACAGAGGTGGAAGAGACAACCCTTCACATTCACATGGAAGGTGCAATAGTCAAGATCACAGCCACGGCCAAGGCAGCAGCCATCAAAGTGGTCAGCAGAATGCTCAAGGACAAAGGTATGATAATTCCAATGTCCAATGTTACCATTGTAAAAAATATGGTCATTATGCTAATTAATGTAGAAAGAAGCAACAAGATATGGCAAGTAGAACTAGTGCAAATTTCATTAAGGAAAATAGCAGCCAAAACAATTTTTTTTTAGCTTGTAATATGGTTGAAGAAAAGAATGAGGATTTATGGTTTCTAGACTTCGGTTATAGTAACCATATGACAGGAAATATAGCAATGTTTTCTATGTTAGATGAGAGTGTGCAGTCACAAGTCACACTAGGAACTGATAGAAAAGTTTCTGTTATGGGAAAAGGAAACATAAATGTTTTAACAAGATTAGGTGCAAAGAAATCCATAGCAGATGTTTATTATGTTCCAAGAATGAAATGTAACCTCTTAATCATTGGACAGCTTGTCCATAAGGGGTATAATGTTTTCTTTGAAGATGATGTTTGTACCATCATGGATAAACCACCCAGCAAACAGTGTATTGCTGAAGTGAAGATGACAAGGAATAGGATGTTCCCTCTTAGAATGAGAGCAGGCTTGAAGAATGAAGAAGAGAAAGCAGCAGTTGCACAAGAAACTTTCCAAAGCGAACCAAAAGATGATAATTGGTTATGGCACTTGAGATTTGGACATCTCAACTTTGGAGTGTTGAAAATGGCAACAAGAAATAGTGAAGGAGGCCTCCTGAAACATCTTTCCTGATCCTAGTTGGAAAGTGATCACCTAAACTAGGTGGGGACCACACATGTGATTTTTTGTCGAAAAGTCTATTTTTAGACTATGTCTATTTTTAGACATATGGATCATGGGCTGGGAGCTGCAGTATGCTATTCTTGGAGGATTGGTAATGTTGGTAAAAATAGATGGATCTCTATTTTTAGCATTTAGGTCGTAGTCTATTTTTAGACTGGCGGGCTAAAAATAGACGTCCAATATTTACCCTTAATAATGTGGACTCTAACCAGTTCCATCTCTTGGAGCACTTCGATTTGACTCACGGAGGTGAACTGTACGGTACCCCGGAAAGTTTACGCTTTTCCTATGGGTTAGTTGAAACTAATGCATAGTTGACTCAATAGGGAGCTGGTAATTCGGTGGAGTTAGTGCGACGAGTTAATGGAGATGAATGATGCAGTTAAATATATTGGCGGTTGTATTTAAGTTTAAGCTGCTAATACAAGAGATGAGTTTGTGAATTAAATATTATTTAATTCACTAAATATCACTCATTAGCAAACTAAAACACATCGGTTAATATAGTCATAGATTCAGTGGAGACCAGTGAAAGAGGTAGATGAAAGGGTGGAGTTAGCTATCAATGGCGACATCGGTTGTGCATGAGATTTGCACCACACTTGGAGGAATTGCCCATGATGATTGCGCTGTCAAGCCAAGGAGATTTGAACCTTGGATCTCTATTTAGACAAGCCATTATTGCGCAATAGAGGCAAGGCAATTAGTGGTGAGTTTTGAACCAATGACTTGTTCAAAACCAAACTGATTCCAATGTAGCTTTGGGAGAAGTAGTCTTTGAGTAGCATGAGGATTTATTACTATGTATTTGTATCTTCTCTCCATCTAATATACATAATAGTTGAGGGGTTTTCAGCTATAAGCTTTCCCCATACATACTGTGTTAATGTGTGTGATGATTTGATGTGCTATCGCTTCTATTCTTTCCGCATGTGACAATTAATTGTAGAAGAGATTATGTGTTATGCATGCAATTCGAAATTGATGTGTGATCAGGTTAATCTTCATTGAATAAGTGATTTATTCATCAAATTTCTACATGGAGGTCTTAATTTGTAGAAAAGGAATGGTAAGTGGTTTACCATTGATAGAGAAACCGAACAGCCTTTGTGAAGGTTGTATCTTGGGGAAACAACACAAAGAAAGTTTTCCTTCCTGAAAAAGCATAAGGGCAAAAGCACCCTTAGATATTGTCCACTCAGATGTATGTGGACCAATGCAAACGCCATCACTTGCTAACAGCCACTATGTGCTAACATTTATAGATGATTTTACAAGAAAAACTTGGGTTTACTTTTTGAAAAACAAAAGTGAAGTGTTTGAAAAATTTTGCAATTTCAAAGCACTTGTTGAGAGACAAAGTGGGCTGCATATCAAAGTCCTAAGGACTGATAGAGAAGGTGAGTATATATCTAAATATTTTCTATGTTTTTGTAGAGAAAATGGTATTCAAAAGCAGTTTACAACTAGATATACTCTGCAGCAAAATGGAGTAGCCGAAAGGAAGAATAGAACTATAATGGACATGGCGAGAAGTATGTTAAAGGCAAAGCATTTGCCTAATGATTATTGGGCTGAAGCTGTACATTGTGCAGCGTATATTTTAAATAGGTTCCCTACAAAAGAAGTTATGAACAAAGTGCCGGAAGAGGCATGGAGTGGCACAAAGCAAGGTGTCACACACATGAAGGTTTTTGGATGTGTGGCTTATGCACACATACCAGATCAGCTAAGGAAGAAGTTGGACAGCAAGGGGGAGAAATGTATTTTCATTGGATACAGTGAGGAATCCAAGGCCTATAGGTTGTATAACCCATCAACCAAGAAGTTTATTGTGAGCAGAGATGTTCAGTTCATTGAAGAGGAAGCTTGGGATGGAAGCACAGAGAAAACAGTGAATGTTAAACATTGTTTATCTCATGATGAAAATGATGATGAGTTGGCTGAAATACATCCCCAAACAGAAACACCAACACAAGAGCAGCAGAGCACACCCTTGAGGAGAAATGACAGTGCTTCTCCAAGCACACCACAAGGAGGAAATTCAAGTGCTTCTTCAAGCATTTGTACACCTAATGAAAGAGGTAAGAAATTTAGAAGTTTGAAAGATATTTATGAACAAGATATAACAAATGAAGGTATCAATTCTTTGTTTGCTTTATATTGTCATGTTGATGACCCTATTCATTTTGAAGATGCTATTAAAGATGGGAAATGGATAGAAGCTATGGATGAGGAGATAAATTCCATAGAAAGAAACAAAACTTGGGATTTGGTTGAACTCCCAAAAGGTAAAGATGTCATTGGTGTTAAATGGGTCTACAAGACCAAGAGTAATGTTGAAGGAAAAATAGAGAGACATAAGGCAAGACTTGTTGTCAAAGGTTATAAACAGAAACATGGGATAGATTATGAGGAAACTTTCGCATCGGTTGCCAGAATGGAAACCGTGAGAGCAGTGTTGTCCATAGCAGCACAAAACAAGTGGAAAGTTTACCAAATGGACGTAAAGTCAGCATTCCTAAATGGAGTGTTAATGGAAGAGGTTTACATTGAACAACCTCTCGGATATGAAAAGAAAGGCCAAGAGCACAAAGTATGCAAGTTGAAGAAAGCTCTTTATGGGCTGAAGCAAGCGCCAAGAGCGTGGTACAGTAGGATAGATTCTTATCTACTGGAAAATGAATTTGAAAAGTGTGAGGGAGAACCCACCCTTTACATCAAAGAAAAAGATGGAAAAATATTGATTGTTGTTTTATACGTTGATGATGTTATTTTCACAAGTAATGATGATTGCCTTATTGAAAATTTTAAAACAGTCATGAAGGAAGAATTTGAAATGACTGACATGGGTTTGTTGAGATACTTCTTGGGAATAGAATTAGAACAAGATAAAAATGGGATTTTTATCTCACAGGCGAAGTATGTTAATGAGGTGCTTGAAAGATTTAACATGTAGGAGAGCAAAGCAGCAATCACTCCCACAGTGATGGGATTAAAACTCAGCAGAGAGGACAGTAGCAAGGATTTTGATCCTAGTTTATACAAGAGCATAGTTGGCAGCCTTATGTATTTGACTGCAACTAGGCCGAACATAATGCATGTTGTTAGTTTGATTTCTAGATTCATGAAAAAGCCAAAGGATGCACATTGGCAGGCAGCAAAAAGAATTCTGAGGTATGCTAAAGGTACAAAGAGGTTTGGTATTTTGTATACTACTTCAGAAAATTCAGAATTAGTTGGATACACTGACAGTGATTGGGCTGGAAGTGTAGATGATCGGAAGAGTACTTCCGGTTATGTTTTTCATATGGGTTCAGAAGCCATTTCATGGGCTTCTAATAAACAGCCTATTGTAGTGTTATCTATAGTAGAAGCAGAATATGTGGCAACTACAGCAGCAGCGTGTCAAACAGTTTCGATGAGAAAAATGTTGAGAATTTTATGTCAAGAACAGGTAAAAGGGACAGTGATCTTTTGTGACAATAGCTCAGCTATTGCATTGTCAAAAAATTCTGTTTTTCATAAAATAACAAAGCACATTGACACCAAGTTTCACTTCATACGTGAATTGGTCAACAATGGTGAAATTGTTTTGCAACATTGCAGAATAGAGGATCAATTTGCAGATATCCTCACAAAGCCACTTGTGCAAAAAAGCTTTGAACATTTCAGAAAATGCTTGGGTATGCAGGAAAACCCAGTAGTTGAAATTAAGGGGGAGTGTTGGAATTTAATTTCAAACTGCCCGGTTAAATTAGCAGGCGACAGCACAGATTTGAGGGGGTTTAACAGCGAAGTGAAGAGACAAGGCAGTAGTCCAATTCCGCGGGGGTCGATGAAGTGTTGTGGCCGGAGGACTAGAACCCACCGGAGCTACTGATGTCATCTGCAGCGAGGTCCACACAAATGCGCACATAGAAAGGTTGCAGGGTTAAATCAGCAGCAGGTTGGCGGAGATCAGCGGTTAGCGGGAGTGAGAACAGCCTGGAAGTTAACAGGTGGTGAACCCCCGCATTTGACTTGCTGATTGTATGTTGACGCGCGATTGACGGTTAAAATTGAGTGCGGGGCTTTACCCCAACCATACTGAGCCTGTTACATAGCAATTTGTCACCGTCCCTACCATTCCCCGTCCCGCACAATGGAGGACCCATTTTGTGACCTATGAGCATTGTCATGCCTTGAAACCATCATCAATGCATTTCTCTAAGCATGAGCTTCAATTGCCCTAAAGACATCTCCTTGCAAAAAATCATGAAAACATCTCCTTTTGCATTGGCGCGGGAAGACAGTTCATCACTCGCGCCAATGGGGAAAATCCTACAAAGAGGTCGGTTGCGGAGAGGTCTACATCTGACCAATGGTCGCACCCGGCCAATTACAAGGAGTGTTTTTAAAACAAAGATGGCGAAGTTTGTTTTCGGGGAAATATCACCCTAGAGGTTGGTTGGGGTACAACCTCCACAGAGCAAGGGCATGCTACTTAACAGAGACTCACACAACCATGCACGTTCAGAAAAACTAAATAGAGTAGAATGAGAAAGTTACCCGTAGGTCCTACGGTTGAAGTAGATCCACGTGGGGTCCAAACCCCCAACAACCGTCCTTCCTTCTTAACCTGAAAAACAAGAAGAAACCAGCACAAAGGACAGGTTGTACAGCATATATCTACTCTAAATGTCAGTGAGATTCATATAAAACATTAAATAAATCATAATGAATGCTTGTATAACAAATATTCTCATGCATAAAAGCATACACTAACACGTTTATTTCGGGAACAGCATGATACTTCTGTATTATAAATAGTACGTACAAAAGTAATCAAGTGGAGAGATCACCTGATCCTTCCAAGGCCTTCGCAGACCGTCGTCCGGATCCGTCCAGCCCTTGCCTCGCTAAGACTCCTTCAAAACTGGTGCATACGAGATAACATATAAAGGGATGTGTATCTCAAGGAAACAAGGGTTTCCTACAATGAACTGGGAAAGTGCAGGAGGCACGGGGAATCAGACTTGGATAGGGAATACCAATAGAGTATAATATCAATAATTCTCTCTCTCTCTTAGGCCATACACATGAGGGCTTTTTATAGTCCCTCCAAGTAGTTTCAGCAGTTGGAAACAGTTGGCCACGTGCTGGGGTGGTTGAACTACCTGAGTAACCATCAACCCAGCGTGAAATTAGGGAATTTTTATATATTTTTTAATCATTTTAATGGCATACGCGGAAAAGTCTAGCTGTACTCGCGTATACACGCGGAAAAACACGGGCATAGTCGCGTATGGGGGATTTTACATTGTTTTTAAGTGAATTTGTCCAAGTCTGTAGGAATGGGTGCCCAAAAGCCATGAAGCAATCATGAATCATGTCAAGGTGAGAAATGATGCTATAACAGATGCCCCCTAATATATGAGGTCAGAAGGGGTACATGATGGTCGAAATGTATTATGCACATAGAAAGAACTTCGCAAGGACAAGAGAGGACTTCACCAGATTTCAGCCTGCCAAAAACCAATGAAAGAAACAGAGAGTCAACTCATGCTGAGGCGGGCATACCCATGCTCAGTCAAAAATACATCATATGAAAAGTACTGAATAGATCCAACATGTATATAAGTATAGCTGAACTGAAGATACATAATGAATCATCTGAGCATGGCCCGTAAATACAAGTTTGAATCAATGTCCAAGTATCACATATAGAAAGTTGATCAAAGATGGTGCAACTGGATGTATGATCATATAAGTAACTGAATCTCCAAGTACCGGATCATAAGAGGTGGATCAAACGGTACAATCCTGCCTTAGAATAACACATAGGATCTTTGTATCTTTGAGCTAGCAACATATAAGAATTGGGCAGCATCAGCTGACCCAGATCATTTATGTCAATGAACCTAGAAAAATCTTTGAAGTACGGCAAGAAATTAAATCACCGTCTATACTTACAATTCTACCTGATAAGAATAAATGATTGATCGACCATGTGAAAATAGGTTTGGATTAGGAACGTGATGTATCCCATTAACCAGCGCGAGAACCCAGATAATGATAATGAGTGTCGAGGTGCCCCCGGTACAATGCAATAGTGCGAATGAATGGTTAAGTCGAACACTTGAAAATCTACCAATCGGGAAGTGACCAGTGAATCCCCATCGTGCTGATGCCTTGTTTGATAGCGCAAACCTAAGGTGCGTGAAGAACTCTAAACCTTATTCCCAGAGCAATGAGTCGGAGTCGATGGGAAAAGATCTACTGGAAGGAAGGCATTAAGGCATCCCACATCAGTCCAGTGTGAGTGTAACCTGCAAGCCAAGATTTGGAAGGAATCGGACGAAGTAGAGTGATGGAACCAAAACCGAAGTACGTTTCCGACATGCACAAGATGAAGCTAGCGCACGGAAGAAACCCTCTGAACCAACCAATAATGAAAACTGACACAGAGGCGAGAAATCCACCGATAGGGTCAAATGGAAATCCAGGTACTGCACGAATCCCAAGTGTGATAATGTGTGCTGACGTCGAACACAGGGGAAACCACTCGGTCAAAGACCCATGATGATGATCAAATGCTGAGCACGAGGTCACCTATCAATGATGGAAATAGGCCCAAGGTGCGGCTCTAGGTTTGCTCTCAGAGCAATGTGTCGTAGTCGATAAGAGACAAACCCGCCGGTAAGAAGTCAATGGAGACCTTCTCAAACCAGCACGAGCAGAAGATCAAAACATCTGATGTGATAGAACATGATGCTGACAAGACCGGGAAGGCCGACTGAATAATGAGTCAAGAGACACCGCAGAATGGCCGACTCAGGCTAGACTTCCCTTGAACAAAAGCATGACTCGTGATGACCATGGCAGTAAAAAGTGACACTGTATAAGTCTGTCATGCAGGAGGAAGAACAAACTCTCCATATGATTGGAAGAGATAACTAACCGGGGGAGAAATGACAAGTGAAACATGGTAAAGGCTGAACCTAGGTCAAAACTAAAACCATCCCAAATGAAGGAGATATATATAAGTATATGTGCTTTGTTCAAGGGCGACAAAACTGACTCTGTACTGCCATCAAAATAACGAAGATACATCCCGTTCCCGCTCTTTTTTTTATATTTGATTTTTTTGTCTTTTTCATATAATAAGCCTGAAAAAGAATAAAATAATGCTATGGTACAATGGATAGAACGAGTATCAGGAAATCAGATGCACTAGTTCCTGGGATTGGAACAATCCTATGCTCAATGCAAGGTGGCGAAAACTGGTCAGTGATACTCAGAGGAACGTTCCATCCATGGGTACAAAAGGTGTCAAGTCGTGATAGCTAAGTGCATGCAATGGTTAACTTGTACAGAAAGTCAAGGTCAAAAGTTGGCTTAAACATCGAGTCCAAATGAAGCCGGCTAAAGGCCAGGATAAACGAGTAGCCAATATGCAATGCAGTAATACAACTTAACGACACCAGGGAGCCTCTAGGGTATAAGCCAGAAAAATGATAAGTGATGAAGGAGAAGAATGAAGCTTCAGCACATAAGACATGGCGGGACTAAAGAGGACTCCCAAGCCTACATAAAAAGCAGCATGGGCAACAAGTGATAGCGAGGAACTAACTAGGAAGCCCATGTAAAGGAAGGCTCTACCATCAAGTCATGATTAAATAATCGACGAGTGAAATGGGTGTAATACTCATGACCTGATGGGATCGACCCTATGGCAAGTGATCAGTATGGAGGCTAGTATGCAAGATGCAACGGAAAGTGATTTCCCTAACCTATATGCCAGTGAAGATCATATACCTGCCGTGAAGAGTCGGAAATGATGGATCAAAAACCGGGAAAAATCTCAAAATCGTCAAAATGTACCTGAAAACATACCAAACTGGGCACTTCCAAGCAATCAAGTTAAACAGCTTAAGATAGATCGAAAAAATAGGCATAAGGAAATTTTGCGAAAATTTTCAATTTTTTAGCCATAAATAGACAAATTACCTCTCATTTGGTTCATTATTGCATAGCTGATTTGGAAAAAGTGCTCTGGAGCAAAAAACTTCTTTCATCAAATCAGGAACAACCGACCGTCGGAACTCAGCGAAACTTCAGGTAGGCTCCTTAATCATCCTGTTTATTCATTTTGTCCGTTTGGAAATTAAAATTAAGTGATTTTTAGCCTTAAAACCCTTGCTAAAATATGTGTACCTGCGAATACGCGGGTTCATTGAAGGAAACCCGTGTATACACACGACTGTGTACAGGAAAAACCGCGTATGCGCAGGGCCGAAACTTAAAGAGCGTGGCTAATGCATAATTTGATGAAATTTCTCAGGATGACCATTTCATGGAGGGAACGTGAGCATAGCGCAATAGACCAAGAGGTCATGCAGGATCGCGCAGCACAAAATATCCTCCGAAACTGTGGATTGTTCAAATTCTTTAAAATGCCAAACATGAAAAGCAATGTGCGGTTGCTAGAAATGCTCGTAAATTACTGGGAACCAGATCAGGATTGCTTCATAATTGATCAGATGCCACTACGCATTGAAGTGGAGGATATATATTTCATCACTGGACTCTCCAGGAGGGGAGAACCAGTGGACTTGCACGGAAATCCCCTGGGAGGGTTGACTGTGGAAGATTATGTCCACGTATATTGCGTAGAGAATTCCAAAAAGGTTGGAACACAGATTGCAATTAGAGATATCAGGGATTTTCACATGAAGATCCTCCTTTTTACCATCAGCAGAGTGGCAGGATCTGCCTCACTACATCAGGCGTCCAGGACGCAAATGAGCATAGCTGTAGAGTGTTTGACTCATGTGTACGATTGGTGCACAGCCCTGTTACTGAATATGAAACAACAGTTGACTTCAATTCACCAAGTAAAAACAAAACACTTTGGCTATGGGACCATTTTGACAGCATTCTTCTTTGAGAAGATTCTAGCTTTGAGACCCAGAGTCATCTCGACCATCAGCAGCCCGCGGGACCCAAGAATTGCCCGTTGGGCAGACATGATGAAGAGACTGGGGGGCAGCGAAGTACCCCGAACCACATGGGACGATGAGTTCTTCCTGTGGTGGGGAGAACAGATCATCGCAGTGGACGACTATCCCTATGCCAGGATGGATTTCCGAGGAGATCGGATCTGGATTCTTCATTTGCGAAGACGCGGCATGGGAGCATTCGGTAAATTTTGCAAAGTTGTTTCTAGTTTTTTGGATTTTTCAAATATGTATGAAAAATGAAAAACAAACATGTTTTTGATTGGATTCATAATGACTGACAATTAAAAATGATCATGTTGCAGATGTTGGACCAGTTCGTCCTGAGGGTCTTCCGCGCCATAAGCGTCGCAGGGGCGAGGCAGAGACAGTGGATTCAGACAGGACACTCCAGGCCGTGCAGAGGAACTTGGAGGGATTAACCCGCCAAATCCCTATGGCTGCCATGGAGGACTTGCCTGAAGCCATCCAGAGACGGGTGGTTGGAGTACCAAGGCTAAAGGTTAGATATTACGTGCGTGTGGCAGCCTTCTGATTCACGTTCTATAGGAACGACTCTTAGAGCAGGACCTCAAGGTAGAAAGTTTTATGTATTAGATGACTGTATATTCTTTTTTGAGACTGAACATGATGGGGCATAAGCCCAAGTTTTGTACGGCATTTATGGATCCAAATTTTGTAAAGTTTTTTGACACTGCGATGATATATATACATCGATATTTGATGTGATGTGATAAATGTATCAAATGTATGATGCTTTTGATGATTTAAAATTTTATTGAATTGAATGATTAATATGCCAATCCAATGCTTGATTAGCCAATGAGTCAGCAAACCAATTTTCAGCTCGAGGAATATGAATGAAAGTTAAAAATTGAAATGACCTTTGTAACAAACGTACCCTCAAAAACAATCGTAATAAGAATGGATCTGTTGCAAATGAAAATTGTCATTCCATGGAAACACCACGGTGAGAGTCAAAAACTACCAACGAATCAACTTTTGAATATTATTGCATAAAAGTAGATGGACAAGCTAGGTGCTTATTTGCTACATTATTGAGCGGACCAATCACGGAACCCCTCTTAACGGCGGACTTTGTGGGAGGATGACCAAACACCATCACCAGGCTAAGTTTGGTGTCTGCTAAGCCACAAGTGAAAGCAAATGACTCATGACATCCAACACAACCTGCCAAAGCAGATAAAAAACATCACCACCTCATCAAAAATCGAAAATCAATCAGATATGTAAAAAGCAAAAACTACTATATACAAAAGCAACATGCCAGGCCGAAGCCTAGGCATAAAACTTCTTCAAATAGAGCCCATTTAGGGGCTCGACATGAAGCTGATTCCTTGAAATCAACAAATTACATCTGGCTCATAGCGGGACTTTCAGCGACCATGAGGGCATACCGTGATTCAAACTTCCTTTTGAGGCATCACTGGGCACTAATGTAAAGCAAGGTAAGCCTTGAGAAAAGACCCTAGGCTTAGCAACATGGTACTGAACCTTTACACAGGTTTTGTATCACTTCATTCATGTGGCAGCCTCCAAATAAGCTGCTCATGAAGTATTAGGATGAAGAAGACATTATGAACTAAATGCACCAGGAAAGAAGCTCACTTGATAATTAGAAAATCTCACATTCAGCCAGAAATACGGATTCCACCGTGTATCTATTTGAAGCAGATAAAGCGGGTTGCAGTTTTCAGCAGCCATCTGTATGCTGCCCAAAGTGCAGGATATAGCATAATATGCCAGTTGGATCTATGTTTATCAATCGTCCTCTGAAGAATTGTCTTCAAGGATTTATTCACGGCTTCCACTTGCCCATTGGCCTGAGGATAATATGGAGATGAATGCTCCTGCCGGAAACCCAATTTGAGAGCCAACTCAGCCATCATACTATTCTGAAAGTGACTGCCATTAACTTGGTTGAAAAGGAACAAAGTTGCAGTCTCACCATTGTTCCCAAAAGTAGGCATAGCTTCGACCCACTTCGTAAAGTAGTCTACTGCTACGATAATGTACTTGTGACCTTTTGCCGAAGGCGGGTTACAAGTAGTAAAATCCATACCCCACTTTGTAAAGGGTCCGACAGTAACGACTGGAAAAAGCGGAGCTGGATGAGCGCGCATTTTTTGAGTATACACCTGACAAGGATGACACTTTTTGACCGATTCAATACAATCCTTGAAAATCGAGGGCCAAAAGTATCCAGCACGCAAAATCTTTTGGGCTGTAGCAAGCCCAGATAAATGACCCCCACAAGCTCCACTGTGAGAATCATTGAGCACAACCTCAGCTTCTTCGAGAGTTAAGCAGCGTCTTAGGATTGAATCAACCCCTCGACGGTACAAAGCATCACCAATAATCAGATAATTCTTGGCTAAGTGACGCAGCTTACGACGCTCATCTTTTGAAAAAGAAGAGGGAAACTTCACAGTCTGGAGATACACAATGATATCCCCATACCAAGGATCTTGTGGAGAGATTAGAAACAAGTGTTCGTCCGGAAAGGACTCATCATAGATCATCTCTTCTCCATAAGGCAACTCGGAGATCAATTCCGCAAAGACTAATGACTTCTTGGATTTGGCAGACATGAAATCGAGATCAAATTCTTGTAAAATCACAATCCATCTATTATATTTGCCCCCAATCACTCGCCTGCTGAGGACAAACTGAAATGGATTGGCAGCTGCCAAGACATAAGTTTTGCGAAGAATAATATAATGCTGGAGTCGCTGAACAACATGGACTGCTGCTAAGGCTAATTTTTCTATCGGGGTGTATCACAGTTCAGGTCCTACCAGTCTTCGACTAAGGTAGTAAATAACATGCTCTGCCAGAGCATCATCCTCCTGAACCAGAACCATACCAATGGTAGATTTTGTTGCTGCCAGATACAAAAGAAAATCTCTGCTATAATTAGGTGGACTCAGTAAAGGAGAAGAGGTCAATGCCTTTTTCAAAGCATCGAACGAGCGTTGAGCGTAGTCGTCCCAAAGAAAAGGAACTCCTTTCTTCAACAATCTCATATATCCCTTTGTAATCTCAGCATAGTTGACGATAAACCTCCGAAGAAAATTAGACTTCCCTTGGAGACTTTGAAGCTGACGGATTGAAGACGGGGGAGGCAACCGAAGTATTTCCTCAACCTTGAAGGGATCTACCCTTATCCCTTCCCTAGACACGATAAATCCCAACAACCGACCGGATGTAACCGCGAAAACGCACTTGTTTGGATTCAATCGAATTTTATAAAAACGACATCTTTCAAATATTTGCCGGAGGTGACCAGGATGATCCATCCTCTTTCGAGAATGAGCAGCTAGATCATCTAAGTATGCCTCAATAATCTTCTTGATGTCGTGGAAGGCGTAAGACATGGCCCACTAAAAGGTAGCTCCAGCATTTTTAAGACCAAAAGGCATTTTCTTGTATGCAAACGTACCCCAGGGACAAATAAATGCAGTCTTATGTTGATCTTATGGACGGATAGTAATTTGATTATAACCAGAGAAACCGTCCATGAAGGAGAAAATCTCGTTACCGGCACACTCGTCAATAATCTGATCAATGAAAGGTGTGGGGTAATTATCTTTAGGACACGCCTTATTCAGGTCTCTGAAATCAATGCACACTCGAATCGTTCCTTGCTTTTTATCTACCGGAACGGGGTTTGAAACCCATTCGGTCAGAGGAACTGGGAAAATGAATCCCGCCTTAAGCAGCTTTTCAACTTCAGCTTTGATAGCTGCTGCCTTCCTAGGATTAACCGGACGAAGTTTTTGCCTGACCGGCTTAGCGTTTTCATGCGTCTTGATCTCATGCTGGACGATAGATGGGTCTATGCCAGGCATTTCCTCATAAGACCAAGCAAAAACATCCCTATACTCTTTGAAGAGCTCGGTATAGATTTGAATCTCTTCACGGGAACATTCAGCTCCAATGAAGACATTCTCGACAATATTGGGATCCCTGGAAATGTTCACCGGGATAGTAGGAGAGATCACAACCATGTTCCCTTCAGCATATACCTGTGTTGGTGCCAAAGGGTTCAAGACTGGGTGAACAGGACCAGGAGACTGAGGACTTGGAAAACTAGTTTCAACTTCGTTTAAGTCAGGTAGGAAGTAAGACCGATGATGCAAATCATCCCACGGTCTATCTATACCAGTCATGGCTTCCGGGATGGCCTCTTCAGATGGAAGAGTGGTATCAAGGCAATCCTGGGCCGAAGAAGAACTAAGCGTCCAAGCCGGAGCCACATCACCATCCAACTCTTCCGGTGAAAGAGGAGCTGGGATGGTTTCTGCAGAGTCAACAATAGACTGATACGCAATCTCAGCTGCAGAAATAGGAAATGCCATTCCACCCACTTGACCTTCCGCTAATGTGGTAGTAGGGGAAGGTAAGGTCCAAGGGTCTGAAAAATAATGAGTTCTGAAGAACTCTCTTCGAAGAGGAGCCTTGGAGGATGAAATAGCATTAATATGAACCGTAGGAGGCGGAATATCGAAAGTACCCATCAAGGAAGAATACATTCCAACTCCTAAATTCTCAATAGGCGCCTTAGAATTATCCAACTTAGGAATAGATGAGTCAGTAGACGCATGCAAGTCTATAGGAGGACAGTCCAGTTGATCCATTGTAATAATCCTCCCTTCGTGGGGGAAACATATAATGCGAAATAATGAGGATGCAATGGCATCCATCTCATAAATCCAGTTTCTCCCCAACATAAGGTTGTATTCCAAGCTTGCGTCCACTACCTCAACCTCTATATTGACAGTTTTGCCCCCAACACAGATGGGCAAAGCTGGGACAATACCATGGGGTCTGTGAGAATGACCATCGAACGCAGTCAGAACAGTGCTAGATGGAACAACTTTGGGAGATCCAAGTGTCTTCCAACATGCGAGAGACATCACGCATGTGGAAGCACCCTCATCAACAACCGTCCGAAAGATGTTACACTTCCGGTACGATGATTTAATATGAAAAGCCATGTGATGAGGAAGTCTCTTCTTAAAATTAGTCATATCGAAAGTAATCAGAAGAGAATTTTTTGGATCAATAGCCCCAATGGCAGTGAGCAAAGCACTGCGCTGAGCCGGACAAGACTGGAGTACCTCTAAAGCTGACATAGCACAAGGACTCTGCACCAGATCTTCTACAATCGAGTAGTTCTGGGCAGCCCTCGCGTTCGGATTAATCGTTGACCGCTTAGAAGATGCTTTTGGCATCCGAGGCATAGACTCAACAGTTGGCTTCATGATGTGAAGCGGCTCAGTAGCATCGGGAACTTCCTTAGCTTTCGAAGATTCCTCTCCTCCATAATCACGGGATCTCGTAGTGACATCCACGTGAGCACTCATCATAAAGATGTTCGATGGAATTTCCCCTTCCTGGGCACCTCCAGAGGAAGCCCCAGGATTTTGGTTCGCGCCAACAACTAATTGCTGCCCTTGGGGAAAAGGGTTTGTTAGCATAGCCTGGGAACTAGAAGAACCCTGCTGGGATAACAGGCGCTGAGCATACTGAATTTTAGGGCAAAGGTGTGTGAGATGGTCTCCAGTACAAAGCTTGCATGGAAACTTCACTTTCTTTTTCTCCTTTTGACCCTCACCAACACGCTCGTTGGTTTTATTTGCATTGCCCTTCCCGTTCTTGCCCTTCTTCTTGTTATTTCGTCCCTTCTTCTTCCCATCGGATTGTTGATTTCCTTTGGGATCTGAAGCTTGGACAACATTTATGGACAAAGACTGGGAAGGTGATGAATCAGCAGGCACAGCCTGACCAGAAGGAGAAGATTGTAAAGACAACTGCTGCAGTTGATTAAGCAGGCTGGCTGCACTACTACTGACCGATCCGACAAGTCCGTCACCATGCGGACCAGGTTTAGGTTTCGACAAATCCAATTTGGAGCGAGGAGCATTGGGCAAGTACTTATAAAGTACCCCAGACTGAGAATAGATCAGTTCTAACTGCTGGGCCCTAAAAATGGCCTGCTCCTCAGAAAATACCCCAGACAGGGATACATCCTTTGAAATATCTGACTGCAGTGATTTCAGAAACCACTCGAGAAGGAACTCACCTGGAATATGAGCTTTGATAAGCCTCTTCCTTCTCCTCCATTCCTGAATGTGATCAGAAATGTGAGTTGCCTCATCCTGCTTAAAATTAGCCGGGAGTTCGGTCCCAGCCTCATATCTGACAGGCAACTGAAAATGGTTAAGAAATGTGACAGCCAGTTCCCCAAATGTGGCGAAACTGCCCCCAGTGAGCTCGATATACCATTTGGCAGCGTTTCCAGTTAGGGTGAGTTGAAATAATCTCAACCTAATCGAATCATCGATCAGGGAGTTCGATGAACACCATAAGTGGAAAGTGGTGATGTGGTCTGCCGGATCCTCTCCATTCTTACCTTCAAACTTAGGAATGTCTGAAGGAAGTTTGGTCGGGACCAGAGGCCACCCCGGACTATAACGAATCGGGTCGTTAGTCAACTTCGACAAATCTGGCAAGTTTAACGTTGCCAGAAAAGGTAAGCGAGGCGGAGCCTGAGAATTCCATCCTTGAGGGGATGGATTCCCAACATTCTGAAAAGAATAGCCTGGATTTGATAAGGCACCAGGCTGCCAGAAAGGACTCGTAGAAAACGGAGAAGAACCTCCTCCCCACGCCGAGTTACCAAAGCCTAGACCAGTTCCCCCCGCTGAAGTGTTAAATGAAGAGGAGAGCCCCTGATAGGGGTTCCAAGCATTAGACAAAGGAGAAAAGGTCTGATAAGCACTCGAAGAAGGAAAGAAGCATTCCCTTGATGACTTGCGAAGAACTAGTTCCCTGCCCCAGCCGTTGTAAACACAGGATTCCATCCCGTAAAAGTAGTCGAACTTTGCCCCCCAGACCAAGGGTTGAAACTCTGGGTCTGGGACGTAAACGGAAACGACCCTAAAGAAGGATTGGAACTAGGAATATGCCCAGTCCCAAAGGGGAAACCCTGAAACGAAGGTGATCCACTAGCCATGTTAGACATGGACGTAGATCCAGCTGAAGCAGCAGAAAAGGTAAAAGAGGGACTTCCACTAATGGACATCCCTGAACAAAAGGGACCAGAATGGGAAGCATGTGCTTGGGTGAACCTAGAGCCAAACACAACAGTGCTAGAAGCAATCGAAGATGAAGCAATCTTGCCCCCTGCTTCGACAGAAGCAGGGGTGTGAATGCCTGCAGCACTCACGGTAGAAGCCGCGTTCCCAGTCGTGGCCATCGAAAGATAAGAATGATACGGAAGATCCGGCGGTCTCTCAGACTCCGGTTCGATGTACTGAAGAACAAACGAATGATCAGGAGGAAGAGGAGATGGACCTGTAGCAGGAGGCTCAGGTACGTCTTCAATTTGAAAATCTCCTTCCTGAGGAAACAAAACTCGCGAGGTGAGCGGAACGCTCCTCTCGGGACCGACACCAGAATCAGCTACGAAACCCTCAGATCTTTGTGGAGGATCACTCTCCACTGCGTCAGACGCTACCGGATGGTAACCACCAGCTAAATCGCTCCTACGCCTTCTCGAAGAAGGCTCTGGACTCTCGGGAGATAACCCCCGGATTCTCCTCGAACGTCGAGGCGCTTGATCAACCACTTTTATAGATTTTTTAAATTAGACTCAAAAAAGTGAAAAGCTAGGCAAGCTAGGAGCAAAGAGCACTCACTAAAATAAAAATCCCTGAAGACGCCGACAGCAAGCAACCAATCCTTTTTTCGCTTAGGGTGATGAGGCGGGACACCAAAATACAACGAGCGAATGTCGGGCCGCCCGAAAATGATGCCGGATGATTGGGGCCGGGCGCAACTAGCGAAGGTATGGAGACGGGACTGAGCGCCTAACGACGGCCTTTGCGGCTCAACCCCAGCTTGGCAAGGGCACCCCGTCTTGGCACCGGGCGTGCGACGTGCCTCGGGTACCACGGGTATTCCCCCGCGGGTCACACCGCGTGGGGCCTAGGGTGACATGGACTGATCGCCAGGAAAATTTGGGCGAACGGTCTTGGGGTCGGGTTCACGCCAATCGGAGAGGGGCCATAAACCATTCGGCCTTCCCCGCCCCCTCGCGCTTGACTCTCGGATGAGAGCTTTCCCAGTCCACCTCACGGAGTTGGATTTAGCTCAATTAATCAACTTCTATGTTTGTTTGAGCGGCCTTGGAGAGTTAACTCTCCACTCACCTATTCCAAGGCCCTACAACCTAGCTAGTTGGTGATTGACACTTAGAAAAACTTGCTAGTTGATTTTAGATTAAATCGCTTATTTTAAGGGCTGTTATATTAAGTCACAAGTATATGGAGATAAAACCAATGGTGTTTTGATGCAAAATAAATTAATAAAAACTTAACTACATGCACATGCAGTTCTTTGTCTTTCGATGAAAAGTAATCTCTATACAGGTTCTACGAGACTAAAAATTGTATTTTTCTTTTCAAAAAGCAAACTCACACTCTCAAAAACTAAGAAGCTAACTAAATGCTGAAATGCACCTAATGCAAATCACTACAAGCATGTAAATCCTAAGATGCAAAAAATCTCTTAAAACAAAGTGAAATTTCCCAAAAAGCTCCTTCAGTTTTAACTCATCTTTTGTTGTCCAGAAAGCTAATTCTTGAAATCAAGAGCTCTTAAAATAAGGACATCAAAAACACTTAAAAACAAGAAGAAGAAATCAAATGACAACTCCTTCTCAAAATCAAGCCTAAAACTAAAGCAAGAAACTTCACAAAAGCTTCAAAAGTTGTGGCAAACGAAAATGAAAATGCAACAACAAAAGAAAATAACAAGTCAAAATGCTTTTAAGCCTTTGAAATGCAAAAACAAAAAGCAAAGCAAATGTTTTTTGAGCTTTTTTGTTTTATAGGGAAAGAGCTCGAAAAGACCAAGCACAACTATCAAAATCCAAACCAAAACGGGACCGAATTTCAAGCACAAACTTCAACAATGCTCCCAAACCTTATAAAGCTAACTCGTAGCAAGATCAATAAGAGCAAAAGAAGACCAAAAACTCAGCGACCCAGCCTAGACAAATATTGCAAAACTCGTTGCAAACAAAAACTCAAAGAAGCAAGAAAAGCTCTTCAAAAGTTGCAACAAAACCCTAGCCTATGGAACTCAAGAAAACCAATCAAAAACGAAGCAAAAATCGCAATGCGAAGCACAACACAAAGATAGGAGCGAGTCAGTGAGCAGAAGCTCTCTGTTCTGATAAAGCAGAACAGCCAAGAATGCTCAGAAAGCGATCTTGGAACTCAATCCAGAAGTGCTAGCACTAGTAACAACACTTTGCCAAAAGACTAGTTTTCACTCAAACGAAAGAGAGAAAAGACATGAAACCACTTCCTTCACACTCCAGTAAGTACAGAGACACTGTAGAAACAGGCCTCCACAGCCAGAAAGGACCAAAAAGTCAATAAACCCAAAAATTCAAAATCTGCCTAGGTATACGCTACTTCACAGCTATGCAACCAGCGTGCATACGCGTCTGTGCTAAGGGAAACTCGCGTATACGCGGGTTCCTTTAGACAAACTTGCATGTATACGCTACTGTGTGCAGAAAAAAGCGCGTATACAAAGGAAAATAATGAAAAAACAAAAAGAACAAGCCTGGAAAAGACACCAGGACTTCAGACTGACTACAAGAAAGTAAACTGGACTGCAAATGAAAGATAAAACTGTCGGCAACCTACCAAACAGCTGAAACAACCCAACAGGAGAATCACAAGAATGTGATCCCCAGTGGAGTCGCCAGTTCTGTTTCGGGGAAATGTCACCCTAGAGGTTCGTTGGGTTACAACCTCCACAGAGCAGGGGCATGCTACTTAACAGAGACTCACACAACCATGCACGTTCAGAAAAACTAAATAGAGTAGAATGAGAAAGTTACCCATAGGTCCTACGGTTGAAGAAGATCCCGCAGGGTTCAAACCCCCGACAGCAAAATGTTCCTTCTTGCTGGTAAGAAGAAACAAGCACAAAGGACGGGACATACAGGCGCCTGTCTCTATTCAATACATTGATTCATATAAAACATTAAATAAATCATCATGAATGCTTGTATAACAAATATTCTTCATACATTAAAGCATACACTAACACGATTACTTCGGGAACAGCATGATACTTCTGTATTATAAAAATAGTACGTACAAAAGTAAGTGGAGAGATCACCTGATCCTTCCAAGGCCTTCGCAGACCGTCGTCCGGATCCGTCCAGCCCTTGCCTCGCTAAGACTCCTTCCAAATGAGTGCATACGAGATAACATGTAAAGGGATGTGTATCTCAAGGAAACAAGGGTTTCCTGAAATGAACTGGGAAAGTGCAGGAGGCACGGGGAATCAGACTTGGATAGGGAACCCACAGAGTATAATAATAATAATTCTCTCCCTCCCTTAGGCCATACATACGAGGTCCTTTTATAGTCCCTCCAAGTAGTTTCAGCAGTTGGAAACAGTTGGCCACGGGCTGGGGTGGTTGAACTACCTGAGTAACCATCAACCCAGCGCGAAATTAGGGATTTTTATGTATTTTTTAATCATTAAAATGGCATACGCGGAAAAGTCTAGCTGTACTCGCGTATACACGCGGAAAAACACGGGCATAGTCGCGTATGGAGGATTTTCCACTTTTTTTAAGTGAATTTGTCCAAGTCTGTAGGAATGGGTGCCCATAAATAAAACGATCAGCAGGTCAACATCAGGTGAAATATAACAAAGTTGTGTTTCAACAAACTCAGAAACCATTGCCTATATTGAGTTGGGAGGTTTGGCTGCGGGAGTTCCATGGAAGGGAAGTGGTTTGCCACCTCTCATGGAACCTTCCTTCATGATAGGGCCAATCCCACAATTATAGGGATCCCAACTCCCTCCTTCCCCATCTATAAAAGCCTACTCAATTCCATTGCAAGCTGGTCTGGAAGTGCCTAAGCTTTGAATCTCCAAATTCCCAAGAGTCTTTGTGCTGTAAGAGCCTTCTTTCTTCCCTTAAGGCCGACTCAAGTAAGGAGACTATCGTCGAGACACTCTAGAGAGGTTTTCCCTTTCCCTAGCGGGCTTTGCGAGACGTGAACGACTGGAGACCCATCCGAAGGAGACCGCGACGTCAGAACATTGGTTGTACTCTCTTTCGATTGTTATTTAATGAATGATTACGGTTATGGTTCCACTCTGTTTTCACTTATGTTAATAACGAATTATATCCTTTCTGACTGATATATAGTTGCGTATTCTGGATTTTATGCTTGTATTCGTGTTGTTTCTTGCATGTGCAGGTGTCCATCCACGGAGATCGTGGGAGGATCGTGATCTGCCGAGGCTGAGGAACGAGAACGCTCTCTTCTACAGATCATAGCATTGGATTCCAGGTAGGCCTCCATCTTTGGTCTTTTATTCGTAACTAGGAACTTGCGATGTAACATTTGATGATTGTTGCTAGACCCCTGCTGGGCTAGTAGGGATCTCCTCTGTCCGCAGAGGGGATTTACCTCCTCAACAATTTCACTCCTCGGCTTCCACATCAAATCACTCTTATTATTCAAGTCGGGATTAACGGTCTGAACATTCATAGGGCCGTCGTGGATGAAGGTGCATCTACCTGCGTTATGTCCTCCACTTGCTGGAAGACCATCAGCTCTCCAGCCCTTTCGTCATCCCCCAATGCCCTTGAGGCATTTGATGGTCGGGAATCTAAACCCCTGGGTGTTCTCGAGAGTCTAGCGATCACATTACAGGGAAAAATTGTCAACGTAGAAGTGGAAGTGGTTGACGCTAAACTCAACTATAATATACTTCTTGGCCGTAGCTGGACCCATGCAATGCTCTGCGTGTCGTCCACCATCTTTCGATTCATTAAGTTCCCTCACGAGGGCAAGATTGTCACGGTGGATCAGTTGTCATTTTTCACCTCTACCTCTGAGAACAACGTGCCATACGTGGATCAGATTCTGAATCCCCCCGACAGTGTGGGACCTGGTCTCTTCAAAGACCCGGTCCTCATGGGTATTTTTCCCGCACCACCACCGCACACCGCTCAAGTCAACATGATGTCCAGGTCCAATGACCCCTGGCTTATTCCTACACCTGAGCAGGTGTTTGAGTTTGGAGAATCAATGCCCTTGACGCCAGTAGAGATCAGATACTGTGAAATTGTTGCCGCATCTGATCCTCCACCTCCTCAGCATGCTCCGTTGAGCATGGCTCTCGACATCTACTCTCAATCCCCCTAGCTTGGTCAGGCCGATTCACCTGATCCTCTCAAAGAGACTTTTCCTTCAGATGAGGCTATCATTGAAACTATGTCTCTTGAGGAGCTGCCTTGGGGCGATGGACATCATCGCTCCTCTTTTATGCCTAGCATGGGGGCAATGACTGACTGTCTGGAGTGTTATGCTACTCAGGTTCCTACCCCTCCTCTTCAAACGCCCATTTTGATGCATGAGGTTTTTTCGGAGGGTAACCTGAGTAACATTACTCAGACTATCCCGATCAACATCTCCGTTAAACCAGGGATCGTTGAGAATATTCACGTGGGTGTGACTTGTTCTCCTGATGAGATTCAAGTCTATACTGAGCTTTTCAAAGAATTCAGAGATGTTTTCGCGTGGTCCTATGAGGAAATGCCGGGGATTGATCCCAGTATCGTAGTGCACGAGATTCCAACCTATCTAGGTGCGAAACCCGTGCGCCAACGCTTACGCCCCATGCATCCTCGGAAAGTCGCCGCCATCAAGGCAGAAGTTGAAAAACTTCTGAACGTGGGTTTTATCTATCCCATCCCCCTCACAGAATGGGTGTCTAACATTGTCCCTGTCAATAAAAAGCAGGATACGATTAGAGTCTGTGTTGATTATCGCGACATCAATCGTGCATGTCCAAAGGATAATTATCCCACTCCGTTTATAGACCAGATTATCGACGAATGTGTCGGAAGTGAGATCTATTCCTTAATGGACGGTTTCTCAGGATATAATCAGATCAATATTGCACCTGAGGATCAACACAAGACCACATTCATCTGTCCGTGGGGTACTTTCGCGTATAAAAAGCTCCCGTTCGGCTTGAAGAACGCTAGAGCCACTTTTCAGCGTGCGATGTCCTATGCTTTTCATGACATTCGCCATATCGTTCAGCCTTATCTGGACGACTTGCCAACCCATTAGGGTCAGCGAGAGGACCATCATGAGCATCTCCGCTAGATCTTTCTTCATTGCAGACGCTACAACATCAGGCTCAATCCTCATAAATGCGTCTTCTGCGTTGATTCTGGCCGTCTTTTAGGATTCATAGTCTCGAAAGACGGAATTCGCCTTGACCCTTTAAAGGTCGAGGCCATCGTAAATCTCCCATCACCCTCCTCCCTGTATCAGTTACAGAGTCTACAAGGGAAAGTGAACATTCTTCGGCGCTTTATCCCGAATTATGCCAAGATGGCCAAAGGATTCACTCGTTTATTAAAGCATAACGTTCCCTTTCATTGGGACGAAATTGCTCAAGAATCCTTTGAGAAGCTGAAGACATTGCTTGTCAATGCTCCGTTGCTTTGTCCTCCGGACTACCACCGCGACTTCACTTTATATCTAGCCGCCGCATTTAGCACCATAGCCATGGTCTTGGTGTAGGATGACGATGACGGTGATGAACATGTTGTTTATTACCTGTCACGGAACCTTCTCGATCCAGAAACGCGTTATGCTCATGTCGAGAAGTCGACATTAGCAGCAGTACACGCTGTACAACACTTTCGCCATTACATCCTTTTGCATACGATAACAGTGGTTTCAGACTGCAACCCTATGACGTATATTCTTTCTAGACAATTACTGGGGGGCAAGTACTCCAAATGGATTGTGATCCTGCAGGAGTTTGACTTGGAGTTCACCACTGCTAAGTCAACTAAATCACTGGTCTTCACGGATTTGATATGTTCTCTCCCTACAGACTCTGTTCCCTCACACTCTGAAGACCATATACCGGACGAAACGCTTTTCCTCATCAGTACTCGTGACCCTTGGTACGGTGACATAATAGTGTATCTTCAGACCTCGAAATTTCGGTCTGAGTTGGATAAAGCTGCCCGCCGTCGGATTCGGCACCAGTCCCAGCCCTACCGTATAGTAGGAGATACCTTATACCGCATTGGAGTAGATTTGGTGCTCCGGCGATGCCTAACCTTGGAAGAGGCTGAAAAGGTCCTAAATGACTGCCACAGTGGCGCCTGTGGTGGACATATGTCTGGGTATGCTACTGCCCAGAAGATTCTGCGAGCAAGTTATTTCTGGCCTTCCATATTCAAAGACTGTATCACTGCAGTCCGTAAATGTCATGCATGCCAGATATTTCAGCGCAAGATGCGCACGCCGCCTTTACCATTGCATCCCGTTATTACCATCGGCCCTTTTGCGAAATGGGGCGTGGATTTTATGACGTGTAACCCTCACTCAGCCAGGGGGCATGCGTATATCATTGTCGTCGTCGACTACTTCACCAAGTGGGCCGAGGTGATGCCTACACTAGCTGCTGACGGGAAAACGGCTGCTCAATTTATATTCAACCACATTATTGCACAATTCGGGGTTCCTCAAGCCATCGTCACTGATCACGGTACTCATTTCCGAGATTTTATGATGGCGGAGCTGACTTCAACGTTGGGCTTGCGTCACGACAGCTCAACACCATATTACCCTCAAGCGAATGCTCAGGTTGAAGCAGTGAACAAGGTTTTGGTCACTATGCTTCAGCGAACGGTTGGTATTCACAAATCCAATTGGCATCTCCAACTGTTCTCAGCTCTCTGGGCATACCGAACATCTGTAAAGAGTGCAACTGGGTTCACACCATTTCAATTGGTGTATGGTCTGGAAGCAACTCTTCCGGTTGAATGCGAGATTCCTTCGTTGAAATTAGCTGTGGAACTCATACCTAACACTTCTGCTGAGGAAGAACGTCTTCTGTATCTGGAACGGTTAGATGAAACCCGTCGTCTGGCTACTTTGGTTATCGAAGCACAAAAGAAGAGGGTCAAAACTCATTTTGATCAATCGGTTTCTCCTCGTTCCTTTATCGAAGGAGACCTCGTCCTCCTGTACGATCAAGCACATGACAAGCTTGGAGCCAGTAAGTTCCAGCCTATGTGGCATGGGCCCTATATAGTAAAATGTGTTTTGAAAAACGGGGCCTACAAGCTTATAGATTATGAAGGAGTTCCGCTGGCGCAGCCCAGAAATGGGTTGTACCTCAAAAAGTACTATGCCTGAAGTGATTTCTTGGTGTGGTGTGTGTACATAGGTGTGTGATTTTCATTTGTGTGCATGTATAGTGTGGTGTGCCTTGTAAACATCTTTCTGCTGATTGGGTCTTCCTGGTTGTGCAGATGTCTATTCATCCATTTGTTGGTTTCGCGGATGGTGCCTCCCGTAGTACCAGGAATCTATCTTCAGCAGCCTGGGTAATCTATGATCCTGCTGGTGAGCTGGTCAACCTGCAAGGAGTGTGTCTAGGACGTGCTACGAACAATATCGCGGAATATAGTGCTGTGTTAGAATTATTAACCGAGGCAGTAAACCTTGGTATCTATGAATTGCTCGTGTATCTAGATTCGCAACTTGTAGTGTTACAGCTGAACGGACACTATTTGGTAAGAAACCCGTCCATTTTACGTTTGTATCTGCGTATTCGATTACTGGAAAGGAATTTTGACTACATTACATATCATCATATACCTAGGCATTTGGATACATTAACAGATGCAGTAGCAAATTTGGTATTAGACAGACATTTGCGCAATTTGTAAATCATCATCACATGTAAAGAAAGATCCATCCAGAAATAGATATGCATATATATATAGATATCGAAATGTTTACATGGAGTGTGTCACATAAAGTCAAAATATACATAATCGTCTTAAGTACATCCGGAGATGACACGTCTCCCAAAAAATAGGTGTGATATAATCCCTAAGAGCTAATCCGCATGGTGCTCATGATAGCATGTAACTGCACGCACTAAGCGTCTCAGGATTCGGTGGATCCGACTTGGAACTCCCACCGTATGACGTTGGTACGCCATCAGTACGTCCGCCAGCCAAGCATAGTTCGGGATCCCTCGGGCAATACCCTCGAGATTTTGGATCAACTCCTCTCCTCCGGTGCCCTCTCCCTGAGGATCAGGGGCGAGCTGAGTCCTCCGTGAGATTGGAGACATCCCAGCTGGTCTCTCAGGTCCCACATCTGCATCCATATATAAAATGTGTTAGGATGAATGTGTATTAACAAAAAAAACATAAAACATAAAAATCAAAAACATGGGGTCTTACCCAACTCCTCGTCCCAGTCATCTCCTTCTGGCAGTGGGAGATCTGGGTCTCCGGTGAATTCAGTTCCTGCATATGGCCAGTCCTCCACAACAATCAACTGGTGCCGTAACCACCTAAAGAACTCTGGCCTCCAAGACATCTATTGGCCGCCTCCAGCTCTGGGCATTAGTGCTGCCTAGCGAGCCATTCTTGGCTCGCGTGGTATCGGATCTGCTACTATGGCCCCTTGGCCCTGGAAGATTGGTAAGTGTTCCAGAATGAACGATACCAGGATGGAACCATAGCCAAACTGTTTCAGTTTAGCTTGTTTGCATTTTGTGAGCTGCCTTTTCATGTTTATTGTTAATGCTGTTGCCCAGTCGAACAGTAAGGGACTCATGCATTCTGAGGCCAGCAGGAGTTGGGCCTTTGTGGCCTCGTGCGGTGCCTGCGACCCTGCAGCCTGCGTGATGGTATGTAGGACAACTTTCAATGCCAGATCGGGGATAGTGTGGATATCCACCTTTTTGCTCCCTGATCCCATTTGTGCTCCTTGGCACACTCGTGCCATCACTTCTTCCATCTTCTCGCCAGATGGTCTACTTCCAGTCAAGACAGGGATCAAACCTCTGCGAGACAATCTGGTGATAAAATACACATTAGAAACCTCCAGCTCCAATACCTGATCTCGCAACTTGAACACTTGTTCATGTTCATCCCAAATACTGATCAAATACTGGAGGAGCTCGGGCTGAGCTCGTAGATAGGGTGTAAGGAAGAACTTCTTTAGCCCACAGTTTCTGAGGGCATTCATGCAAGCCTCACTTTCTATGGCCTGTTCATCCTCTTCTCCATGCTCTCGTTCTTTCCATTCAATCACCATTTTGCTTGATTTCCTGCATCCACATGGTCATAAACCGTTGATTAGATCTCTGGTAGGCTTCAAATTTCATTCAATTTGGTTAAAATCTCAAATTTTTAGGCGGAATTTTAGGTTCGGCCGCTGGCGTGGCTGTTTTGTGAATAGTCGCGCCACGTGGCGTGAGCCCTTTGCATAAAAGAGCCCATTGGCGCGGGTCCGTGCCTGATACCCGCGCCAATGAGCGCGGCCCTAAAATTTCAAAGAGTGGCCACAGAGGGCTGATACATAAGGGAAAACTATTAAAAAATGGATTGAAATGAAGAGCAGGGAAACGCCTCTTACCTGTAGCAGACGAGAATCTGAATAGTCAACCGGATCTGTCGCAATCACCGTTAGAAGTTTCCACTCCAAATGGACCACTGCTGCTTTTTACCACGGTAAATAGTAAATGTAATTTTATTTTTACCATTTTGGCATATTTATAACTTTTTTGACATAAAATGAGTTTTAAAAAGTTATTTTTATCAAATATTTTAATATGTTATGTCGAAAATGGGTTTTACGCTTGTTTGGTATGTGCAGCAGCAGGTTTTTGCGACTTTAACGATGGAAACTAGTTGTAGTTTATACTTTTTCGAACTCGGTAAATACACGAAAAAGTCACTTCGGAGTCATCTTTCAGCTCTTTTCTGACTCTCTAAAGATGAAAAGATTGCCGAGGCCCTTGTCGTTTCGATCTCGTTAAAATGGACACGAATCGACATCCACCCAGTATAAGTTTAACCCTTTTTCGGGCTGGGATGGATTGATTACGAAAAAGGAATACCCTAGCCTATCGCGACTAGGAGGTTTTCCCGGATATTGTTTCTACCTTTTCGGATCTGGGGAACTATTTACGAAAAGGGACCTGTGGAGTTTTCTTTTCCGCTGTCTTTTCAAACTCTCTAAACATGAAAAGATGCCGAGTTCTTCCTTTGTCAGACTCGTTAAACCCTGATGACATCGGATCTAGTCGAAATGACGTTCTCCGAGTTCCTCCTTCCTAGGACTCGTTAAATGCACTAGGATGGATTCGCCCGAAGGGCAGACTTATATTACAAGCATATGCTATCCCCTTCAAGCTTGTTATCAAAAATAATTGGGGTACTCGCCAGAAATGGTGGGGGAAAAATGGAACCATCATCGTTGTCGTCGGCAGTATGTCACTCTTGAACATGGCACTTGTCTGCATTCGTGTCGGGTTGGGGACATCTCATCTCGTTTCTTCACTTTGCCTCTGTGGGTTTGGATAATCCCTTTCGACCTCTCATCTGCTCATTGCCTCGTCACCATGACCTCTGATCCGTTGATGTCAAATACTGCCAAGTCCACTGTCGTGTCGTTTATATGTTCAAGAGAAGTTGGCCTCTGCGAATATCAACCTTCCTCTGATTCTCATATGATCCTGATTCACAACAAAACATCATGTTCCTATGTCTCGTGTCGATGATGTGGGAAGAATTATGGCCCACCTTCGATCAAGGTCACTTCCTATCGACTTCAGCTCATCATCCAGGAAGTTGATCTAGAGACTCTTTTATGGTACCTTGGAGCCTGCATGCCTCAATGGCAGGTTCGTCGCATTCTACGTGGGGTTTTCATTATTGGCCTCTGATCGAGTGATTCTGCGGGTGTTCGATGCCAGCTCATTGATTCACACGCCGTAGATTGTACCTGTAGTACCTTGAGGGCCATTGTCATTATTAGTGGTTCCTCTCGCGTCTGTTAACAGCTCTCATCATTGGCTGGTAATCAGATGATGTTCTTGCATGTTCGACTTCAGCTCACATATTCGCATGCTTGAACTTGTACTTTGTTTGGGTCGAGATGGAGAGCAAGAACCTGGATTGTGTTTGTTGTAATCCAGGCTGCGATTGTGGATTATTATCATTATGTATATGACTCACTGATTGGATGGCTGGGACCATACCTGAGTCTATTTATTTGATCCTCGCTGGATGGCTGCGCCCATGCCCTGGATCCGTATTATAGTGTACTCTATTTCGGATGGCTGCGCCCATACCGCATATACATCATGTACTTGAGATATCAGTTGTATTTTTCTACGCAGGTTTTCCGACGGCGGGGCTTCAGTTGAACATGTTCTCGTAAAGAATTTCACCCCTCTCTCTCTCGGGCCTCATACTTTAGGGGGCATCTGTTACACAGTAATTTGTCACCGTCCCTACCATTCCCCGTCCCGCACAATGGAGGACCCATTTTGTGACCTTTGAGCATTGTCATGCCTTGAAACCATCATCAATGCATTCCTCTAAGCATGAGCTTCAATTTCCCTAATGACATCTCCTTGCAAAAAATCATGAAAACATCTCCTTTTGCATTGGCGCGGGAAGACAGTTCATCACTCGCGCCAATGGGGAAAATCCTACAAAGAGGCCGCGCCAACTGGCGCTCTGTCCCAGAGCAGCGGTCGCGCCAGCCAATTTAAGGAGTGTTTTTTAAATAAAGATGGCGGAAGTTGTGTTTCAACAAACTCAGAAACCATTGCCTATCTTGAGTTGGGAGGTTTGGCTGCAGGAGTTCCATGGAAGGGAAGTGGTTTGCCACCTCTCATGGAACCTTCCTTCATGATAGGGCCAATCCCACAATTATAGGGATCCCAACTCCCTCCTTCCCCATCTATAAAAGCCTGCTCAATTCCATTGCAAGCTGGTCTGGAAGTGCCTAAGCTTTGAATCTCCAAATTCCCAAGAGCCTTTGTGCTGTAAGAGCCTTCTTTCTTCCCTTAAGGCCGACTCAAGTAAGAAGACTATCGTCGAGACACTCTAGAGAGGTTTGCCCTTTCCCTGGCGGGCTTTACGAGACGTGAACGACTGGAGACCCATCCGAAGGAGACCGCGACATCAGAACATTGGTTTTACTCTCTTTAGATTGTTATTTAATGAATGATTATGGTTATGGTTCCACTCTATTTTCACTTATGTTAATAATGAGTTATATCCTTTCTGACTGATATATAGTTGCGTATTCTGGATTTTATGCTTGTATTCGTGTTGTTTCTTGCATGTGCAGGTGTCCATCCGTGGAGATCGTGGGAGGATCGTGATCTACCGAGGCTGAGGAACGGGAACGCTCTCTTCTATAGATCATAGCATTGGATTCCAGGTAGGCCTCCATCTTTGGTCTTTTATTCATAACTAGGAACTTGCACTGTAACATTTGATGATTGTTGCTAGACCCCTGTTGGGCTAGTAGGGATCGCCTCTGTCCGCAGAGGGGATTTACCTCCTCAACAGAGCCGGCAGAATTGAACCCCCGCAACCACCGATGAGTGGTGTCTCCGCCCCTGCACCACCGCACACCACCATCGCGCCACCACCGCTGCCACCATGCAAATTCGACTTCAATGCGTTTTTCAAGCAGTGCCGCAGAATTTATTATGCCATAAATGAATTCTCAAGCGGTCATTTTTTGTCAACAAATGACATTAAATTATATCTGAGATATTTTGTTTATATAATAGAACAGAATTGTAATTTTTTTAAAGTTGTTGTTAACATATAGAACAGAGACGTTCTATTTTTATTATGCACAGCAGTGCAATTGTTTTTTTTTTTAAGACAGAGTGATATTTTGTGAATGACAGAGTAATAGTTCTGCACTGTGTTTGCAGTAGTCAAACTATTTTTTAATCCCTTTGTATTGAGGAAGAATCTGTATCAGTTATTTTTATGGAATAGAAGTTTTTTTTATATGGAAACTCTGTCACTGTGAATGAAATTTTAAACATTTTCTCTGTGTTAAAGAAGGGAGTTTTATTCTCCTTTTATTGTTTTGAAATTTGCAAATATTCCAACAAACCCTAACCCTAGGTTAACCAATATATACAATGTTTTTATTTGATCTCAAAAACTGATAACCCTAAAGTCACATAAACCAATATATACAATATTATATTATATTACCGTGATAGCCGAGAGGCATACTGACAGTAGCCTGGAATTTCCTCTAACTGAGAAATAAAACAACATTTTTCCCATTTTTAATGATTCGATAATGATTATCGAGATTACTACACTCGTTCTGTAGAAGGTGGAAAAATACCTTCCTGGGCAGCGTATAGCTTTAAATATATCAACCAGAGAATACGAATTTGTTGGAAGTTGGGAGACCATATTTATCCTCAATTATCTATAAATGGCAAATGTAGATATATTTTTCGATATCGTGTCTACAGAGATGAATATAAAGATTACTCGATTCCGGAGACTTTAAAATATAATAAAAACTTGCATATACTTTTTTGTTTTTGCAAAATATTTTAATTTTTATCTTTGCTTATCTACAGGTCCAGATTTCAAATTTGAAGGATTCCTTGGATTCAAATGAATATAAAGATTACTCTATCCCGGACACTAAAATATAAAACTAGAATTTACTAATCGAGACTTTGGAATATAAAAACTAAAATATACTAATTTGTTAAAGGTTGTGACACATTAATTTTTAATTCATCTTTGACTATCAAATAGTGTAGTAAAAAAAAGCAGTGTAGATTTCTTTGTTTTTGGTTCAGAAGGGATTAGGTTAATTTACTTTTCCTTAATGTTTTCAATTATATAGCCATTATTTTTCAAATTTGTAAAATGAAGTTCAATTTTTAGTAAATTTGATAACTAAAACAATTTTAATCAATAAAAAAGTAAAAATTTAAAATTGAGTTTTTATAGATTTGATCGCTTTATTTGATAGATTCATGGTTAAGATGAATATGAAATATTAATATCTTTAAACTATATTATTGTTATTTCAATTATGAATGGATTTTTTTAAATCAAAATAGATATTGCTTATTCTATTTATATATATATTGGTCAATTCTTTATATATTATTTTGTTTTATTAGATATATAGTCATGTTAAGTAATTAGGTACTACTAGGTTTATTAGTAATATCTTATATTACAAGTTCATGGGTACAACTTAATTGGTGATTACCACAATACGAAGTATTATGTAAACAATGAGATACACTACAAATATCTATTTTCTTTCTAAAAAGAGATTTGCACCTTAGTTGTCAAAACATGGAGAAACATGGATCCAAAAAATATCCAATGGTAAATTAACTATGTTACCTTATTTTTTTCTGTAAATCGACAAAATCTGTTAATTCATGATAAAGTTACATCATGAGTTGCATAGTTTCAAAACACTCTTGACTGCAATTTGACTGGACTTGTTGGCCAAGTGGTAAAGACAAAAAGATACAAACAATAGCGTATCAAAACTAAGAGACCAAAACCAGATTTTCCACAGAAGTCAGAATTTCCCAAGGAACCAAATACAACCCACTAACATCGTTAACCAAAAAGGTTACTTATAGCTTGATCATTTGGGACATCATCACATGGCTCACAGAAGGCCTCATTAATGTGAGCCTCAATATGTGCCATCCTCCCTTCAAATTTATCCATATTTTCCCGGAGCCACTTTTGACCTCGTCGAAGCGAGACTAGTGGATCAATCATATTCCATTGGTTGTGTTGGATGTCATTCATGAAAGAGATAACCTTGCTTTGATCATTATGTTGATCTCTAGCCTGTTGCTTCACTACTACAGACACTCATTGAATTTATTCTTCTAACACATCAAAAGGTGGTAGAAGGTTGACTCAATCTGATGAAATTTCTTATTGTTCCTCGATTCCGTCACCCTCATCTTGCTACTCAACATGGTGACTTCGTCTTTGCCCGCACGACCCAACCCCTTGTTGAGTCTAACCCCACTAACACTGCATATTTTCCTAGGTAGCCACTGAATTCAGTTCACTGAGGAGAGCCAAACCAAAAACCAAACTACTAAGGAAGATAATCCACCAAGACTCCTAGAATACCTAGAGAACCCCTCCAAATATGCATTATGTTTCCCAAACAACTAGCTAGATGGTGTAAGTCTACCGACCCACCCCTCTTAAAACCCCCCTCCTCAATGGATGACCAAAAGCCTCCACCACCTCAAAGAGAGTACAACTAGAATCTACTAACACCCCACCAAAATGGACCTCCAAATATAAAAGGTTATAAGAAGAAGAAGAAGACACCGCACTAGGGGTGCCACTGTCCCTAAATAATGACGTAGCAAGATTCAAAGACTGACAACCTACCACCACAAGAACCCCACAAAAAAAAATCTAACTCACAACGAAAATTAGACAAAAAAAAGTACATACACCACCAAGAGAAGGGGAAAAATGAGCCTCGGATGTATGACCAACACCATAGAGGGATTTCCACCACCTTTAACACTCACTAACCAAAAGACCCGGCACTGGCCATCTCCCTCGTATAGCATCAAACTAGACCCCTCAACGCCTTTAGAAAGAGTACTAGAGAAGGACGAGGTTCTAGAAATTACCAGCCCCAAATAGGCACTCCTCCTGGAAAAAGAGCTAGCCATATCTACTAGTAATACATTATAGTCGAACACTCCCAAATACCACTCCCTCAAATCTAAGATGACAATCACGAGTGCCACCATTAGAGTCGAGTAAACACTATTATTTTACAACATTCTAGAACACCTTGGTCTTCACCCAGGGAGGGAAGAATGGCTTTGTCTGCAAGCCACACAAATCTCCTGACAAAATTCCCCGCACCATAGACTTTTCCTTCATCTCCCAGATCCTGCAAACACACCCCACAATCAAACCGATGATAGTTAAATTAAATAGTTCATCTAGAACCTTATGTAATCAAGCGTCAAGGGAAGCAAACTCAGCATGATTTGGTGACATTAATGATGTGTGGGAGGGGGGTTGAAGGCCAACTCCCAAACCACCAAACCTTTGTTCATAACCCCCATTGGGGGAAGTTTATCTTTCTCAAGATTTTTTATGCTTAAGATCCTACAAGTCCAAAGGAGGGAGCCATCGAGTGGAAAAATTGGGTTGGACTCACAATTCCCCCAATTTGCTAGCCATTATGCGACCTGATTGCCTAGCCTTGTTGTATGTGAGGTAATGACATAATGGAAAGAGAGGATCGGGTCTAGGATTATCGAGGCCTATCTCTTTGATCACCAATTTTTAATAACCTCAAAGATAGTAGAGCCTTCATTAATCAACCACTTAAAGACTTGAATCACCAATTAAGAGTCCCAGTGACTTGGATATTTATCATCCCCAATCATTAGGTTAGCAGCATACCCTTTTTTAGAGTAGTAAATTCCACCACTTTATTTGTGTTGACACCAAAATATTCAGCGTAGAGACCCAGTAAAGTACCCTGACAATCCCAGAGGATGCCCCTAGACTTTTCCAACCTGGGATTACCTTTCAAGGCCTCATCGAATTTTAGTCTCATTAAACCTTCCAGTGGTGTGACAAACATTGAGGGAGAGGAGGGATGAGATCGCTCTGTTGGATGTGAATGATATCCCACCATTGTCTAGGAGAGCCCCAATTTAAAGACAATCATTGCTTCCTCTCCCTCTGCATCCCAATCCTTAATTGTCCATTTCTTTGCTAAAATAGTTTCCATTACATTCTCTTTTGAAATATTCCATATGTTTTGCAAATAAGATATTTGGTTGTTGAATACTACTTATTTGTGCTCCTGCCATATATTCTAGAGAATAAATCCCACAACCAACACCCAGGCATAATTGATCACTGGTACTTTAAATATTGATCCCTTCCATTTTTATATGGATTCTCCAATGTTGTTCAGCAAGCAATCGAGGTATCCAAACATGCTCCACACCTTCCCCCATAGTTCTTCTGATATCGTACATTGATTAAATGAATGTTCTATGCTTTCCTCTAGTTTTTGACATAAGAGGCACCAATATGGTTTGTCATACTCTTTCCTTTGGAGATTGTCCCATGTTAAAAGTCATTATTTCCTCTTGTTTTTGACATAAGAGTCACAAATATGGTCTTCCATACCCTTTCCTTTGGAGATAGTCCTACCACTGAGCAAAAGGAAGTGTGAAACCTTCATCCATAACATGTAGGCCCATATTTTTCAACATAGGAGCTCTTGTGGAATCCCTGAATTACTTGATACTAATTTATACACTTCTTTAATTGTGAATGAACCCAAAGACTTATAGCCCCACTATAATTTGTCTCACTCCTCTACTATAAAAATTATATTCTCCCTCAACCTGCTCTGAAGTATCAGCTAGTTATGAATTCCCTCTGTCGATGGCCAATCCTCCTCTAATTTCCACCCACCAAGTGGATTGTGGCTTATAATCTCTCCAAAAATTTGTCACCCTTGTGACACCTTGGGAACTCAATAAGTCTGCAAAGGGTCCAAGTTCCTCAATTCTATCCAATATGGGAATTTTCTACAATGAATCATCCCAAAAATTAGCAGATCAACCAACGTGGATCTCCCAGAAGATGTGGTCCTGAATGATGTGCCTATTCCTTTTTCCTAGATTCCATAGTGGGGATCCCATAGGCAAACCATCTATTCTTATATTCTCATCCTATGAGAATATGTTGCTATACTTAATATCCCATATGCACTTATAGAGTTCTAAACCACTTTGAAGCAAATTCCACCACAATTTTTCTCCCATCACGTTTTTGAGGGTCTCTAAATCACACAACCGAGGCACCCCTCCAAGTTTTAAAACATAAATCCTATCCCATGAAAACAACTCCCATTTCTTGGTGAGGTTGACCCCTTACCACATAAATTTGTGGAACAACGAGATGATTTCTTTGTAGATACCTTTGGGGGATAGAAGGACAAATAATTAATACATCAGTATGGATTACAAGACATATTTCTGCAGTGTATCCCACCTGGAAATATTTAGAGATATGAATGTCCACATAGAAAACTCCTTGGATATTTTTCTACAGACCTCTATCCAAAAATTTACCCTTAGAGGGTTAGATACGAAGGGAACTGATCAGGAGATCATGTCCATTGTTAAAAAATGCTCAAAAATTAAAGTGCTCAAAAGTGTTAACAATCTAAGCAAATAGACAGTTCTCTTCACTGCGATTCTAGCGCCACAAATGGTTCGTAAAACAGAGGTCGTATGCAGAAGTTATGAAGGTTTGAAAAGCCTAGTAAACTCCAAAAACTGGACCTTTGACCCATTTTGACTTTGTATTATATACTAAATTATTTGGACCTATCAATGGGTGCCACGTGGCCCCAAGGCAGAGGGAAAACATTGTTACAAAATATACAGGATTTTGGAGGTTTGAACACATGACCTGCCCGCACACAATGTACATGGTCACCATTACGCCACCAAGGTAGATCTTACCCATTTACAACACTGCTTTATTAAATGGTTTAAATGGAAATTGTGTTGGTAGCAAATGGGGCCAGCCCCTAGGGGACCCACCCCCCACTTCATGTGACCTTACCTTCAGAACCGAGAGCTATCGCTAACTGACGGCGGCTATTCCAACAGTAAATCCAGTGGTTACCATGTGGCCAACACTTCCAGCATTTATTGTTGCGGATAAGATTGGCAGTTATCGCAGCGGTGAGAGTGGGAGTGGTCACATGCTCCCTACAACATTTAATATAACTGGTAGTTCGTCTGGCGGTTCCACTGGCGGACCCCCAAATCAAGCGGGAAGTGCCAATTTAGTCACGCTATCTAGAGTTACTCCACATTTAGTGGAGTTTTTAAGCGATATTGGAAATTTTACTATTTTGGCCATAAATCATTGGATATTCGACCAATTTTGATGAATGAATAGTCAATTTTGGGTATTCTCGACATTATTAACACATTGGAAAAGGTTTTAGAGCCATCATAGATCATCATGTACAGGTTTAGCTTCAGGAGAGGTCAAGGAGCCACTAGGGCCACTAGGGTGTTTTCAGTGTATTGAGCATCCATTCTCTGTTTTCTGCATATGAATAGTCATTCCTGACTAATTCAAGCATTCTGAAGTTATTTTTACAGATATCACATCCATTTGAGACTTTTATACACGTTTTCTTACCATTCTTGAGTAATAATATATGAGGGACATGCCATTGGGAGTTGGACTGGCAGATGTAGCCCAGGAGGGGTGAACTGCTTCATCAAATTTGTTGAGTATTGTCACATGTGATGTTTATTTCTCTATTATTTACAATTGTACAATGTTATACAAGCAATTTACATGCTTTAACCTCACACAACGAATATGTTTAACTAAGTTAAAACCATTTGTTTCACCTGCAAACATTAGTGAACCTTATGCACACAATTTAATTACTGTTTGGATACTTATCACATAAAAAATAATACATTCCATTCAGATCAAGGTTGTATCAGATCTCAAGTTGAGCATTAGGTTAAGCCAGAGTATTTTCTCTATTTAACAATTGTGGAAATATTTCTTTTAACATTTTGCATAGTTTTAATGCTTACTATGCTGAAGCTTAAGGGAGGAGAAGGTAAATTGGTGAAATTTAAAAGTAAGCCTTAGCCAAGGAGGGCAAGAGTTCCATTAGCTCCACCTTCAATTTCACCTCAAAAAGAAGCAGAATAAGCCATAATAATGACTTCAAGAGAAAGATAAATCCATGAAGAAGTTGATCCCAAAGAGGAAGAAAGAGTGTTCAGAAAAGAATTTCTTGACTTAACAGAAATGGCGACAGTCCTTTATCAAGAAAGGAATGAAAGACTTGAAGGAGAAGGATATAAACTTCACAAGGAAGGAAAAGGATCTTCAGGAGGCCATAATGATGAAGATAAATCCAAGAAGGGTAATGGAGGAAATGGAGACAATGGAAATTCACCATCATCACCCTCATCTTCATCTTCATCAACCTCTCCTTCATCTTCAGTACACCACAAGTCAAAGAAAAATGGTAAAAATAATTTTCTAAAACTTGATTTGAAGTTTGAATTGCCAAAGTTTGATGGTGAAGTTAATGTAAAAAATATAGATAATTGGATTAGGAAATTAGAGGTCTATTTGAGAATTCACAATTTTCATGATGTCAAAACCAAAATCCAATTAGCTTCATTGAGAATGGAAGGTGCAGCTCTTGTTTGGTGGGAAGCCAAGACAAAGGACGAGATCAAGAAATATGGTAATATTATCTTATCATGGACTGATTTCATTTCTGCAATAAAACAATAGTTTTATCCATTAGCTCACACGTAGAAAGAATTTAGAAGAAAGAGCTCCTTTACTAGGAATAGATTTGCATAGCCAAGGTACTTTAGTCAAGTATATAGGAGGTTTACATACCTACCTAAGACATACAATCCTCATGTTTAACCCTACAAGCCTAGATGAGGTTTGTTTTCAAGCTACACATTTAGAGGCAAGGGGAAAAAAAATTTAGATGGGAATGAGGAAAGTGAGTTTAAAGGCAAATGAAAGAAAAGGAGAAATGAAAATACAAGAAAAGAGAAGGGAAAATTATTTTGTAAACACTGTTGTAAAACAAGCCATGATGAGGACCATTGTTGGAAACTTCATCCAGAGTTGAAACCAGAAAGTTTTAAAGCCAAAGATAAAGCCAAGGTGAAAGACAAGACAGTTTCAATAGCTGAACAAGACCTAGGGTCAGATTCAGGGGATGAAACAAAAATCATAGCTATGGCACTAAAGAACATAAAGTGGAAAGAGGTTAAAAATAAGCCCAGTTCTAGTATTTCTAACTGTCACATAGAAGCTCCAAGTGAAGAGAACATAATTGAATTGTTTCATGTGAGGGTCATTTCCAAACATACCAAGGTTGACACATCGTTTGACAGTGGGTCTCAAGCAAATTTAATCTCTGAATACTTAGTTAAGAAACTAAATCTTGATACCATTCCACATTTGAAACCATATCCACTTGGTTGTATTTGTAAGGATGCAATTTTACAGGTTTCAAAGAAGTGCATGTTGTGGTTTGCAATAACTGCACATTTCATTGACACAGTTGAATTAGATGTTGTTCTGCTTGATATAATAGGTATGGTGTTGGATAGTCCTTATTTGTATGACAGGAAAGCTATCTTCCATCACCATGAGAACAAATACCATTTATTTAAGGATGGCAAGGAGTACATTGTGAGAGATCATCGCAAAAAACTAGACTCTTCTTTAGTTAATGCAGGGCAGATGAAGAGGCTCGTCAATGCAACTCAAAAGTTGACATTGATGATGATTAAATAAAGATAATTTTTACATAATCCTTTTCATGTAAATGTTGATATATGTAATGAGTTGTTTCAGTCTGAAAGTAGGTTGTATTTGAAAGAAGATGACAAGCGATTGCAGCAGTCAATCTTGGTGTCAAACGGTGCTGAAAACAAAGTGTCAGTGCAAGAAGTTGCAAAGGTCCAAGAGAGGGCAAAGAAACATAGCAAGGAAGGCAAAAGATTCAACAATGATCATTGCTAGTTTCAAAAAGGCATGGTACAATGGTGATGAAACTTGGTTAGGAATCGACACAAGTTCAAAGCAAATTCAGCAAAAAATCATCATGTGAACAAGATGCAAGGTGGAAGTAATTTCCAATTTATTTTGATTAAATAATAATGTAGAAACAATATGTTTACTGCAAAGTTAAGTTGTTTTTTTGCAATTTTCGAAAATGTGTAGCATGACAAGGTCAAAGTCAGCAACAGTTGATCAATGGAATAAAGGAAAAATGTGTCATTTCATGAAAAGCTCCAATTAATGAAATCAAGGAAATTTCAGTGGATTAAGATTTGACAATTGGGGACACAATCTCCTCATCCTCATGTTCAATAGTCCAGAGAGATTTTGGGGTACAAAATCTTCCCAATGGGGAGGTGTGATCAGGAGATCATGTCCATTGTTCAAAAATGATCAAAACTAAAAGTGCTCAAAAAGTGTTTGCAACCTGAGCAACTAGAAAGGTCTTTTCACTGCAATTATGGTGCCACAAATGGTTCGCAAAATAGAGGTCGTATGCAGAATTTATGAAGGTTTGAAAAGCCCAGTAAACTCCAAAAACTATACCTTTGAACCATTTTGACTTTGTATAAAAAATTCAAAAAAAAAAATATTTTTTATATACTAAAGTTTTTGGGCCTATCAACGGGCACCACATGGCCTACCTAGAGGCTGCCACATGGCCCTAGGCCAAAGGGCAAACAACGTTATAAAATTTTTTGGAGTTGGGAGGTTTGAATGCGGGACATGCCTGCACACAATGCACACAATCACCATTACGCCACCGGGGTAGTTCTTACCCATATACAACACCTCTTTATTAAATGGTTTAAATAGAAATTATGTCGGCAACAAAGGGGGCCAGCCCCCCACTTCACGTGACCTTACCTTCGAAACTGAGAGCTATCACTAACCGACAGTGGCTATTCCAACTATAAACCGGCGGTTACCATGTGGCCAACACTTCCGACATTTATTGTTGCGGATAAGATTGGCAGTTATGACGGCAGTCCGAGTGGGAGTGGTCACATGCGCCCTCCAAAATTTCATATAACTGGCAGTCCATCCAGTGGTTCCACTGGTGGACCACCAAATCAGGTGGGAAGTGCTAGTTTAGTCGCGCTATCTGGAGTTCCTCTACATTTAGTGGAGCTTTTTAAGGGATATTGGAAAGTTTTTGTTTTGGCCATAACTCCTTAGATATTTGACCAATTTTGATGAATGAATAGTCAATTTTAGGTATTCTAGAATTCTAAACACATTGGTAGATGTTTTAGAGCCATCAGATGTCATATTGTGTAGTTTTAGCTTCAGGAGAAGTCAAGGAGCCACTAAGGTCACTAGGTTGTTTTTAGTGTATTAAGCATCCATTCTCTATTTTCGGCATATGGATTGTCATTCCTGACTAATTCAAGAATTTTGAAGTTGTTTTTACAAATATCACATCCATTTGAGGCTTTTATACATGTGTACTTACCATTTTTGAGAAATAATATATGAAGGACATGCCATTGGGAGCGGGACTAGCAGATATAGCCCAGGAGAGGTGAACTGCTTCACCAAATTTTCTGAGTATTGTTACATGTGATTTTTATTTCTCTATTATTTATTTTTGTATAGTGTTATACAGAAAATTTACATGCTTTAACCTCACACAACAAATGTGTTTAACTAAGTTAAAACTATTTGTTTCACCTGCAAACTTCAGTGAACCTTATGCACACAATTTAATCATTGTTTGGATACTTAGCACAACAAAACTAATATATTCCATTAATATTAGGAACTCTCATGTACTTAGTTGGTAGAGCATCTACAAAGAACCCAAAAATGTGAGCTATATTCCTTTGGACTAGCTTAAGGGTGTTAAATAAAATCATTCTTGATTTCTTCTTATTTTTCCACATCCTAGAGGTTTCCTAGAAATATAATATTATAGTGTCCAATGTTTGAATTTCCTGAAGATTCGACTCCCAAAAAGGAAAGGTGTCATCCAAAAATTACTGACATGACAATGGAAAATCATCTCCTAAGATCCTAATGCCCTTCAAGTTGCTAGTCTAGACCACAAATCTAATGGATCTCCCAATCCATTTTCCTGCAATGATGAACAAAAATGGAGAGAGGGGACCTCCCAGTTAGATTTCACTAGAGGACTTGAAGGTAGACACGTGGGATCCATTGAGCGGGATTGAAAAGAAGGGAGTAAACACAAGGGAACTAATCATCCAAATCCAATTGATTGAGAATCCAAAATTTTCCAACATTTTGGTAAGGAATGTAGGTTTAACCACAGGCAGAAATTATCTACACACAAATCTAATAACGAGAAAATAAACAATAGCGAGAGCATAAAACATAAAATAGATAAACACAGAGATTTTCCCCTGGATCCCAAATCGGGACGATCAGCTTGATTTTTCATTATATTCCTTTTAGTGTTACAACACATATATATACATGCCGAAGCATACATAAACCCCAATACATTAACCCTGGATTAGAACATAACCATAGTTCCCTTGACCGGATCTACAAAATACCAGGGGCCAAAAACCACGTGCAAACTCATGCACAAAACATGGGTGGGTCCACCTATGAGTGGGTCCGCACACCAAAACAATTTTCGTCGGGGTGCTGCCCCAGACCCCAACAGTGGGGGCTGCCTCCCCCCTTATGACCCCCTTGTTGCGCCCGGCGCAACATACAACACGTGGGGCTAGTCGTGGAAAGAATATAACACATACCCAACATTCTCCCACTTGTTTTCTTTCCACAGGAGGCCACAGGAGAGCTTAGTCATTGGGCCAATTCTTCAACACCCATTGTTTCTCTACACCAAGAGAACTTCTGAGTGCTCACAGACTTCGTCAATGCATCTGCAACATTCTTAAAAGTGTCCACCTTTACCAGCAACACCATTTTAGCCTCAAACATATCTCTAACAAAGTGATATTAAACATCAATGTGCTTTGTCTTTGAATGGTAAGCAGGGTTCTAGCCAAGAAAATTGCACTTTGGCTATCACAGTCTATCCTTGTAGCTTGTTGTACCAACCCCATACTTGAACACAATCTCTACAACCAAACTGATTCCTTGCTTGCATGAGTGGCTGCTATGTATTTTGCCTCTGTAGTTGAAGGAGCCACTATAGACTGTCTTTTACTCATCCAACTGACTGCACCTCCAAATAGGTTAAACACATACCCACTTGTAGATCTTCTTTGGTCCAGATCTCCAGCCCAGTCTGCATCAACAAAACCACGAATGTCCAACATTCTTTCCAATCCTGGTCTTCCCTGGTAGCAAAAGCCATAATCACTAGTGCCACGTAAATATCTGAAAACCCGCTTCACTGCTGTCCAATGCTCCTTCCCTGGGTTTGACATAAACCTGCTCAATACTCCCACTGCATGTGCAATGTCTGGTCTAGTACAGACCATTGCATACATCAGGCTACCCACTGCACTTGCATATGGAATACGGGACATATCCTCCTCTTCTTCTTGTGTCTTGGGACACTGTTGATGAAGAGGAGGTTACACTACGGGGCCAAGGAACATCAGGTTACTATCACCTGCATATGAACCTACGCAATATAATCTCAACATACTCTCTTTGGTTTATGGAGCTACCACCTCTTTCTTCATATCTCTTAATTTCCATGCCCAAAATATAGTTTGCAGCACCAAGATCCTTCATGTCGAATTTGGAGAACAGTTGGGTCTTCAAATATTGGATAATTTCTTTGTCATTTCCAATCAACAACATATCATCCACATACAAGACCAAATAAATAACACAGTCACCAATTAATTTAAAATAAACACAGTGACCCTCCTTGCTTCTAGTGAAGCCAAGTCCCTGTATATAGGTATCAAATTTCTAATACCACATCCTTGGTGATTGTTTTCACCCATACAGAGACTTCTTCAACCTGCATACCAGTTCTTTCTTACCTTTCACCATAAAGCCTTCAGGTTGCTTCATGTAGATCTCCTCTTCTAGATCCCCGTGAAGAAATTTTGTCTTCACATCCATCTGTTCTATCTCAAAATCAAATGCAGCATCAACAGATAAAATTAATCTAATAGAAGTAACTTTGACAAAAGGAGAAAAAATATCACCAAAATAAATTCCCGACACTTGGGAATAACCTTTTGCTACCAACCAAGCTTTTTATTTCTCCACCTTTCCTTCTACATTCATCTTCTTCTTAAACACCCATTTTCTCCCAATGGGCTTCCTTCCAGCCGGCAACTCCACCAGATCCCATGCCTCATTTTTGTGCAAGGATGCCATTTCATCAACCATGGCCTCCTTCCAGAGTTTTCCATCCTTGGAATCTACTGCCTCCCTGACAGTTCTGGGATCATCATCAGTTATAGTTAAGGAAAAACCTAAACAGAAAGCAGATGGAATATACCTTTCTGGTTGCCTTCTTTCCTGAACTGATCTTCTCAAAGCTGGAGTTTGTGGCTCTTCCTCTTCTAAATATTCTTCTGTTGTAGAGTCTGATTCATCCTCCTTTAGCTCAAACTCTATCTTCTTAGGTTCCTTTGGTATGATTTCATGTTTAAAAACATCTTTCACCTCTCTAAACACCACATCTCGGCTGTACACAACCTTCCTTGTTTCTGGGTTCCAAAGCTTGTAACCCTTTAAACCATCCTTATACCCAATAAAGATGCACCTTTCAGATTTATTATCCAACTTGGTCCTTTTCTCCCTTGGAACATGTACATATGCATCACATCCAAATACCCTTAGATGTGAAAGAGAGGGTTTCTTACCAGTCCATACCTCATGTGGAGTCTTATCCTCCAACACTGATGAAGGTGATCTATTAACTAAGTAACATGCAGTCTCCAATGCCTCTGCCTAGAATTCTTGTCCTAACCCGATACCACTGAGCATGCTTCTTGCCTTAAATTCTTTAAATTTGTTTATTTGTTTAACTCTCTCTCTCTCTCTATATATATATATATATGTGTGTGTGTATATTTGTTTATTTTTTATTATTTTTTTAATTTTTAATTTTAATTTTGTATTTTGATGGCCAAATTCACAACAACAGAATGTAGAATGTCCAAAAAAAAATTCTACGACTAAAAGACTCAATAACAAAAGCTACTAACTTGCGAAGGGTTAATGGCCAAAGTTCAGATCAGACTGGCTAGTAGCAGAGATCAGAGAACGAGGCTCAGATACCCTTGTAACAAACAAAGTTTGTAAACTCATGAATATCTAGAATATCTAGAATATGTAATTATTCATTATAGGACAAGCAATATTTATATACAAGAACGTTTAATGTACAATTGATATCATTGGTTACAAATTAGGGCTTAATTATATACTTAGGCAGGTGCCCTTTCATGAATGGTCATGTTATTTTAAGACATGCCCTTTGATAACTAAATACACTTATTAATAATTATTTATTATTATTTATACATGGTAATGTTCATAACATGTTGCCTAATAAAATCCTCCTCAAGTGGAAGGGAAGAGTTTATTCGCATTTGGTGGAGTATGAGAACACTTATTTCTGTTGCATGATCTATCAACAACCCGATCATCTTCAAATTTCCTTCCCTTATTATCAAGGGTCGTATCCCATCTCAAATGCTAATAAAAAGAGTCGTGTATGGCAAGACCCAAAAGATACGAAAGGATCAAAGAATTATTTGGCTACAAAAAGGAAAACATGCAGCAGTAGAAGACTCCTACCACCAAATCAAATCCTTCAAACTCTATTTTCAGCCATATGTAGCACCATCTCACCCCTCATATGACGGGGTCCACCCCTTGACTAGAAATGAAAGAGACTTCATCGTAATCCTATCTTCGTCAATGAGTGGGCACAAATGTTTCCATGAATCAGATCACCCATATAGTGATAAAGAAAAAAAAATATTTCCAAACCCCAGTAATGTAATTGCCTCAAATAAATGCAATTATTATCTCCTCTACATGTTTTCATCATAACTCGAAATGGATTGATGTCCATAAGAGAAAAGAAAAAAAAATGAAAAACCCTTGATCAATCTTGAGCTTTGAGACCAAGATCGTAGTAAATGTTGTTAGAAAAATTAAATATTACAGAGCAATGCAACACATAAAATATGCGGAAACGCAAACACATAATAACATATAAAACAAGAGAGACAAAAATATACGTGGTTCACCCAATTTGGGCTACGTCCACCCCAAATAGCCAGTCCTTCCTTTATATTATCCAGCAAAATGAAGAGACACAACCTACAACAGATCCGCTGTAATATCCTCTGTTCTCTCTCACAGTCTCCCTATCTGTTTCTCACTTTGAGAATACACATACAATGTGAGCTAGATTCCTTTGGACTAGCTTAAGGGCGTTAAATAAAAGCATGCTTGATTTATTCTTATTTTTCCACATCCTAGAGGTTTCCTAGAAATATAATATTATAGTGTCCAATGTTTGAATTTCCTAAAGATTCAACTCCCAAAAAGGAAAGGTGTCATCCAAAAATTACTGACATGACAATGGAAAATCATCTCCTAAGATCCTAATGCCCTTCAAGTTGCTAGTCTAGACCACAAATCTAATGGATCTCCCAATCCATTTTCCTGCAATGATGAACAAAAATGGAGAGAGGGGACCTCCTAGTTAGATTTCACTAGAGGACCTGAAGGTAGACACGTGGGATCCATTGAGCGGGATTGAAAAGAAGGGAGTAAACACAAGGGAACTAATCATCCAAATCCAATTGATTGAGAATCCAAAATTTTCCAACATTTTGGTAAGGAATGTAGGTTTTAACTCTGAATAGAAATTATCTACACACGAATCTTATAACAAAAAATAAACAATAGCGAGAGCATAAAACATAAAACAAATAAACACAGAGATTTTCCCCGATCCCAAATCGGGATGACTAGCTTGATTTTTCATTATATTCTATTTAGTGTTACAACACATATATATACATGGTGAAGCATACATAAACCCCAATCCATTCACCTTGGACTAGAACATAACCGTAGTTCCCTTGACCGGATCTACAAAACACCAAGGGCCGAAAACCATCGTACCCCAAAACCACGTGCAAACTTATGCACAAAACATGGGTGGGTCCGCCTATGAGTGGGTCGACACACCAAAAAAAATTCCGCCGGGGCGCTGCCCCGGATCCCAACAGTGGGGGCTGCCTCCCCCCTTGTGACCCCCCTACTGCGCTCGGCACAACATATAGTGCGTGGGGCTAGTCGTGGAAAGAATATAACACATACCCAACAAGGAAGCCTCAATTTAAAAGATATTAAGCTTTTTAGAGGTCCAACTTGAATAAGATCCATATTTTTTTACTCTATTTCAATTAATGGACCATTTCATTTGTATTCATGATGCCATCTAGGATTTTCTTGCCTTCCATAAATATTTTTTACACCTTATTGATGATATTATTTAGGAGGGGTTTCAATATTCTCACAATCACTGTCAAAATAATGTTTTATACCGCATTGCATAATGCAATAGGTCGAAACCCGCCTTAGTAATTCACATTATTTGATATAGGAATAAATGTGATAAACGTGGCATTAAGACTGGACCATACCTACTATATCTTGCAATATTCCTGAAACACGGCCTGAATGTTCTCTCTAAAGAAGTGCCATCATGATTTGAAGAAATTCGTTGTGCATATGTCTGATTGTGGAGCCTTGTTGTTGGGCATCTCCTTAACTCATAACTCCACCTCTTTGAAATAAATTTCCCGCATAAGGGCATCAATTTTTCCACAATGATCAAGTGGGGAATATGAATCATCACTCAATCGATAGCTTCAGATCCATCGTGATCCACTTCTGAAATAAGATCCTGATACAAAGACACCAACTCCTCTTCCATGTCATTATGGTCAACTAGGAAGTTCCCTTCCATAAACATGAGTGAGGAAATGATATTGGTGTAGCGATGTTTAATTATTGAAAAATGGAATAGATTCATGTTTCACTCCCCCTCCTTTAGCCATTGAACATGGGATTTCTTCTTCCATAACGCTTCCTCCTACTTGCATCTTGATTCAAGCTCATGAATAGTCCTCCCCTCCTCTTTAGCTAGTCGCTCATATCTTCCTTCCGCTATAATTATGCTCTGAATCGCTTCCATCCTAGCCTCCATTTTATTTTTCTCCATGAAAATATTCCCAAATTTCACTTTATTCCAAGCTTTGATATTCAATTTTAGCTCCGTCATTTTCTTTCGGAATATTTTTGTCAACATACCCTCATGAACTTGCATCTCCTTCCACCAGTGTTCCATTTTATCGATGAAGTCCTTTTGATGGACCCAAAATATCTCAAAAGTGGAATGATTGATTCCAGGGTGCCATGTTCAAGTCAATCTCCTCCTAAAGTCGGGAATGGTACAATCCAATGCTCAGTATAATCATCGCCTCTAAAAACAAATCGTGAATGATAATTTCTTTAGAGAGGAGGAATAAGTCAAAGTGACAGGCCACCTAGGGTTTCCCTTCCATATTATTATTCTAGGTGTGCATGTCATTACTTGTTTCGACTTCCACTAGCCTTAGTTCCTAAATCATCTCAAAGAACATGGATGCAACAACATCCAGGTGTCTGATCCTCCCCTCTTTTTCCTCCAAATTTTTGATCATGTTGAAATCCCCTCCGATAATCCAACACTCATATTGAAGATATTTCCTGGTCCTCTTAAATTTTTCCATAAAATTTTCCATTTACCCAAGGAAATGGGGGCCATACACAGTCATAATATTAATCCATTCCCTAACCCCCCAAACAGCTAAATTTCCTCAACATGATATTAGATGTTGCAATCCAGTCATCACATACTAGTGTTCTCGAATCCCAAGTGATCATTATTCCTCGAGTCATTTTGCGCACATCAATGACCATTGACTTACTTTCACGTCAAAATATCCCTATAATACCTACTAAATTTTCTACGGATACTTTTGTTTCCTACAATAACATTAGCATTGAGTACAACACTTTTTTAAAGGAGAGGAGCATGTTAGGTCCCTATAATACTAGCAAAGCCCCTTATTGTTATTGTTGTTCCAATGTAGCCCCCATATTGTTATTCTAGTGTCCCGTAGAAGTCGATTATTTTTATTGTTGTGATTTTGACCCCTTAGATTCCTATATATACAAAGGAGGTCTTGTCATTTGTATCATTCATGAATTGTTCATTTATGTAATTTAAAGGAGGTTTCCTCGTCGAAAAGGCTATTTATCAAGTCGTCGATCTATCTTTTATCTATTTTGTGAGCTGGTTGCATGTTTTTTTCTCAAGAAAGCGGTAGATAATAAAGAGAATTGAATGAAATTTAAGTCAGGATATGCATGGTTTCTCTCCAAAGATAACAATCACCAAATCCAAATTAAACCCACCAGAGAAGAATGCACAATGAGAGAGTATGTAATTTCAGGAAACAAATAATAGTTCAATCAAGGAAATCCATTGCAAATTTATATCAAACAATGGGCATTATGAAATTCAAGTTTTATAAATAAAAACATGTCGACAGTTTTCCTAAGAAAAACCAATTAATATTCTGGAACCAAAACATCATCCTTCTGCCTAAATGGAATTTTCGACATGTTCCATAGAAATACCAAATTCTAACTTGTTGGTCCAGTTGGTCCCATTGTTTGCGTAAGGAAGTAAGAAACCCAACCTTGACTAGTCAGATTTCGAGACTCAGTTTCATATGACAGTTCATCGAAGGAGATTAACTCTAACCCCTACCAGACATAGTGGACCCACAAGATTTACCTCAAAAAATAAAAAAACATACATCCTGGATCGAGTTTGTGTTAGGTCCCTATAATACTAGAGTAGCCCCCTTAATGTTATTGTTGTGCCCATGTATCCCCCATATTGTTATTGTTGTGCCCCATAGAAGACCACTATTTTTATTTTTGTGCCCTTACATTATTGTTTTTATGTAGGCTCTAATTATATTGTGACCCCTCAGACTCCTATATATGCAAAGGAGGTCTTGTAATTTTCATCATCCAATAATTGTTCATTTATTTTATGTAAATGAGGTTTCCCCCTCAAATATGTTATTTCTCAAGTCGTTGATCTAACTTTTCTCTAATTTTTTAGTTGTTTGCATGTTGTTCACAAGAAAGAGGTATATAATAAAAGGAATTGAGTGAAATTTAAGCTAGAATACTCATGTCTAGTCTCCAAATATAACATTCACTGGCTCCAAATTGAATCCAGCAAAGAAGAAGGCACAATGAGAGAGTTTGTAATTTAAGGCAACAATGAATAGTTCAATCAAGGTCCATTTGCATATTTAAATCAAACAATGCGCATTAGGAAATTTAAGTCTTATAAATAAAAACATGTCGGAAGTCGTCCTCAGAAAAACCGATTAATAGTATGGCACCAAAATTTCATCCTTCCACCCATCTAGAGTTTTCGGCATGTTCCATAGAAGTACCAAATTATGACTTATTAATCCATTCGGGATCATTGTTTGGATAAGGACGTAAGAAACATGACCCTGACTATTCAAAGGTCCAGACTCAGTTTCATCTGAAATTTCACAAGAGGAGATTAACTCTAACCCCTACCTGACATAGTGGATCCATGGGATTTTCCTCAAAAAGAAAAAAAATACATCCTGGATCGAGTTTTTAAGGAATACTTTGACTTTCCAAGAATATAAATGTTGAGTCAAGGGTAGTTAAATAGAGACCACGCTATTCTGAAAATTTAAAAAAATGAAGTTTTTTTGTTGTAAAGAGAGCTACACTTTAAATAGGAGAAAAAAGGAGGCGAGTTCATATTATAAAATAATTAGGAGGGGCTCGATACAATAAGCGAAATCCCACCTCGGTGATCGTAAGAGAGAGAACCAAAGAAAAAAGAAAGCATTCGAGAGGTTTTCTTCCATTGGAATATGGTGTGAAAGCTTGTAAATGGTAAGGGAGCCTATAATCAAATTTTAAAGGTTACATTGGAGTGGTCACCATTGCACAAGAGGAAAGAGTCTTCGGAAATATAGATAAGGCCACTAGAGGGGTCTACTATCATTTTTTCTATCATATCCATGCAAATCTAAGCAACAGATTGAGAAAGAGAACAAAAAAACAAGATAACAAGACAATAAGAGTTACAGATTGATAAAGCCTATAGGGCAAGGTGATCTAAGTTGATATTTTTTACATAGCAGAATGAGCCAGTGGATCTTGTAACAAATTAAAAGGATAATACACTGGACCAGAGAGGTAATGCTCTTTATTTGAATAATAATTGACAATTTTGTTATTTTGTAAAAGATAGGGTTGGGAAAGAAAGAAACATAGGAAGAGACAGAGGATACTAGAGTAGAAGATACTCTAAAAGGGGAAAGGGATATTAGAGGCAAGATAAACTCTAACAGGGGATTGTAGAAAGCAGAGAGAGAAATTTCAATAGAGCTAGAAATAGGCAAAAGAATACCATCCGAAGGGAGAAAAGATATATTGAAATACCAGAGGAGGAGAACTAGATAGGTATAGTTGGTTTTATGTCTTATCTTTGGCTAAATAATTTGTGAGTGCAGGTAGTGGCATATGCAGCTAGAGATGTGCAAAGAAACATGAGCATGAGAATATTTTCTCACAAAAAGGAGATGACATAGGTTTAGGATAAAACAAGTTTTGTTCTCAAAGATTATGGTAGAAGAAACCCTTGCAACAGATAAGTTGCACATACAGAGAAACATTCTAGTTGAGTTTGGAAGGAAGAAGGGGGCAGAGGAAATCCTCGTGGAGAAGATAAAAAGAGAAGTTCTCGGAATGTGAGGAGAGGAGAAAAAATCACACTGGAGAATGAAGTTCTCAAGAGGTTCCAGAGGAAGGAATCAAGAGGAACACCAATAAATAAGAGGGTGTGAGGTGTGCAGGTAACAAGTAAGGTGAAACTTGTTACAAGGCTAGGTTGAAAATCACAATGAACATGGAGGAACATAAGCATAGAAGGAGTAAGGTGACCATTGTTGGTATTGGTGAAGGGTTGAGTAAAATCCATAGCAGAAGGGGGAGAATTCTAAGAAAAATGGCATGAGGAAGCTAATCCAAGAAGAATTTGAAAATGAGATGGCTAAGTTGAAAGCACAACTTGACGTGCTAATGCAGTTGCTACAAGTAAGGGAATAAGGCCAGAGATGAAACCTGATGAGGAGATTCAAATTATGTGTCATACATAGGTGTTTTAAAAGGAAATCACAAAATACATAGAGTTATGGAAGTATGGGATGAGGCCATTGATGAAATCATGTATGGAAGAAGAAGAGCTCGGAGTTGTTGTGCCTATGGACAGAGCAGTTCATTTCTACAAATAATTTCTTGAAGAAAAAGAGAGGAGACTAGTAGAAAGTATAATGGGTTGTGAAAAGAGTCCAAAACAATTGAAGTTACTATTGAAAAAAGAGGAGGGCAAAAAGCCTTTTTTTTTCAAACTAACAAATTATGTGTTGATGCATGGTTTTTGAATAAGCAATATTAGCAACCATCAAAGGCTCTTGCAAAACGAAGGCATGGGAAGATTTCCAAATGGAGGAAAAGAAGATAAATGACTAAATATTGAAAAGGAGGAAGAAAATTATGTGGTATCTATTGCAAATGAGGTTGGATCACAACTTGAATGCTTCTTTAGAAGAACTCAAACTTGTTGAATATGAAGGAGAGGAAGTTCATTTCTGTGAACCATAGCAAGGAAAATTCTTAGGAGAGGATGATGCAAATTATGAAATGATGATGTGCTTAGCTTAGCACAAGGAAAGAATGACAACAACATCAGATGAGGAGGAGGAAGAATTAACGTATTTTTGTCTAATTGTTTGAGTGAGATTGAATTTGCAGGTACTAAGAACCATGGAGATGAACAGGTGCTAAGGATTGTGGAGAATGCATAACCGCAATAGGAATTGTGTTATGTTAAAAGGAACAACAATAAGAATTTGGTTCATAATATGGACAACCTCAAGGAATGGCTACAAGAGTAGGGGATGAATATTTATCTCATGAAGGTAGTGTGGATGAAGACCATGAATAATATCATGCTAACACTCTCCAATATAGTGAGAGGAAGAGTAATCTTAGAGGTATAATTGTCTGGTCATGTCTTCTCTTTTTTAATTTTCTTTGGATCATTTTTTAAAATGTTTTGTATTGGGTTGAAGACAAATGAAAATTGAAGAAAGATAATAAATTGCATGTTTCAGGCTTGTGTATTAGTTCGATATGAAAATTATGGAGGAAGAGCTGGTGAGAATCCCTCAACACAATACAATTCAACTAATCTAAAGGAATATAAAGGAACCCAAGGATAAGAATACAACCAAGAGTTTGTTATTGACAAGGAGGAGACACCATTTTCTCGGGAAAATAGGGGTGACAAAGACTGGATTGTAAAGATAGTTATAAATAAGGGTACATAAGATTACCGCAAGGAGAAGCATATTGATACATGGATGACAAGGATTATGAAAAACAAGACATGGTTCTATGAATAAATGACATTATTTTCATCTAGGAAGTTATAGGAGATGGTGAAAGGGTTAAGGAGGAATTCATTTTCTTAATGAGACAAGGACACATACATTTGCAACTTGGTGAAAGGGTTCAGGTGGAATTCATTTGCTTGATGATACAAGGACCCATAGATTTGTAGCATAAACTTGGAAAGGAGGAAAAATATTCCATAATATGTCTATTGTATGTGTAGGTGTGACTAGAATTCAAAATTATGGGAATATCAATAGTAAACTTCTCATAAAGCTAGTAAAACAATTGACATTGCAACCATTTGTTGTGAAGATAAATGAAGAAAGGTGGGAGAAGACACTTGCAATTCTCATACAGAAAATTTTTGAGGAAGACAAGGACTGCAGAACATGTGAAGTTCCAGTATGCAAATAGATTGTGTTAGCTAAAATAAAAATTTAGTAGGAGATTTGAAAGAGAAAGAAGTTGACCCCTCTACTACAATATTGGGAATGGAATTAACAACTAACTCAAAAGAAGAATAATGTGGGAAGAATTTACTAAAGGGAGTTGAGGTGATTAAGCCTCAAAATATTTGTATGGAAAGAAGATTGTTGAAAGAATAACTAAAAATGTAGAAGGGGGACAACAATTTTTTTAGGAGAAGAAAATGGGAAGGAACATGAGACAAGTTTGTCTCATGAAAATTCATTTCAACTGCAAACAAAGAATATAGGAAAAGAATTTTTCAAGATGTATTTTGCTAAAGGAAACAATGGTGAAGATGTTTACTGCTATAACAACATTTTGTATATATCATTCATAGAGGAAATATGTAAATCGTTGATATAATTCAATAATGAGGAATGTAATGAAGTGAAAAATCAAATCCTATAGTCATGGGAGATGTTCAAAAGGATAACTGGTATCAAAAATTTAAGCCAACATGGGAGAAGAAACATGTACCATCATTAACGTATATTAGATATGAAGTTTGAGGAGATGATGATTATATTAAATAAGTACTTGAGGTATGGTACAATGGCAAGGAAAGAGTGATCAACTACAGTATTTGGCTAACTAGAAAATACTGCATTAGCCAGGAAGACGTGAAGCAAAAAAATTTAGGATCGTGGAAGGAAAATTTCAGCTAACAGTAAGCTGATTGCATAAGTTGTCCCATCAAATCAAGTGGCACATTACAGAATCAAGTTTGGGATCCTGGAAAATTGAATTCAGGGTTGGAGCAGCAGCATGACGAGATGTGTGAGTAGCAACAACACTGTGTTTGGGATCCCAGAGGGTTTTGCAAACATTTGACCAAGGGGCCAAACTTTTTTTCAGCTAGGGAGTCTAATGTAGGAGAACCACCCTAGGAAGACATCATTTTTTTTAAGAACCAAAGGGTCATGGAAATTCTAAAGGAGATCCTATTTCCCTCTCTTAATTTTATTTAAGGATAGGTGTCATAGTTCTAGAACATTTAGTTGTTATGATATTTTTCCCATATGTGGTTATGTAAAAATAACAAGTGTTAAGTTATATTCTTAGGTAGTTTTATAATGATGGAAAATTTTCCAATTTTCTCTCTATCTATAGAGACATTTTCTCAACATTGTTAGCGTATGTTTAAGGCATTATGTAGGAAAGGGACATGAATCCCTAAGGCATTTTTTCTGAGAAAGTATTCATATATGCAATCTATAACCTCTGTTTACTTAAATTTCTGAGTAATGAAATATTATGAGAGTATGAAATCATTTGGTTGTATTTGCATAACTTCGTCACATAGTCTCTTTTGAATGATACTCTATCGGTTTGAGTTTTACGTTGAATATTTCCTTAATTCCATCCCAAGAAATACATTGAAGGAACCATATAAGTTCTTGTCAAACGCCCATGAATGGTCATTTTCCAATAAAGAAGGGAGAGATCAACTAACAATCATCGGTCCATGCATTTGCATTGCCTTTGTGGAAGAGCAGGTTCCAGGGACCACACAATTCTTGTGCAAACTCTAGGTCTCAAACTAGAAGAGGAAAAATACCATGTTGTTCTCAAGAAAGTGGTAGATAATAAAGTGCATTGAGTGAAATTTAAGCTAGAATATTCATGGCTACTCTCCAAATATATCGGTCACTAGCTCTAAATTGAACCCAACTATGAATAACATACAACGAGATATTTTTAATTCAACTAAAAATTGAATAGTTCAATCAAAGTCATCCATTTGCAGACTTAAATAAAAAAATGGACATTGGGACATTTAAGTCTTATAAATAAAAACATCTCGGTAGTCATCTTAAGAAAAACTAGCTAACAATTGGGCACCAAGACGTCGACCTTCTGCCCATATGGTGTTTTTAGCATGTTCCATAGAAGTACCAAACATCGACCTGTTGGGCCAGTTAGGCATGTTGTTTGCATAAGGACGTAAGAAACCCAACCGGACGAGTCGGAGGTTGGGACTCAATTTCATATGACAGTTCATGGGAGGAGATTAACTCTGCCACCCCAAACTGACATATCTAGTCTATGAGATTTGCATCAAATAGAAAGAAATAATACATTTTGTATCGAGTTTGTAAGGGGGACTTCAAATTTCCAAGAATATAAAAGGAGAGGCGAGTGTAGTTAAATGGAGACTGCGCCATGTACGAAATAAAAAAAAGGGAGTTTTTTTGTTGTAAAGAGAGATAGCCTTTGAACAGGAGAGATTCATAGTATAAATTAATTAGAAGGGACTCAATACAATAAGCTAGAAATCCCACTGCGGTGACCGCAAGAGCGAGAACCAAAAAAATAGAAAACATTTGAGAGGTTTGTTAAATTGGAATATGGTGTGAAGGCATGTAAATGGTAAGGGAACCTTCAACAAATTTTAACGGTTATGTTGGAGTAGTCATCAGCACACAAGTGGAAAGAGTCTTAGACAAGAAAAATAAGGGCACCAGAGGAGCCTACTATCATCCTACAACCCTACCAACTAGAGGATGATTAATGAAGGGGGTGGAAAAGCTTAACCCCTTACATGCACAAGCATGTGAACCAATTGCATGAAATTAACATGGCATATCACAATTCAATCCTTTTTTCAAGCATAGAGACTGGGTCTCATAGCCCATGTGGGGGTGAAAATCATATGTCCCCCCAGATGAGGGAACACTTAGGAAAACTTCTAATGTGGCAGAGCTAGACCTAGAATTCTCATAGTTCACTCTGGGGAATTCTACCTTGTTTACTTCTAGTGTGAGTGTGGGTGAAAAATCCTTCATTTGTCTGGTATTCTAAGTCTGCTTCAATATAGGCCTCGCTTCATGTAGTGGAGAATAAGGGAGTCGGAGAGGGAGTGGATAGTAAATGGCTTTGAAGAAGCAATAAATTGGTAGGGGTGTGGTTCTCGAGTTGGTCGGTCATTGATTCCTCCTCCTCTTCAACATCGATGCTTTGAATCTTCAACAAATTCTCTCACAAGGGTAATTTTTTTTTCCTTCAATAACATTATCAATTATTATGGTAAACAGTTAGCTAGTCTTTATTGTCTAGGAATTATTATTTTGGTATGATTTTGGTCTCCTATGGGATGGATTAAATCTAATATTTTGGCATTTCCCCTATTATATAGTGAAATTTTTATTCTGCTATTTTTCAATTATCCCATACCGCGTTGGTTTTCCAACAAATATTTATTGCATTTCCTCCATTGGCTTGATTTGGTTTGTATTTTTCTCCATCCCCATACCATTGTTAATCTTTGCAAGGAGCCCTGGTGTGTGACACGCCTTCACAATATGCAATGGAAACGTATGTGCAGTTTTATGGAGGGGGTAATCATGGCCCCCATGGATGGAAGTGCTCTAAAAAATGAGCACACGATATTATAGACACTTTATATTTATCTCTCCCTCCTAGAATCTGCAATGAGATTCACAACCTTGAGTTCCTCAGTGCTATGGACCACCAAGATTTTTCATATTCAAATATTTTGGAAGAGGTTTCTCACTAGGTTCCTAACCTTGGTCATACAAGGGGAAGAAAGTAGAAATAGCTTAATTTGATATCTCTTCACTAGTAGATGAATATGTTTCTAGGCAGGGTCTTAAAAGACAAGAAATGGGAAAGGAACAACATATTTTATGCTTTAGAATACATTAAACATTCTTGGAGAATTCAATGATTTTCCTTGGAAAGATTGGCTGGAAAGGTAAGACATTTAGAAGTCCACCTTTAGTATGAGTCGACCCTCCTGCTCCTCTGAGATCCAATGCTAAAGACCTGATGTTTGTTACTTCTTTAGAAGGAATGGATGGAATATTTAATGGAAGCCTTTTGTGTTATATTAGTTAGGCTTGTTTTATTGAACATGATAGATTTTTTGGAAAAATTATTTATTTCATTGGATGTTAAAATTATTTGTCTTCCCTTGTAGCAAATTGAAACCACCAACAGACAACCATGTTTAAGTTATGGCTAGTTGAATGATGTATTTTGTTTTGATTATATTCTAAGGAAATAAAAAATAAATTAAGAAACAAAAACATAATTATAATTATTAATTATAACAGAAATTACATTATTAAATATTAAATATTAATTATAAGATTAACAATGTTACAATAACATAACTACATTATTAATATCATTATCTAATAATATTATTATATGTAACAACTCATCTTATAATAATATTACAATGTTATTATTGATGTTGATATTATTAATAACAACAATATTAAAAACATCATAATATTAACAATATTATTATTATTATAGTTATTAATAACATTAATATAAATAATATTAAAATATAATATTGATCAGATTAAAAATGTTATATTATAAAATGTAATACATTAAATAACAATAATTACTAAATTGAATACATTAATTATAACACTAATACCATATTAAATATAATACATTAATTAGCTATGCTTGATAATGCTTGTCCATAGATAATCATGTTTCCTTATTGATCCAGGTGGATATTGGTGGTCACCCGCCTATTCCACTTGGGGCTCCACCATTGTCTCTTTTAGTTTTTCAGTTTCGGCACAGTTTACTATTTTTAGCAGTTTTTCGGGTCCTAAACTTCCGGAGCCGTTTTGAGGCCCTAAACGACGTTTTTTGGGAAAACGGAGAGCAACATGGGTCCATGGACCCATGTTCCTCGTTCCAAATTTGTAGTCCTCGGATAGATCTTTCTAATGAGGTATGGTACGCGTCAAACGGAGATCGTATGCCAAAGTTACGCCCCTGGGAAGTTGAAACACCAATTTACCCATACAGGGCCCATAGTTTTGGTGCTTCATCTCCTAGGGTTAGGGTTTTGGCTGTTTAGGATTTCCCATTGTTTCTAAATAATAAATAGGCCCTCGAGCCTCATTGTAAGTCAGTTCAGAGGCCTGTAGCCGCCACATCTCTTCTCGGAGATAGCTACCAGTGCCCTAGCTATTTTTATTTCCATTCTGTCTGTAAGCAAATTTCAGTTCTTTGATATTAATGAAATGAAGTGTTATTTCCGCTGCATCGCTGTATTTATGGTTATATGTTTATTATGTTGCATTCCTGCATAAATCTGGATCAGTGGTATCAGAGCGGTCTGCTTTTTCTCGATCCTTCTTTGCATGTCCCCAATGAGGTCGGGGTATAAGGAGCTAGGGCTCGATCTAGTGGAACCTTTGCAAGATCAGCCTCGCAAACCTCAACCCGACGCCCATGGGGGACGAAAAGAAAGATGAGGGAGCAGGAGATCCTATCAAAATATTGCTCGAGGAGGCCCTCGAAAACAAAGGAACGGATAGATGGATAACTTCTGCTCGCATCCTCAACCACTACCCACCGGCGCATCCGCATCCACAGCCACACTCGAGGCGCGACTCCTTTAAGGTACAAGAATTTTGACATTCCCATATTTGAGGGTCAAATAGATGCAGATGTCGTAGATAGATGGTTGAATCTATTAGAATAATATTTCTATGTTCATGACTTTTCAAACCGGGAGAAGATTATTTTTTCACTCCTCAAAGCTACCCCCCATGTTTAGGACTGGTAGGAAACCTACTGTGAGAACAAGGACCAGACAGAACCCTCTCTGTTCTTGGCCGTACCAACTTGGAATTCTTTCTGAGATGTCGTCAAGGAACAGTACTATCCCATGGGGAGCTATGAGGACAAGTACATACAATGGACCATGCTGCGATAACAAAGGGATCAAGATGTGCATGAGCTGAAGAATCTGTTTCCATACCCTGCGCACAAAGTTGGGTATCAAAGATTCAGAGAAACATCCAGTGCTAAAGTATCGCAGCTGTCTGCACAGATACATTCAGGAGGAAATGGAGTTCCTCCACATCTCCTCGCTTGGTACGGCATACTGATATGCTACCAATATTGAGCACAAATTCAAACAGAAGAAGCGAGACTTTGGATCTCAAGGAATCAAAAGCAAGGGAAAGGTGTTTCCAAACCGCAAAACAAAGGACAGAGCTAAGGCATGGCAAGCCAAAGACAACCCATCAAAGCCACAAGAAAAGAACAAAGACCGCGAAAGCTAAAGAAGGACAAGGGAAAGTGGTGTGAGTTCCATAAGAGTGCCACTCACAACATTGGTGAGTGTCGTGCCAAGCAACATAGTGGCCGAGATGAGGGCTTCGAGTTTCAGATGCATGCTCGACTCCGAATCGAACTCCGGGTAAAGGGAAAGAAAAAGGGAAACAGATTATTGATGCGAGCCTAATGCCATCATATACTACAAAGATCCAAAAGGAGGAACCGGACATCTCGTAGGAGGAGGAACGCTCTTCCACTCCTAGATGTGCAAAGGCTGCCGCACAGTTCATTGTCGACAATGGGAGCCAAAAGAACCTCATTTCAGCAGACGTCGTGAAGCGGTTGGGCTTGCCGACCACAGCTCACCCACATCCATACACCATTGGGTGGCTTCACCAAGGACGAGATCTCCGCGTCAACCGGCAATGTCGCCTTCCCTATAGCATCAAGCCCTTCACAGATGAGGTATTATGTGACGTTTCTCCTATTGATGTTTCTGATGTATTATTAGGACAACCATACTTGTGGAAGCGTCATGCTGTGTATGAGTCTCGACCTCGTGCTGTTATTGTTACTTTGGGAAATAAGTTGTACAGGATACCATAGGTACCACGTCCTGCCGCTATCTCTTTGGTTACTGCAAAACAATGCAGTAAGCTCATTTCCCAAACCAGGAAATTCATTTTCCTGATCATTCGCCCCCAGGGCAAGAAGAAGACTGTGGCCACGACCTCCATACAGGGGTCCTCTTCACAACAACAACAAATGGATAAGGTTGTGGAGGAGTACGGGGACATATTCACCTCACCCACAGGGGTTCCTCTGCACTGTCAGGTCAAGCACCCGATTGATCTGACCCCAGGTGAACCGCTACCTAATGGACCAATCTATCGGCGCTCTGTTCTGGAGAATGATGAAATCAAGAGGCAGATTCAGGAGCTGTTGCAGAAAGGTCACATCAGACCAAGTGCATCGCCCTGTGGGAGCCCGATCGTGTTGGTATAGAAGAAGGATGGGACATGGAGACTCTGTATTGACTATCGGGCGCTAAACAAGATCACTGTCTGGAATAGGTACCCAATCCCACGGATTGATGACCTTCTGTACCAACTCAAAGGTGAAAAATATTTCAGCAAGATCGACCTGAAGTCTGGGTATCACCAGGTACCAATTTAACCCTCCGATGTGTGGAAGACTGCCTTCAAAGCCAAGGAAGGCCTTTTCGAATGGTTGGTCATGCCTTTCGGGTTGACAAATGCTCCCGCCACCTTCATGAGGATGATGGACGACATCTTGCAGCCCTTCACCAACTCATTTGTAGTGGTGTACTTGGATGACATTCTGATCTTCAGCCAGACTTGGGAAGAGCACCTTCACCACATCCGACAAGTCCTCCAAACACTGCGACAACACAAGTTGTGTGCCAATTTGAAGAAGTGCACTTTTGGCATGACCCAGGTTCAATATCTGGGATACATTATTGATGAAAGGGGGGTGCATGTGGATCCAGCCAAGATCCAAGTCATTCGGGATTGGCCAGCCCCAACCACTATAACAGAGCTTCGCAGCTTTCTGGGTCTTGCTAATCTCTATCGGAGGTTCGTGTTGGGATTCTCTCATATCACTTGGCCCTTGAGTCAAGTCACCAAGGGAGGAGCGAGAGAAAAAAAAATTTGGTCAGAACCTCAACAGAAGGCGTTCACAGAACTGAAAAACCGCCTCTGTTCTGCCCCAGTGCTCACTTTACCAGACTTGCAACAGCCATTTGAGATCGAGACAGATGCCTCTGACTATGCTATTGGGGCAGTTCTTACTCAACAGGGACATCCAGTGGCATATCACAGCGAGACATTGTCTGAGACAGTTCGCAAGTATCCCACCTATGACAAAGAAATGTATTTCATTGTGCAAGCCTGTCGACAATGGAAGCATTACATTTTGGGAAGGAAACAATCATCCACACAGACCACCGGCCCCTACAGTTCATACAGACACAAGGGAAGTTGCAGAATGATCGCCATCAGAAGTGGTCCACATATCTGCAACAGTTTCATTTGAACATCAAGTACAAGAAGGGTAGCACCAATCATGTTGTAGACTGCTTCAGCCGACCACCTATTGTGGCGCTCACCACTGTGCTCAACTCTTGTGGGCACGAGACTTCTGATTGGCCGCTTCTCTATGAGAGTGACCCAGAATTCAACCACACTTACAAGGCACTCTTGGGAGGTATGCAAGTTCCAAATTTTCACCTCCAAGATGCACTTTTATGTCACATGGGACACATTTCTGTTCCTTCAAGCGAGCGTGCCAAGATGATATGGGAAGCACACTACAGTCAAGTCATTGGGCATTTCAGGTTCGAGAAAACAGTAGCAATCCTGCAGAAGTATTTCTATTGGCCGAACCTTCGAAAGGACGTCGAGAATCACATCAGATCTTGCACTACTTGTGCCATTGCCAAACCGACCATCAAGAAGCAAGGCCTATATACTCCTCTACCTACCCCTAGTCGACCTTGGGAATCCATCTCCATGGATTACATGTCGAGCCTGCCTTCTACTAAGCAGGGAAATTACTGTGTTTTCGTGGTCGTCGACAGATTCTCGAAGATGGCCATTATGGCGGCCTGCAAGAAGAATATCACAGCAGAAGCCACTGCTAAACTCTTCTTTGAAAAAGTGTGGGTGCACTTTGGGATCCCACAGTCTATCATATCAGATCGGGATAGCAGGTTCCTCAGCACATTTTGGTCCAGCCTCTGGTCAATGTTGGATACCAAGCTCACCAAGTCCACAGCTTTCCATCCCCAAACAGATGGCCAGACAGAGGTCGTCAACATAATGATTGTACACATTCTGCGCATGTACAATTCAAAGCATCCACGCACATGGGACGAGAGCCTCCCCTATGTACAACATAGTTATAACCGGTCTCTCCACAGTTCAATTGGCCATAGCCCCTTTCAGGTGGGCTTGGGATTCCAGCCACTATGTCCCATTGACGTAGCCATGCCATTTGCAGCTGCTCAGGCCGATTCAGCTCATGTCCAGTCTGAAGTTGACAAAGCAAGTAGCTTCATCAAGCGCATTCAACACATCTGCCAACAGGTTCATGATATATTGGACAGAGCCAATGCCAAGTACAAGCAACGCCATGATCAACACCAGGTGCCACACAACTTCCAGGTGGGTGACAAAGTATGGCTACATTTGCAGAAGGAGCGCCTCACTGGACCCCACCGCAAGCTTCGCCCGCTCCGATACGGGCCGTACACCATCACCAAGGCCGTAGGGAACAATGCATTCGAGCTCAGTATTCCACCATTCCTTGGTCTGCACCCAGTCTTCAATGTGGATCGCCTTCGTCCTTACTTCCCACCTCTACTGGACACCTCGAACATTGCAGAACAACTCACACCAACAGAGTTAAATCCAAACTGCATGGAACAGGCCACCACATATTGTATCATGGATATGCAAATCAAGAACACTCGCCAATAGCAGATCCAACTATATCGGTTTGTCAAAGCTGGCCAACTCCTGCACCAAGGAAAGTGGTTCACCAGGGACCAAGTTCAGCAGAAATTTCCTCATCTCATGGAGGAACTTAACGCAATGGGGACCATTGCTTCCTAAGGGGGGAGGAATGATCCAGGTGGATATTGGTGGTCACCCGCCTATTCCACTTGGGGCTCCACCATCGTCTATTTCAGTTTTTCAATTTCGGCACAGTTTACTATTTTTAGCAGTTTTTCGGGTCCTAAACTTCCGGAGCCGTTTTGAGGCCCTAAACGACGTTTTTTGGGGAAAATGGAGAGCAACATGGGTCCATGGACCAATGTTTCTCATTCCAAATTTGTAGTCCTCGGATAGATATTTCTAACGAGGTATGGTACGCGTCAAACGGAGATCGTATGCCAAAGTTACGCCCCTGGGAAGTTGAAACACCAATTTACCCAAACGGGGCCCATAGTTTTGGCGCTTCATCTCCTATGGTTAGGGTTTTGGCTGTTTAGGATTTCCCATTGTTTCTAAATGATAAATAGGCCCTCGAGCCTCATTGTAACTCAGTTCAGAGGCCTGTAGCCGCCACATCTCTTCTCAGAGATAGCTACCAGCACCCTAGCTAGTTTTATTTCCATTCTGTCTGTAAGCAAAATTCAGTTCTTTGATATTAATGAAATGAAGTGTTATTTCTGCTGCATCGCTGTATTTATGGTTATATGTTTATTCTGTTGCATTCCTGCATAAATCCGGATCACTTATGGTTGGTTATGTTGTTCCATTGTTGAACATGGTTGATGTCACATTGACTTCATAAGTTGTTCATCGCAAATAATGTCACGATGTGTTCATTAACAATGATGTCACATCATGATGAACAACAAATGTCATTGCAATGTGATGAAAAATAGGCATTATCGCAATGTGATGAGTAAGAAATTCCATAGCAATATGAAGAATATCCATCGTAATGTGATGAGTAATAAATGTAACTGCATTGTGACGAACTATTAACAATGTCACAATGTGATGAATAATGAACATTGCCCCCCGGATGCGGGTGATCAGATGGCATGAAATGTGGCAGAGGATTTGGGCGGGCACATGGGATTCTACCACCGCCACCCTTCCTCTTGTCCTGGTCCTCATTAACTGCATTAACGACGAGCCACCCACTGCATTTATGCAGCACATTTTCCCATGCTTGCGTCTACTCTTCAGCAATATGGCTTCTTCTGAAAGCTTCATGCCTGCTTTGTTGCCTCTGCGCTCTTGCTACTCCTCGGTTGTCTCAGAGCACAGCTCCAGAACCAACACTGGGCACAGATGTTCAATTTTATGTTGCATAGACCTCATTCTGGGCTTACATGTTTCGCAGAGCTCCCATTGCTCTCAGGGATTCTAGTTTCACTCTGACTCTTTCCCTGATCCGTTCGCCATTTCTCTGCCTTCTGAGCTCAGCACTGGTCTGCTCGTTCATTCCCTGCCATCTGCTTCTTTCTTTTTCTTTCTCAGTCATTCTCAATTGTATCCAATGCCTTGTCTGTGCAAGAGGATGCGGTTTCGTCGCGGCTCAAGCCGTGACTGTCCTCCCCACCACCCTCCCTCCACCTCTCCGAGCTCCTCGTCTCCTCCCTCGAACTCCCCATTGGGTCGTTACCCTGAGACAAGAAGTGGTCATGGCTTCCAAGCTGGTCGCGGGATTTCTCAGCCTGTAAGAGGCATCTCCAGTCTCATCCCCAGTCAGAAGCATTCTGCACAGTTCTGTTTCCTTTGTTTACTCAACATGCCGACTATAACAGCCACCATTACCATTTATTTTAAAGAGGAGCCCCCTGAATTGAGTTCCGAGCTTCCGAGAACTAATCTGGCACAAATGGCGGCTGAAAGGCCTAGCTCTCCCTCCACAGGTGGTTAGAAAAGGGAAGCGGTCGAGTGCAGCACCTTGCAGGATCTCAGAGTTGAAGCCGGTTCAGGCGACACCAAGCGAGGCTGTTATAGTGCTATAGATGATAAGCAGGATGAGGACGACACCAAGCGAGGTTGTTCCAGTGCTAAAGTTGATATGTAGGACGAGGACGACCCTTACGCCTATGCATGTCGCATGGTCGAATCTCCCCCCTCCTCTCAAGGTACCTAAATGGCTAATCTCCATTTTTTCTTGTTTTTGGATGGACGACTGTCCAAGTTAGGCACTGGTTTTTGATCGCTGCCGCAGCTTGGTAATCTTCAGATTTACATCTTGTCTAGTTGTCGGGTTCCCCTTTGCGGGTGGCTATGTTTTTTGTCTGGGAACGATTTTGTATGCATCACCTATCTTAGTTACTGTGGGTTGATAAACTGTTGGAGTTTCATGGCCGATTTCCCCTATGAGGGCGGCACTCTCTTGTTGAATTGACTGATAGAGCTTCATGGCTATTACTGTGTGTTGTTACTGTGGTTTGATAAATTGTTAGAGCTTCATGGATGTTTTAGAATTCCCATACCATGGGTCAGTACTTTTGAGGCCCAGGCCTCCATGTAATCTTTTTGTATACTAATAGATTAAACTTATTCAGAAAAAAAATAATGAACATTGTCGTGATATGCATAATAATGAATAATGTCACAATTTATGGAATAACAAATGATATCACAATTTGATGAACAATAAATGTCATCATTGCAATGTGTCCAACAATAAACATCATCGTAATGTGTCCAACAACATATGGCATATGCAATGTATTATGGGTTGACCATGGTTGATATACATTAATGTAGCCTTAATTGTCAAATATGTCCAAACATGGTCAACCATGCTCAAAAAATCTCAATCATGGTCACAATGGTCAACCATTGCGACATGTTACCATATTTAGCCACAATTATCACATTCAACATAGTTAACCATAGTCAACATATATAACACATAAAACATTATGAATAATAATCAACCATAGCCAATTTGGTCAAGCTTAATCAATCATATTCAACCATGTTTGAAGCAACTCAACAATGGTTAACCAGGATGAACACAGTGAACCATGGCCACCATGACCATCCATGGTCATCTACAGCCAAACATATTATCAAGCATATTCCACATGCTAAGTCATATTCATCTATTGCTAAATGTTATCAACTATGTTCACCTGTGGTCAACCATAATTGACCATAGTTAGCTATGTTCACTTGTAGTCAACCATAATTTACCATAGTTAACTATGTTCACCCATAGTCAACCATACTTGACCATAATCAACCATGCTCCTATAATCACATCCATGGTCAAACAAACTCTCCGTGATCAAACATGGACAATAAGTTCAACCATATTCAACCATGCTCAAACCAATTCAACAATCTGGTTTTCAAGCTTCTATGGTTATCAGTTGATGAAAAAGAATCTGGATTTTCCACAGTGTCAGAGAATATATGTCGATGTTTCGAATCTCCATGGACATCCATCTTCAGGACGATTGAATGAAGAAATGAAAGGACCTAGGTCAAATTTATAGAGAGGAAATTTTTTAAAAGAGCCGACAAGCATTAATAACAAGTAAATAATTAATTTACTTTTATTCTTTTTTTGATTTTAAATTAAATTAAATAAAAATAATTAATTAATTAATTAATTCTTTATATTGAATAAATTCAATTAATAATAAAATCTAATAATAATACTACTTATATTATTATTTTAGAATTTTTTATTTATTATTTTATGTTTAAATTTTAATTCTTATGCCCTTATTTTTTTAGTATTGATTAGAATTAAAAGTTATAACTAAACCTATAGAAATTAATAATAAGTAATTACTAATAAGAAGATAATAAATCTAATAATAAATTTTAATTTTAAAGTTTAATATTTTATTCCTAAAAATTTAGTAAATTTAATAATTACAATTTCTATTTAATTGTCTCTAGGATCAAATAATAGTTAATGATTATAAAATCTAAATCTAACTTTATTCATAGAATTTTAATAAATAATATTTAATGATTCTTATTAAGTCCTAGAACTTTAATAATTAATAGTCTCTCACATAATAGTTAATGATTATTATTTATTCCTAAATAATAGTTAATGATTATTATTAATAAAATCTAAATGTCTTTATAATAAGTTTATATTGTAAAACCCATTTTATTTTAATTTTGTTCTATAGTTTTGTACCCCATAGATACTAATAATAATCATAATTTATTAATTAATAAATTTTAAATGGAAATTAATTAATTAATAGGGTTAATTATTTAAAAAACGATTATTCTTTTTTAATCACAGCTAGGTCAGAAAGCCCTAAAACCCTAGAATATAATAGGAAAGACCAAACTTGAGGAAATGATGATGATGATGATGATGGTTAACGTCCACTCAGACCAATTTGTGGTCTATAGGACCTAAAGAAAAGAGTTATTTAGTTTGATTTAAGATTTTATTCCTATGCTCAAAAAGCTTGGAGAGAAGCCTCCCAAGCTCAATATAATTTTGACATCTTAAAAGGCTAGGAAGGTCGGTATTGCAACAAAGATTATGAAATTGAGCTCTAATGTGGTTTTACTAAAGGCACTCTAAGAGGAATTGATTTTCATCCTCAATGTTCATATTCTCACAAAGATGGCAGATCCTTTCCATCCATGGTGTTTTAGGAACTGTCCAATGACCTGTTTCACTATGGAGCTCATGAGAGTTCATTCTAATCTTGGCTATATTAATTTTCTTCTTTGAGCTAGTTAAAACAGAGAGATACTTTTGATCTTCTAGGGTGGGGTTGATGACCTCCTTATAATATCTTAATTTTCTTTTAGCTGCTAGATCTTTCTCACACCACATTTTTTCTTTGAACTTAGAAGTAACAACTTTTTTAATGTTATTAATGTTTTGCAATGCAACATTCTCGTCGATCTCCCAATGGTTTAACTAGACCCTGGTGTCTTTATACCAACCTCGTTTAAGCCTTAGGTGGTTTGGCTGGAATTTAAAGCTAGCTTAGGAAGTCTATGGTCTCCTATGCCATTGAGCTTGTGTTTTTACAACAGAATCCTAGTCATAGCTAGGCTCTCGATAGGGTAAAGACCCACTTCTATAGGGATAGGGTGTATTACTTTTAATTTTAAGGTTATAAGTTACAAAACGCTTATGGATTTGCTCAATATTTCTCCAGGATTCTCTAGATATGCTGCAACCCCAAACCTCACATCCTTATAAAATAACAGGAGTGACTAAAGTTTCAAAGAATAACTTCTTTCTATCCCACATTACGAGTTATGCCATTTTACAATTATTTTCAAGACCAAAATAGGCTTTCCACCACCCATTAATCATTTTCTGAATGCTATAGTTCCAGTTGAGCTTGTGATGAATATCAATTCCTAAGTACCTATAAGAAGACACTTCCTCCAAGTTACTATTGTCATACATAAAATTAGCATAAGAGTCCTTCTTGGATTTGATAATCATAACTTTTGTTTTGTCAGTGTTAACAGAAATACCCATGGTAGAGAAAAAATCCTTAAGAAGTCTAAGTTGCTTATCAAGATCAGATGGACACCTTGCGAGAAGAACAATATCGTCAGCATAGAGAATAAGGATGATGACTATCCCAGCTAAGATCGTGCCAACACACCCTACTTCCTCTAAACAACCTTCTAGCTTGTCGATGTAAATGCCAAATAAGGTAGGGGAGAGGGGGCAACGTTGTTTAACTCCGATATTACACTTAATATCTTTCGACCACCCCTCATTTTTCTTTAAATTGGCAATTACATTCTCGTATAACCTTATAGCAGCCACTCTTAGCTCGAAAGGAACATTTATCTCTTCTAATCTATTCCATAGGTTGTTTCTAGGAACCGTATCGAAAGCCTTTCTAAAGTCCACAAAGCAACAGAAGAGATTGGATTTATCATTGTGGCATTCCTCCACAATGATCCTAAGTGTAACGAGGTGGTCCGTTGTTGAGTGCTGCCTTCTAGAACCCGCTTGGCCTTTAGCTCGCTTACCTTCACTTTCCAGCAAAATGCTCAACTTCTTTTCCAAAATAATACCATATAACTTGGCTAAGAGAGGGCTAATCATAATTGTCCGATAATTAGAGGGGTTATTTGTATCCCCACTTTTAAAAATAGGGATAATGAGGCTCTGAGTCCAATTTTTAGGGAACCCTTGCTTGACCGCTTGGTTGAAAAGCTTGTGGATGTGGGGGATGAGGACAGGACCTACAATTTTTAAGATTTATGTTTGGTAACCTTCAATGTCTTTAGCTTTCCCATTTTCCAGGCGTTTAACCCCAAAATCAATGTTTTCTAATGAGAAAAATTCTTTCGTTGTGAGCAGGGTTTCAAAATCCCTGGCATTTGGAGATTCATAAAGCTTTTTAAGATATGAATTCCAGTCATGTAAAGTAATTTTATTATTATCTTTAGTTTTCCTAGTTAGTATCTGCCTCCAGAATTTCTTAGGAGCCACCCTAGAGAGGTTTAAGATATTCTCTTGTCTTTTACGAATATATTGCCTTTTTTTCCTTTTAGTTAGGGCTTTGTAGATTTTTGTCTTGTCAATTTTGAGAGATTCATCAATAGCTTCCTTAATTTCTCTCCTCGCACTTTTACAATCTTTGTCATACCATGGGTTGGTTTTGTTATATATTTTATTACTTGAGACTTCAATTGAGAACTTGTTAATAGAATATGAGAGGGTTGTAGTAAAATTATGATAGAGGTCATCTATGTTGTCTATACTAGATAAAGGAAGAAAATTAGTTTTTAATTCATTTAGAAAGATATCATTTTATTTTTATCAAAGATTAAGTTATTTTGACTATAAGGATTATCTTCTATGGGATCTCTATGCATGAAAAAATTGAGAGTTATGAGTAAAGGCCTATTTAGAGTCAGGCTCATGGTCGTCTAAGATGTCAAAATTTATTATTTCGTTGTATAAAGGGAGATCAGAAATAACATAGTCTACCACGTTGCTGCCAAGCCCATGGATGCAGTTCATCTAGCTAGAATTGGGCCACTTATTTAGACCATTGCAAACTATGAGATCCTGAGCACTACATAGCTTGACTAGCTCCGACCCAAACAAATTATCCCCAAGGTCTTCAGAGCTCCTTTTGTACTTGCTAGCCACAGTAAGGTCTTCGTCTAACCAAAGAGGATTGGGGTTGGAATGATTGCTTAGAAGAATAGCTTGGTTGCTTGAAGTTCGAGCATTAAAGTCACCCACTAAAAGGATATTACCTTCATTCCTTAGGCTAGAAATATCATTCTCTAAGCCATTGTAAGGACTATTTTTATCTAGATTAATTTTCTTATAGAAGTTAGAATTAATGGGGTAAAAATAACAGATTGCTATGTAGGTATTTTTATCATTAATGTCAGTAATCTCAATCCAAATATATTGGTTGTAAGGGTCATTTTTCTAAATCCTAGCATGGGGGGAGATGTTCTTCTTAATGTAGCAAGTTATGCCCCCAATGCCTCTACGAGAGGATCACTTTTTCCAGATAGACCATAGTGCAAATCCATCTATGTTAGGGACCTTATTTTCTTCGTGCTCCCAAGTTTCAACAAGCAATATAATATCAACATCATTTGAGATCCAACTTAGCTTGGGGCCTTTGTTCCATGGAAAGCCCTGACAGTTCCAAGAAAGAATTCGGAGCATGTTGAATTGCTATTTATTACTATCTTTTTGGTTTCTATCTTGAATAACTATACCTAGGAGGTTGTCGAACTCGAGGAACAAATTTTACAAATTAGAGGATGCCAGTAGTCACTGATCTCACAACCTCCATCTCTGTTAAGGTTTTGAGGATGCTTTATAATCTCGATTGCCTCTCTAATTTTCCTTCTCTAATAGTGATCTTCTCTTGCAATGATTCTGGCATCCTCGAGATGTAAATGATGTTTCTTTTTTGTGAAGTGTTCAGCTAGGGTTGAGGTACGATATCTTTCATATTTAATATCAGCACCATGCTCTTTAAGATGTCTTTGCAATGAATGCCCTGTTTCCCCAATATAACTTTTCCCACACGAACAGTCAATCTTGTAAGCTCCTTTGAGTTGTTTGTGACTTATACTATCCTTAACTGACCGCATACTTTGTTTTAATGATCCTATTTCTGAAAATTGTGCGAATATGTATTCCTTCCTCATGAATTTGGAAATTTTGTCAGTAACACCCTTGATGTATGGAAGGAAAACCTTGCCACAATTTTCCCGAATTTTCTGAGGTCCCTTGAGTTTCTGAGACATGACAGATCCTTTGGCTCTACGTATGGATTTTTTGATATCATTCTCACTATAACCAATACCTTTAAATACAGACGTCAAGTGATTGAGTTCATCTTTAAGATGCTCTGTATCATATATCCTCAGGGCTCTCACAGCTAGAGTGTTAAGGACCCCAAACTTTTGACCCAGATGATGGTAAGACTCAGCATGAAGGTGTTGAGTATGTGTTATATTATTTCCATGACTAGCCCCACGCGTTGTACGTTGCACCGGGCGCAGCAGGGGGGTCACAAGGGGGGAGGTAGCCCCCACTGTTGGGGTCCAGGGCAGCGCCCCGGCGAAAATTTGTTTGGTGTGCGGACCCACTCATAGACAGACCCACCCATGTTTTGTGCATGATTTTGCACATGGTTTTGGGGTATGATGGTTTTCGACCCCTGGTATTTTGTAGATCCGATCAAGGGAACTACGGTTATGTTCTAATCCAGGGTTAATGGATTGGGGTTTATGTATGCATCGGCATGTATATATATGTGTTGTAACACTAAAAGGAATATGATGAAAAATCAAGCTGGTCATCCCGATTTTGGATCCAGGGGAAAATCTCTATGTTTATCTGTTTTATGTTTTATGCTCTCGCTATTATTTATTTTCTGTTATAAGATTTGTGTGTAGATAATTTATGTTCAGGGTTAAAACCTACATTTGGTATCAGAGCTTTTTTGGCTTCAAGGGGACGCCTTTGCTACTGAGGGATTTTTTCTCGGGCCTAAGGTAGACCCTGTTCAGTGGGAGATCTACGGGATCGATTCTTGTGGTGAAAGAAGATGGCGAGCGGCGGAAAGATAGAGATCAATAAATTTAATTGTCAAAGTTTTGAGTTATGGAAGCTCAAGATGGAGGATCTGCTGGTGGATAAAGATCAGTGGATTGCGGTAGATCCAGGTACTAAACCAACGGAAATGTCAGATGAAGACTGGAAGAAACTAGATTGGAAGGCTAAGAGCACAATATGGTTGTGTGTCTCAGATTCAGTATTGTTGAATGTATCTGGGGAAGCTACGGCGAAGAATTTGTGGGAAAAACTTGGGACTTTGTACCAATCTAAGTCTCTGGTGAATAAGTTGTTCCTACGGAAAAAGTTGTATAACCTGAGGATGAAGGGTGGAGACTCGGTGACAGAGCATCTGAACGCCTTCAATACCGTGGTAAGTCAGTTGTCATCTATTGATATTAAAATATCAGATGAAGATAAGTGCATCAGTTTGTTGTGTTCTCTACCAGATTCGTGGGACAGTCTAGTTATTGCAATAGGTAGCAATACAACTACCTTGAATTTTGATGACATTGTCTCAGCCTTGTTGTCGGAGGAAATGAGACAGAGAAATATGGAGGGCCAGAATGGAGATGCCTTATCTGTACGAGGAAGGTCCCAAAACAGAAACAAGAATAAGGTTTCGAGTGGGAGATCCAAATCTAGAGGGATATCTAAATCTCCTGGAAAGCTTGTAAAGGTATGCTGGAAATGTGGAAAGGAAGGGCACTACAAAAAGAACTGTAGATCTAAAGCTCCTGAGAAAGGAAAGGGATCTGATGATGCTCCTTCTGCAGAGGCAAAAACCACCTCGGATGAAGGTGGGGATGTGTATTTGGCTTCTTCTTCAAATACACATGTAAATCATGAGTCATGGTTGATTGAATCAGGTGCATCATTTCACTTCACTCCCCATAGGGAGTGGTTTTGCGAGTATGAGAAATATGATGGTGGTGATGTCTTCCTAGGGGATGATAGGAAGGCAAAAATCATTGGACGTGGAAAGGTCAAGCTGAAGCTGCAAGGTGGAAGGATTAGAACACTTCCTGGTATTCTGCATATTCCTGCATTAGCCATAAATCTAATTTCTGTAAGCAAGATGGATGATGCAGGTGTAAAAATAGTGTTCGAGAAAGATGTCTGCAAAATGGTTCGGGGAGCACTAGTATTAATGCGGGGAGTTCGGACTGGAACTCTGTATAAGCTACAAGGTAGCACTGTTATTGATGGGTGCAATAGTTCTATGGTTCCTGAAAGTGGAGTGGAAAGCCTAGCTTTCTCTGGAGAAAATACCATGCTATGGCATCAAAGGCTTGGACATATTGGAGAGAAGGGCCTTCGGATACTGCATAGAAATGGTATGGTAGAAGGTATGTCTAATTTCTCTCTAGATTTCGATTTCTGTGAACATTGTGTATATGGGAAGTAGAATCGGGTGAGTTTTCCTTCTGGTGTTAAGAGGGCGAACAAGATATCAGAACTTGTGCACAGTGATGTGTTTGGACCTGTGTCAGTTCCATCACTGGGAAAGTCTGTGTACTATGTTTCATTCATAAATGACTTCTCAAGGAATACATGGATATATTTCTTGAGGAAGAAATCTGAAGTCTTTGACAGATTTAAAGAATTTAAGGCTCTGGTGGAAAACCAGACAGAGAAGAAGTTAAAGGCATTGAGGACAGATAATGGTGGGGAGTTGTGCAAGAAGGAATTTGAAGATTTATGTAAGAAGTGTGGCATAGCACGGCAAAAGACTACTCCATATACACCTTAGCAAAACGGAGTTGCAGAAAGAATGAACAGAACGCTGATGGAAAAGGAAAGAAGCATGCTCAGTGGTACCGGGTTAGGACAAGAATTCTGGGCAGAGGTAGTGGAGACTACATGTTACTTAGTTAACAGATCACCTTCATCAGCGTTGGAGGATAAGACCCCACATGAGGTATGGACTGGTAAGAAACCCTCTCTTTCACATCTAAGGGTATTTGGATGTGATGCATATGTACATGTTCCAAAGGAGAAAAGGACCAAGTTGGATAATAAATCTAAAAGGTGCATCTTTATTGGGCATAAGGATGGTTTAAAGGGTTACAAGCTTTGGAACCCAGAAACAAGGAAGGTTGTGTACAGCCGAGATGTGGTGTTTAGAGAGGTGAAAGATGTTGTTACACATGAAGTGCTACCAATGGAACCTGAGAAGATAGAGTTTGAGCTAAAGGAGGATGAATCAAACTCTACAATAGAAGAAGACTCAGAAGAGGAAGAGCCACAAACTCCAGCTGTGAGAAGATCAACTCGGGAAAGAAGGCAACCAGAAAGGTATAGTCCATCTGCTTTTTGTTCAGGTTTTGCCTTAACTATAACTGATGATGATCCCAGAACTGTCAGGGAGGCAGTAGATTCAGAGGATGGAAAATTCTTGAAGGAGGCCATGGTTGATGAAGTGGCATCCTTGCACAAAAATGAGGCATGGGATCTAGTGGAGTTGCCGGCTGGAAGGAAGCCCATCGGGAGAAAATGGGTGTTTAAGAAGAAGATGAATGTAGAAGGCAAGGTGGAGAAATACAAAGCTCAGTTGGTAGAAAAAGGTTATTCCCAGGTACCAGGAATTGATTTTGGTGATATTTTTTCTCCTGTTGCCAAAGTTACTTCTATTAGATTACTTTTATCTGTTGCTGCTGTATTTTATTTTGAGATAGAACAGATGGATGTGAAGACAACATTTCTTCACGGGGATCTAGAAGAGGAGATCTACATGAAGCAACATGAAGGCTTTATGGTGAAGGGTAAGAAAGAATTAGTGTGCAGGTTGAAGAAGTCTCTGTATGGGTGAAAACAGTCACCAAGGATGTGGTATCAGAAATTTGATACCTATATACGGGGACTTGGTTTCACTAGAAGCAAGGAGGATCATTGTGTTTATTTTAAATTAATTGGTGACCATGTTATTTATTTGGTCTTATATGTGGATGATATGTTGTTGATTGGAAATGACAAAGAAATTATTCAAGATTTGAAGACCCAGTTGTTCTCCAAATTCGACATGAAGGATCTTGGTGCTGCAAACTATATTTTGGGCATGGAAATTAAGAGAGATCGGGCAAAGAGGAAGCTCTGGTTAAACTAGAGGAAGTATGTCAAGACTATATTGCAGAGGTTCAATATGCAAGATAGTAAACCGGTGAATGTTCCTATTCCTGTAGGTGTAAAGCTATTTGCTGAACAGTGTCCCAAGACACAAGAAGAAGCGGAGGATATGTCCCGTGTTCCATATGCAAGTGCAGTGGGTAGCCTGATGTATGCAATGGTCTGTACTAGACCAGACATTGCACATGCAGTGGGAGTATTGAGCAGGTTTATGTCAAACCCAGGGAAGGAGCATTGGACAGTAGTGAAGCGGGTTTTCGGATATTTACGTGGCACTAGTGATTATGGCTTGTGCTACCAGGGAAGACCAGGATTGGAAAGAATGTTGGACATTCATGGTTTTGTTGATGCAGACTGGGCTGGAGATCTGGACCAAAGAAGATCTACAAGTGGGTATGTGTTTGGCCTATTTGGAGGCGCAGTCAGTTGGATGAGTAAAAGACAGTCTGTAGTGGCTCTTTCAACTACAGAGGCAGAATACATAGCAGCCACTCATGCAAGCAAGGAAGCAGTTTGGTTGCAGAGATTGTGTTCAAGTATGGGGTTGGCACAGCAAGCTATAAGGATAGACTGTGATAGCCAAAGTGCAATTTTCTTGGCTAAGAACCCTGCTTATCATTCAAAGACAAAGCACATTGATGTTCAATATCACTTTGTTAGAGATATGGTTGAGGCTAAAAGGGTGTTACTGGTAAAGGTGGACACTTTTAAGAATGTTGCAGATGCATTGACGAAGTCTGTGAGCACTCAGAAGTTCTCTTGGTGTAGAGAAACAATGGGTGTTGAAGAATTGGCTCAATGACTAAGCTCTCCTGTGGCCCCCTGTGGAAAGAAAACAACAAGTGGGAGAATGTTGGGTATGTGTTATATTCTTTCCACGACTAGCCCCACGCGTTGTACGTTGCGCCGGGTGCAACAGGGGGGTCACAAGGGGGGAGGCAGCCCCCACTGTTGGGGTCTGGGGCAGCGCCCCGGCAAAAATTTGTTTGGTGTGCGGACCCACTCATAGGCGAACCCACCCGTGTTTTGTGCATGATTTTGCACATGATTTTGGGATACGATGGTTTTCAGCCCCTGGTATTTTGTAGATTCGGTCAAGGGAAATACGGTTATGTTATAATCCAGGGTTAATGGATTGGGGCTTATGTATGCTTCGGCATGCATATATATGTGTTGTAACACTAGAAGGAATATAATGAAAAATCAAGCTGGTCATCCCAATTTGGGATCCAGGGGAAAATCTCTGTGTTTATCTATTTTATGTTTTATGCTCTTGCTATTGTTTATTTTTTGTTATAAGATTCGTGTGTAGATAATTTATGTTCAGGGTTAAAACCTACAGAAGGTAGCTGTCAGTATGAGTCTTCTTTCTGAATACTTGATGTCCTAGTGTTCCATCATCTTTCCTAGTAACAAGAACATATAAAAACGGAATGCTCTTGTCTTTTTCAACCTCCATAGTAAACTTAATCTCAGAGGAGATTGAGTTAAGGTGATTAAAAAATCCATCAAGATTTCCCCTCCTATGAGTCCATTTTATGTTGGTGTCGTCTACAAATATTTTCCACCAAGCTAGCTTTAAGAGAGAGGAAGCAAGTGCCTTCTTCTCAAAATGTTCCATATATAAATTGCCGACAATGAGTGAGAGAAGTGAGCCCATTGGGGCACCTAATATATGCTCATAATATTCTCCCTGGAAGCTAAAAATATGGATCGTAAACAAATTTTTGCAAGCTTGGTTGTTACTGGATCAATAACTTCATTAATGACCTGAACAGCCTCATCTAAAGGAATCTTGGTAAATAATGACACAACATCAAAACTCACCAAGATGTCACTCTCTTCCACCCTCTCTTCCTTAATAAGCTTAATAAAATCATTGGAGTCCTTTATGAAGGAGTCAGTATTTCCAGCAAGGGGTTTGAGAATCTTTGCAACATATTTTGCCAGTTCATAAGTGGGGGATCATATGGTATTGACAACAGATCTAAGGGAAACACCATCCTTATGAATCTTTGTTAATCCATAGATTCTGAGAATGACCTCACAAGAGGGGGTCAACCTCTTTTTTGTCTTCTCATCAAGACCAGAATTCATTATCGCCTTCCTGACATATCTTAGAACCTTGGGCATGGGGTTGGATTTGGGTTTCCTATAACTACCACATTCCAAATGTTCCTCCATTTTTCTAACATAATCAACCTTATTTAAAACAAAAGAAGCTCTTCCTTTGTCTGCCTTTAGGACCACAATCTTGTCATTGTTGCAAAGGGTTCTTAGAGCTAAAATTTTATCTTTTTTCTCAAGTTGTTCCTAGGGTTTCTGGATTTCCTTAGAATCACGGAGCATTCTTGCCTTAATGCTTCTTTTCTTCTAGATCTAAACTTTGAATCTCTTCCTTAATGCTACAAAAAATGCTCTCCTTCGAGATGCCCTTAGGGGCAACGGCAAATCCTAAACCCTTACTGAGAATTTTATAGGTAGCTTGACTCAACTCAACCGATGAAAGATTAATAACCTTTTTATTCTTGGATTCCAAGTGGTTCTTGGTTTCAATGTGGTTCTGGCCCCACCATTAAAGCCAACATTCAGGATGTTGCTAATCCCGACATCCTAGCAGCATTCGGTCTTACTACCCACATCGCTATTATCACTAATACGAGCTCTCACGGGGCCATGCTCCAGAATTTCACCCTCATTTATTTCATCAACTTGGTGCGCATGAATATGCTGAGTGCCGCTGTCCACGGATCCTGGCGAAGATAAATCTGATATCACAATATCACCGTTGTTTATGGTATTGACTACAAGGCAGTCCCTTAATTCCGTTAATTCTGTTTTTTTCGTTTTATTGGAACCAAGTCCCTCTTCAGCGTGTGATGAGCTAGCTCGAGAGCCAAGCACTCTGGATGTCTTACTGGCTTCTTCGGAGGATATCACGCTGGCTACATCGTTGAATACTTTATCTAACGCTGCTGAAGAGCAACTGCATTCATGATGGAGACAAAACGAGGACAACCTTGCTGTCGGAGCACATTCTCGGAGAGATAACAACTCGTTGCTGCTATATTTGATTGGCCTTCTCGTGGAAGGAACCACATCTGTAACCTGTCGTTGCCTGTTATCCGAGCAACTGCACTTGACTGAGTTGATTTTCGATCCGTTTTTGGAATGACTGTCATCCGAGTTTCCTAAACCAAATTCTACAACGCAATCTGAACTGAGCCCTAAATTACTCACTGCAACGCGATCAGAACGGGACCCTAGTCTAACAGGGTGATAGCCGGTATTGGAACCTACACCATCAAACAAACCGCAATTCGATATTGTACTGTAGCCATCTTCTAAATTGTTTTCTGCAACGCAATCAGATTCTAGACTGATCGGTTGATCACCCGGGATGGAACCGCCACTCAATACGCAATTTGAAATTGCTGAATTGCAGCGAGCACTGTCACCCATCGGTCTGTGTAACGAGCCACAACTGCTTATTACTCCGCTGCTTATTTCTCCTGGTTTAATCGTTGCCATTGAGTTTCTGGAGAATTCAATTTTGGTCACCTCCCACTTGGAATTCGAACACCTGTTATTATCCTGGGCAAATTCCTCATAAGATTCATCTGCACCAGGCAGCTTGTTTTCATTAAGAGCTAAAATCCTAATTCTTTCAATCTTTTTAGCCTGTCTAGCTAGAGCCACCTCCGCCTCCCTTTGAGCGAGCGGCTCTGGCATCAAGAGATTTCCATAATTCGTAGTTAATTGAATTAGCTAATTTTAAACTTTATTATTAGATTTATTATCCTCTTATTAGTAATTTATTATTAGTAATTTCTATAGGTTTAGTTATAACTTTTAATTCTAATTAATATTAAAAAATAAAGGCATAGGAATTAAAATTTAAACATAAAATAATTAATAAAAAATTCTAAAATAAATAATATAAGTAGTATTATTATTAGATTTTATTATATACATATATCATTATTAATTTAATTTATTAAAAATAAGGAATTAATTAATTAGTTAATTTAATTTAAAATAAAAACAATAATAAAAATAAATTAATTATTTCCTTATTATTAATGTTTGTCGGTTCTTTTTAAAAAAAATCTTTCTATAAATTTAACCCAGGTCCTTCTTTCATTTCTTCATTCAATCGTCCTGAAGATGGATTTCCATGGAGATTTGAAACGTCGACATATATTCTCTGACACTGTAGAAAATTCAGATTCTTCTTCATCAATTCAACAATCGCCAACAATCGTTAACATTGTCATTAATGGTAAATCATGGTTATTATCATTAATGTCAACCATATTTAATTATAATTGATCATCATAAGTCCTTATCTCTAATGGCTTACCATGGTCACTTATGGTCAATCCATATTAACCATTGGTAAACCATTGCCAATCTTCATTAACCTTTTCAACCATAGTTATTCATCATCGGCAATTGTTAGCCATGGTTGACCCTCTTTAACTATCATCAACCATGGTCAAACATATTCAATAATGGTCAACCTTAGTCAACCATATGCCAACCATAATTAACCTTAGTTAACCATTTTAAACCATATGTTGACCATAGTCAACCATATTCATCCTTAGTTATCAACAATCAACCATGCTACACTATAGACAACTAGGGAAACCATGGTCAAGTATGGTCAAACTTAGTCAAACCCTTTCCAATAATTGTCTATGTGATAAAGATGGTTAATAGTTTTCAACCATGGGAAACATGGTTGAACATGGTCAACCATTGTCAGCATGGGAATCATGGTCAGTCATGGTCAAACACAGTCATCTATAAGTAAACACAAACAACCTTCATCAACCACGTACACCCATAGTCAACCACATGTTAACTATAGTCAACCATGTTTAACTAATATCAATTATGTTCTAATATTATCAAACGAACTAAGGCATGATCAGACATGGTCAAACACTCGTTTTCACCCATGTTCTACCATAGACAACCTTAGTTAGCCATAGCCAACCATGAACAACCATAACCAACCATGGTTAACCTTGATTAACCATCATCAACCTTGGTCATCTATGGTCAACCATAGTCAACCTTGAACCCATCCTCTTCCCACTCCTTATGACCAACTATTGTCAACCATGGTTAGAATAGTCAACCAAGGTCTCCATGATTGAACATAATTATCAATCTGTATTACCAATGGCCTACCATGGTCACCCATAGTCAATCCTTATTAACCCTTGGTCAACCATGGTCAATTCTCATCCACCTTCTCAACTATGGTTATCTATCATCAACTATTTTCAACCATGATTGACCCTTTTCAACCATCAACAACCAAAATCAACCATAGTCATTAACGGTAAACCTTATTCAATAGTGTGTTGACCATTTTTAACCATAGTTGGCCACAATTTACCAAGTGTTGACCATAGTCAACCATATTCATCCTTTAATTAGCAATCGTCAACCATGGTACATCACATAAAAGTTGGGAAACCATGGTCAACTAAGGTCAAACATGTTCAAACCATTTCCAATAATTTTCTACATGATCGACATTGTTAATAGCATTCAATCATGGGAAACATTATTGAACATGGTAAACCATAGTCAACATGGGAATTATGGTCAATCATCATTAACTGTAATTATCTGTAGGTAAAAAATGACAACCTTGATGAACCATGTACATCCATAGTTAGCCACATGTTCACCATAGTCAACCATGTTTGGCCAAGCTCAATTGTGATCAATCATGGTCAAACAAACTCAAGGATGGCCATATCTAGTCAAACATTGTCAAACATTATCGCTCATTATCACCCATGTTCTACCGTAGACAACCTTAGTTAGTCATAGTCGACCATGGTCAACCTTGGTTAGCCCCTCATGGCCATCCATGGTCGACCATGGTTAGAATGGTCAACAATGGCCATCCATTGTCAACATGGACAACCATAATCTATCAGAGGAAACTATGGTCAACCATCTTCAAATTTATCAAACCATACTCATTCATGGTCAACATGTTCAAACCACGGTCATCATGCCTAAACAGAGTCATTCATGGTCAACCATTATTAATAATAATCTATCTTAGTCAAGTATATTTTGATGTGGACAAGCATGCTCATCAACCATATCTTAAGTAGTTTTAGCTATAACTAACTATAGTCAACCATTCTCTTTTAATCTTCCCCACACATCCTAGTAGTCATATAGCACAACCACATTAATAATTTTGGTTTATATATGTTCATCAATGATATCTTCCACCTTTTACACACCAACCAACATATGAAAATGGCATCGATAGGAATATATCAACCACATTGACTATGCTTGATAGAGTTATCGGCCATGGATGATCATGTTTACCATATTTAACCATAGTCGGCCATACTTCACTTTAGTTAGCAATATTAAATGACCATATAACATAGACAACTTGGGAAACCATGGTCAATTCAGGTAAAATATGGTCAAACCTTTTTTAATAATGGCCTACATGGTTAGCATGGTTAATAATGGTCACCCATGGGAAACATGGGTTAACATGGTTAACAATAGCCAACATAGGTATCATGGTAAATAATGGTTCACCATGGTTATCTATAGTAAACATTGACAACCTTGATCAGCCATGTACAACCATAGCCAATCATATGTTGACCCTATTTGATAATGTTTCACTAGCTCGACTATGATAAAACATGGTTAAACGAATTTAATCATGGTCATAAATGGTCAAACATTGCCAACATGTTTAAACAATGTCATTCATTGTCACCCTATGTTCAGCAATACAGAACCTTAGTTAGCCTTAGTCAACCATCATAAACCTTAGTCAATTGTGATCAATTATGGCTAGCTATCGTCAACCATAGCCAACCTAGAACAACCCATGCTCTACCCATGTAAAATGTTAAAGAATTCAAGTAATGTATCACCTTCTGAAGGCATGTGGATCTTAGTGGACGTTAATCGTCATCATCATTATCAAATTTATTCTTCTTATAATATTTTAAAATTAAAACATGTTAAATGTTTTTTATTTTAACACTTATTAAGTCATCCATAATTAATAATTGTGTTTATAATACGAAAAAATTTAAAGCATATATTAAAATAAAAGGTTTAAAGAATCACCAAGTGTTATCTTAGTTGGTCGAGTCCCCATCATTAAAGCACCTTTGCTATTGAGAGGCCATGGGTTTAATTATCTCAACACTCTCGGGATCAGACTCTATGGTTTTTTCAACATGAAATTATCTTTTTGGGTGGATCTGCTTGGTACAAATATTACATAGATATAATATTCATCAATCTCTTAAGAATGTGAACCACACACAAAGAAAAATATTTAAATAATTTTCAAATTAAAATATTATTAAGAAAAAAATGATAACTAAAACTCAAATTTTAAACAAATTTGTTAACGCTAATCAATTTAATTAAACATTATAAATATAAATGAAAATTATAGTACCTAAATTAATTAGATATATAATTTTTTCAAGTTAATATTCATATAAATTATATTATTAATAGTTCAAGAATATTTATGAATAAAAAATAATTTTTAACTTTTACTTAAATTAATTAAATATATAATTTTTTCAAGTTAATATTTATATAAATTGTATTATTAATGGTTCAATAATATTTATGAGAAAAGAATCATTTTTAACTTTTTAATTTATTAATTATTAAATTCGATAAATCCATGGAAATGCAAAACCTTTTGCTCAAATGTTTTTCAAATTTTGCTAACTCAAAAGAATTTGCACCTCACTGAATTTGATCTTTATCAATCTTGATAAATGTTAGTGAATAGTGATAACTATAATGTATATTCTTATAATTACTTCCTTTATACAACTATATCCTTGTAAACTGTTAAAGACTTAATCAATACAATACGATGTTATCATACCCATCATGTATTTTTGTGGCTTTGATTATTATCAATGCTTCTCCACAAAAGCATGTCTCAATGGAAAACCCTTTCTTTGTCATAATTTTAATTTCACTCAGATGATAATTTTCTTATTCTTTTTAATTAATTTGTTTTCTGATTTTAGTATTTTTAATTTTCGTTATATTGTAACGGAGTTACAATAATTCATTATGACTAATAAACCAACTACAATAAATAACACAATATTAATAGATAATTAAATTAAATTATAGGCCAACTATAATAAATAACAATACGAATAGATAAATTAAATTAAATATCATAACAATATTAATAAATTAATTAAATTATTATTTTTAAATTATTTATTTATTTTGAAATTGTTTTTTAATTAATATTAATTGTCATAAGATACGAAATTTTTCATTTTTTTAATATAGTTTCACTAAAGTATTAATTATTTAATAAATAGTATTTATATTATTTTTTTAATATAATAGTAAACCATGAGATTTAAAACTATTCCTAAGTGACTCAAGATTCATATTCTTTGGATATGAAGAAAATATATATAAAAAGTAAAAAGCTACTCTCATAAATCATCTATAAATTATTTAAAAAGACATAGCTTTTAAGTATTCTCACTTTCTATTTATCAATGATAATTCAATTATAATAAATTAAAAATATATATTTTTAAATATTCTCACTTTCTATTTATCAATATAATTAAATTATAATAAATTTTATTAAACAAATAAAAGCATAAAGTTCGTTAAAAAAAACACAAGTGGAATCCCTTGCTCATTACTTCATCAATGAGTTCACGTTGGTCCAATTCCTTATTGCTTCACACATCTCAAAGCCAAGTGGATAATAAAAATGAAATCAAGCTGGTGGATGTAAATTAATTAATTAACTAGTGGCAGAAAGTTAATTAGCCATGATACCGCACCATCATGTCTTATCCGGTGACATTGAAATAAAGCTAATCCAAATTATTCCCACAAATTTGAGGACCCGTAGGAACGTTGATGAGCACATATTTCATTACCCATGCTACCCCAGCATCAGATCAGATCTGATCACATTAAAATAAAGCTAATCTCAATTATTATCATCAGGATAGAGCCCACAAAGTTTGACGAACAAGAAATCCACCTCATCGTAATGGATATTGACACAGCCTGCACAGATTTCATTGATTTCATTGGTATATATTTCAATTTAAATGTGTATTGAACTCTGGAATATTTGGTTAGACAATTAATCTGGGGATTAATATGGAGTTAGTTTGTATCAGGATGATTAGTTGTTAGAGTCCAATAAAATATAGAAATTCCTAATTCAATTGTTTCCTCTAATTCAATTGTTTCCTCTATGTATTTATATGTACATTATGTGTATTATTCATTGATTTTGTACATATTTATATATACATTATGTACATTATTCATTGAGATCAATATTTAATATAGTTGATTTTGGTTTCTAATGTTGTGTATCTTACAATGGTATCAGAATAGAAGTTTATTCGTTTTGTTGATTTTGTTGAGTCATTTGTTTTATGGCCTTCCTGGGCGCCCCTCTTTTCACATACTTTGAACTCATTTTCATCAATCCATCTATGGCATTATGAAAAAGCTAGATAACTGAGAACCTGTGGAGAGTAAGGTGTATCTTTGAATTAAAAGGAGAAAGAGACATGTGGAATCTATGTTGAAGCAAGAAAAACCAGTTACCTAAGAAGTTTGAAATGGAGAAATAATGTTGTAGCATAAAAAAAAAGTATGAATTATTATTTTAATCGAATAATTTTTTTTATTAATATTCAGGAAGTGTAGCATAGAGACACGGTGATAAAAAAAATGCAGTCGAAGAGTGGGAAACCCCTTTCAAGAAAGATTTTTTTTAAGTAAAATATTATGGACATTGGAGGTTAAAAGGATATTGTAAATATATTTTGCATGCTGGAATTGATGATGAAAATGTGGCAAAGATTTATCAAAGGGCAAAAGCAATGAAAGAAAAATCACCGAATTTTAAAATTTTATATGAGGTATTTTCAAGAATTTTAGATCAAGGAATATATTTCTTTGATTTTTATTATTACTTCAAAGTTCATGAAAGTGAAAGTATAAAAAAAAAAATTACAGAATCTTTTGACAAGGATTTGTAAAAAATAAATGAATATGGAGACATTTTCCAAAATATGAGACCACAAGTAAGGTGAGTACATTTCCTATATATTTTATATTACTTTCAGAATCAACATATTTATGTGGAAGTAGGCAAAGCCAGAAAAGCAAAAATGAACAAAGAAAAAAACAGAAACGTGAAATTGAACAAAGAAAGAAGCAGAAAGGTGAAAGTAAACAGAGAAAGAAACAAATAAACATGAAAGTTAATAGGAGAAAAGTTGGTGAGTATCAAGTAAATGGAAACACTATCAAAATTGTGATTAAAGAAAATATTATCATTTCTTTTATTATATTTAAGAAAAATAAAATGATTAAAGAAAGGTGAAATGAGAAAGTAAAAGTAAAAGTGCTTAATTCTGAAATTAATTAACTTGGAGTTAAAATTGGTGGAAACAATTATATTTGAACCTAGTTCTCTTTTGTATTATTTTTGGAGGCCACCATCAAATAACTAAGCCAATTTTTTTTTTAAACAAAAGGAGGAAGGGATTTATATTTTCTTTTAGAGTAGTACTTCACATATTTGAAAATTTGAAAAGGATTTGTTTGAAGAATATTTTGGTTGTTTGGTATATGAAAGAATTCACTATGTGAGTTCATGTGTATGTCAAGTGAAGTTTAAATTATAAATTTTTTAAGTATAAAATCAAGTAAAGAAAAGACATTGTGGTTAGAAGAGTTCATTTAGTATGTTAAAAATCACAAGGTTACAAGTTCAAATTTTTGTGAAAGAAATTTTGGAAGGCATTTTGGAAGTTGTCATAAGAAGAGGACATTTTGTGTGGAGAAATTTCACTTTTATTTGAGCATGTCATTATTTGTTATCTCGTGAATTTTTGTTTTCAATTTACATTGTGAAACAGGTGCATTTTTGGTCGAACCTAACACCCGAGATTAACAAAAAATGGATCAAATTAAAAATATATTATAAATTTTAAATAATCACATTAGTTCTACTTCTAATGAAACTGTAAATATCAGCAAAGTAACTCTTTTTGATATCAAAGTCTCCTTACATGATGCATTGGAAATAGTTGAATTTCTCCATATTGAGTCTCAAGTACATCGAGACGATCTTCATTCCAAACAGTAGTCGAAGAGTCCTGAAGTCATTTCAAGGCAAAATTTAGATGCAAGAGAAAATCATGATGAGAAACATGTCATTCCTAAGACCTTTATAAGACCGTGAGACGAAATTATATATAACAAACATGGAACTGGTTTGGGGTATAACAAGTATATATTGGATGTATCTTCTCGTATTTCTGATTTTTATAGACCTATAAAATTTTGTAGTACTGGATTTCTAGATGGTGTTGTTCCAGAACAAGTTGATCGGTGTCATCATTGTAACATATTTGGACATGTGAAAGATCAGTGTTTTGATCTTCACAAGTGTGAGCATTTTGGAAATCAAAATCACTATTCAAACAAACATTCCATAGATACGACTACTACACGAGAGAAACTAAATTTCGGATGGATTCCTTCTTGGGATTGGTCGAAAGTAGCCAAGAATATTTACAGATCATACGGTGGGATATGTTTGAGAGTGTTGACGAGCCTTGTAGTGATGAATAATACTTCATCTTCTCACACTCTATCCGACAAGGGGGGAATTGATAGAGTTGTGATGGTCTGCTATAGGTTTGAAGATTTGTCAAGCAATTTGTCAAGCGTCAAGTGAGCCTGAGTCAGAGATCCACAAGTGAGCCTGAGCCACAACCTGTACCAGTTAGAGCAAGAGTTGTAGCCAAAGAGACTTCATTTTTTTTCTAAATGAGTTGTTTTTAAACGAGCACTTCCATATTTGGAATTGTTCGAGGAAATACATTGAAAGTTTTAGAGTTTGTGGTCACCTTAAAACCACATTTTTTGTTGTTCTGAGAAATATTATGAAGGTTCCAAAGTTGGTGTTGTTTGAGACCTTGATTTCTCCCACATTGGTTTGCGGTCATCCTTAAAAACCATTTCTGAGAGACATTCAACTCTTGGCTAAGATGCATTTTTTTCATTTTGAGCTCTCATTCTTAGACTTTGATACATCCCTTTGGATTAAGAGGGGAATGTTACAAAACTAATCCTTGGGATTAAGGTTGGTTTAGTTTGTATTAGGATGATTGTTTATTGGTGAGCCCTAGTATTTCACTAAGAGTCCTACAACTCTGAGAGACTACTCAGTTCTAATTATCAACCCAAGGTTCATACAAACTTGGAGGTGACAATGTTATATGTTGATCAAATGAGCTCTACTCATGCCATCCTCATCTTAGTTCTACTTTGAGGTGCTAGGAACTATTGTTACTCTCAGAGAGAGAGAGAGAGTCTATTAAACTTCTAATTGCAACTCAATATTGAAAACAAATCATGAACACTATTTTTTGTGCAAGAAAGGAAGCCATACTAGATTTCACTCATTCATCTAAATAACCTCTACTTTTGCAAGGAAGAAACTAGAACTTACTCTAGCTGCAAGAAAGGAAATTATACTAAATTGAATTCATTTTCTTAACTACTCAACCAAATTTCAAGAGGGGAACTAATTTACCTTCACACACACACGGAATTAATCATAAATAACTCTTACCTACTTCATGCTAGCTACTATGTTAATGATGTTATTTCTATGATGGGCTAACACACTAAAATTACTCTATTTTGCAGCAAAGTGAAAAGGAGTTTGAGTGGCCTAGAGGTATCCTTGAACCCATAATTTAGATTTGGTGGTAAAATAAGGCCTATACTAAGTTCAAAAGAGGTGGAGGATCAATTATGAAATGAAGAATGTAGCTCCCAGCGCCGCTACAGGAAGCTACTATAGGATCCCTGTTTTGCTACAGGAGGTCCTATAATGTTACATGAAATAGGCCAAGAGGGTTTTGAGGCTGGAAATGGTGGAATGGAGGTGAGGAAAAGTGAGGGAAAGGTGTATCTCAGTGGATGAGGGGTGACCAACTCCCTTGTCCAAGCTCGGAACCCTTAGACGGCACGTCTTACACCAAGAAGGCTGCTGACGGTGATTATGAATATGGTATTCCAAACATGGTTGTGGGTAGCAAAATGGAAGGGAAATTGAAGGATGGTTGAAGTCCAAGATGAAAGTGTTGAAAGGGGTCCTTATTTAAAGTTGTGCTCATTCATGCAACTAGTACATACACTCATGCATTGACCTTAAACAAGCTATCATGTTAAGCAATGGAAAAGATGAGTTGAATTAAATTCTTAACTTAAGCTAACATTCGCCTAAAACATAAATCCAACCTCTAATCTATAGAAAATTCATGATAAAGATAATGAAAACTACTTTATCATTTCCAAGAAATCATAAACTAAATACTTTTGATATGTGGCTAGAGGCCTTTCTCCTCAAGCTCCAACGAAAGAGGTGTGAGAGAGAGACTTCCAGCACATTTTTTATGGTCTTCTAATGCTACCAGAATGTAATGATATCAACTAAAATATTGAAGCATAAAGGAAGCATAAAGATACAAAAGAGTGATTAAAACCCATGGATTGGGCCCTAACCCACAAGCTTTAGTCCTTTAAAATCAAATCAGTGAGAGGAAAACCAACTTCTCAATCTCATTTCATAATAGGTCTCTTACATCAAAATGATAGTACATATATATATATATATATATATATATATTCCAGAGTCAAGAGCTCTCTAGCTGCCTATGAAAATCGAATCCTAGAGAGATTTTTATCGTGTTTATTTATACTAATGGGTAGCTACCAACAAATCCCTAAAAAGTAGGAATTTGTCTCCTTGATCTTCGAGAGGTGTGGAGTTTGGATCCCTTTTAACATTCACTTGCTCAGCATCATTTTACTTCGAATTGTTGGAGGAGGATCTTAGGTGATCTTGGGTTGTTTGTGGAATCTAAGAAGGTGGAAAACCTTCCTATAATTTCATCTTGTTGTCTACTTCGAGACCTGACCTAGAATCTGACTCAAAAATAGATTTATTTCCCTTATTTCCTACAATTAAACCATGTTAGGCTTCAAGTCATGACAAACCTCTTACACATTTCTCACTACGAAAAATATGAAAAAATGTAATCAAATGTGAGAGAGAGAGAGAGAGAGAGAGAGATTTAATAAGCTAAAAGGTTACCAGTGTAACCCCTTAAGATATACCTAATGATGAGCCTCATAATCACCCCCTTACTGAAATGGTTTCTCATCCTCTAAGAAACTCATTCCTCTCTCCTGATTTCCTTGAAAGCTCATGTAGCTTCCCTAACATCGCAAGGTAGCTCAACATTAGTCTCGTCTGGGGGGTAGAACCCTGTATTATTTTATGCTTCCTCCCACTCCTTGTGGTCCTCTATTTGATCTCTCCCTTCATGTAGCCCTAGCATCAAAGTTGAGCTTAGATTCAATCCTATCCACTGTATTTTTATTCTCTGCATTTCTCTCTTGTAGAAGGGTGTATTTTCTATGGCAACTTTAAATCTATCTAGAGTATGGTTCTCCTTGTTCTTCAAAACAAGTGGTAGTGCATGCCTTATTCTTTGGCATGCCTCCACACTCTCTTCTCCTATAAATGTGGAGGTTTCATCAAAATGTGATATTTCCTGTGTTTGGGTGTCAATGTATATTAATGAAAGGTCAACATCATTAGAGATAATTTGGTGATTGTTGATGATCCATCTAGGACTTATGAGTTCTTCCCTGATTTGTAGGGGTTCTATTTATTCCCTCTTCAAAACTCTCTTGACCTCTTCAGCCATTTTATCTTCATATGTTACTAAAGGTGCTAGGGCCATTAACTGCATATCACCCAACGTGGAATTGGGGTCCCAAATATTCATGTCAGTCAAAATGAGGTTGTGCATGTAAAATTTGTTGGGTGTGGAGCTTGATTATCTTGTTTATTTTATATCACAGTGTTGGACCCTTATACCTTAATGGGGTGGAAATGCCGCCCGTAATTAAACGCTGCTTGGGGGGTCCAGGGGTTTCAAGGGAAGCACCCCCAAAGCTAAAAATAGATGTAAAATTTCCTTGTAGAAGTATAGTAATTTCTAGTCAATCTGGGCCGTTCATTAGGTGGATGATCTGACGGTAGAAGTTATGTTTAGTTTAGGTTTTTTTTCCCTAGAAGGCAACCCCTTGCTTTGTATGAGTGTATTGTATTGCGGTTGTGTATTGTATGTGTATTCTCAGAGCGAGAAATATATAGGGATACTGTGAGAGAGAATAGAGGATATTACAGCGGATCTACTGTAGGTTGTGTCTCTTCATTTTTTTGGATAATAGAAAGGAAGGACTGGTTGTTTAGGGTGGACGTAGCCCAAACTGGGTGAACCACGTATATATGTGTCTCTCTGGTTTTTATGTGTTTTTTGTGCTTGTGTTTTCTGCATATTTTATGTGTTGCATTGCTCTGTAATATATAATTTCCTAACAAAATTTTAACATCCTAGCTCTCTCTTCAACACTAGAATTCCTGCAAAAATCAATGAACTATCTATAACTTTGAAATGTTAAAGAGCCTTGTTGTGCTAAGTTCTTAATATAAAATTTCAACCACGTCTCTTTCAAGTAAACTACATAATAATTAGAATGGTGTATGTATTGCATGTCCTCCATGCAAAGATTTTCCATAACGGAAAGTTGTGTGTCCTTTTGTTGCAACTGCCACTTCAGCCTCATGTTCTCTTCTTGTTTTTCTTGTAACTGCTCTTTCAATAGTAATTCTTTGAGTCTAATGCTAGGTCCTTCCTCATCTCAAAACGTTTCTCCTCCATTAACCCCACATCCTCAACATTTATGGATTTGGTAATTTTCATCCACCTATTGGTGCGCCCCATTTCTTCCTCTAGCTCATAAAAGAGAGGGATTGAGAGCTTCTCAGGTATTAGTCTTCCTCCCTCAATGAACTTGTAGTAATATCTCAAACTAGGTTGTGGGGTAGGTTCTTGGAATTTTGTGATGTATTTTTGGAAAGTTTTTGCAGAGGATTATTCCTCTTGTGCTTGTTATTTTACAACTTATCCCTCCTCTTGCACCTCTTGTCCTTCAATTTGGGCACTTTTCCCCTGTATTGGTGCCTTCTTTCCTTCTTCTTGTGGACTTTGTTCTTCCTGTATCACTTGTTGTCCTTCCTGTAGCAAACTCTGTTTTTCCTGTAGCACCTCCTTTTCTTCCTGTAGCACCCCCTTTTCTTCCTGTAGCACTTTATTTTCTTCTACTTGGAGGTCTATGGGTACTTCTGACTATTTTAAGCATGCTTCTCTAGTAAAGTGCCTCCTGAAATAGGTCATGGGTGTCTTAATTTTGGTCCTTGGGGAAGTTGTTTATTCAATCCTGCCTTCCTCTAGACCTATCTCTTCCTTCTTGCTAGGGGACTCTTCAATGGTAATGGGGCCCTCTGTTGGAGTCTGAAGCCTTCCTTGTTTCACCCTCGTGCTCTTTCTTGTCTTAAAATACATAGGATTTTGTCTTGGTCTTTACTTCTTGGGCTTAACAGGGGTGCTCAAAGTGGCTAAGGTGGCAGCCACCTCATCCTCAGTGTTTCCTGGTGATAGAATAGTTTTTTGAGGGGATATTTCAGTGGTTTTTTTGGGGCTCAAAGCCTCCTTTTATACTTCCTCAATAACTTTCCTCTATGACTTTGTATCCTCTTTTTTCCCTCCTTTGTACTTGTTTTCTATTCTCTTTCTTCCTCTGTGCCCATCATTCTTCCTCTTTTTCCTTAGTTTCTTCCTCCTCTGTTGTATTATCCTTATCTCCAAGGCTAGAGGTAGGGGTATCTATAGGAGTGATATTTTGGGTCCCTATTACAAGATCATTTTAATCTACAATGTGAAGAAGGAAACATACGGAAGTGTTAAGAAACACAAGGCCATATTTGTGGCCAGAGGGTTCTCTTAGGTGGATGGAATTGATTATGAGGAGATCAGATCTATCCTTTCAATTTCAACACATATGGGATGGAATATACATCGGATGGATGTAAACACAGCCTTCCTCAATGGAGTGATTGAGGAAGAGGTGTACATTAAGCATCTGGAAGGATCTGAGACCTTCGACTGAGAGTTGCATGTGTGAAAACTTGAGCAAGATTTCTATGGACTGAAACAAGCACCTCGTGCTTTCTACACCAGGATCGACAGTTACTTCACTGGTTTTGGCTTCACCAAAAGTGAAGCAGATGCGAACCTTTACCATATTGTAGTAGAAGGTAAATTATTGATTTTTGTATTATATTTCGATGATTTGATTTTGACAAGTGATGAGTAGCTAATCAAATATTTCAAATAGGATCTTGCAAGAGAATTTTAGATGAACGATATGGGGCTCTTGCATTATTTCCTTAGCTTGGAAATTTGGCAAAGGGATGGGGAAATATTTCTGTCTCAGGGAAAGTATGCCAACGAGATTCTGAAGAAGTTTTAAGTAGCAAACCCATGGATAGTACTCTATCAGGGAATTTTAAGAAGTAATATGCTACTTCAGGTGAAGTGGTAGAAGCTACCATCTATAGGAAGCTTGTGGGTTCACTCATGTACTTGGTGAAAACACAACCAAACATGTGATATGCAGTTAACCAGCTTACTCAAGCTATGGTTAAGCCTATCGAGCTCTACTAGAAGGCAAGAAAACATGTGTCAATATACCTCAGAGTCACAACTCAATTTGGGCTATGATATAGGTGGACAGAGGGAGTGAAGCTTCAAAGATTCACATATGCAGATTGTACAGGGAGTCCATTTGACAAGAAGATAACATCAAGGGGCATATTTAGTATTGGGTCAGCATCATTTTCCTGGTACAGCAGGAACCAATGATCAGGTGCACTCAATTCAATAGAGGCATAGTACATGGCTGCTAGTCAAGAAACTTGTGAGGCTATCTAAATGAGGAAGATCCTTGTTAGGTTGTTTGGTCAGCAGATGGACTTGACGGTGATCTATTGTGACAACCATAGTTGCATCAAACTCTCGAGTTAATCCAATTTTTCATGACAGGTTCAAGCATAATGATATCGGGTATCACCATATCAGATATTGTGTGCATAGCAGGATTATTTCATTAGATTACATTCCTACAGAGGAGAAGGATGCAGACATATTGATGAAGGGACTACTAAGAGGAAAATTCAAGTTCCACAGAGGCAACATCAGGGTAGCAGACAATACCTTTCTTGTTGAGAGGGAGTGTTGAAAATGGCAACAAGAAGAGGCTTATAATTTAATTTTCCCTTAATTAAATCAGAAGGAAATTGTAATTTTGCATCACATGACAACTTGTATGAGTTAACTAAGTCAGGAAAACTTAGTTAGCTCAGTCAATTCGAGTTGAGGGTCAAACTAGAGCATGTAGACTATTCCCTAAGTTTTAGCGGGGGCAGTTACAATTTATTTTGATTTGTAATTAATTAAATTAATTATTTGAGTTAAAATCAGTTTAACTAGTTCTAACTAATGGAGGAACTAGTGAAAGGTCCAGTGAATTAAATCCGATTTAATTCACATGTAGTGATCAATCAAATAACTAATCATTCACTAAAAATATCTCATGCATGTAAGTTCTGAGGAATACCGAATTGAAATTAGAGTTAAAGGGAAGTGTACTATCAATTATATAATTAGAAAATAGTACAAGTGGTGCATGGAGTTAGAGGAATAGCCTTAATGTATTGTGCAATCAATATTGGGTAGTTTCCTAATTAATAGGGTCTCAATTACCTAAGGGATTGTGCAAGAAAACAGGGAAGCTTGAGGCCAAGAAATTGGTTAAGTGTTGAACCAAGGTAGGCTAGGAATGAGTGAGACATACATATATAGTGCAAAGAGCTCTCAATCCTAAGAGGAGCATTGTATTGTTCTCATATTCTTTAACTTATGCGATATACAGATAGCGAGGTTTTTAGCTGAGGCTTTTTCCAGATAAATTTGTGTTGTGCGAATGAAATTATTTCTCTTTCTTATTCATGTGATTGTGCGATCGTAATTGGTTTCCACAATTTATAGAGTAGATTCAATTATTATTTTTAGCATATTACAAGGTCAGTTGAATCTACATGGATTTTCTCTTAAGCTTCTTGTATAGCCTTCTTATCATAGAAGCTAGGAATATGTTAAAGAGGATAACCTAAAGAGCTGTGGTGTTGGTGTGAACTCCATTTCAATTTGATATGAGTGTAAGTTTTAGGTATTGCATGAGACTTTCAATCTTTTAGGTAGCATCATACTACATCTATTCATCCTCTCTTTTGAGACAAAAAATGAGGTAACCTCCACACTGAAATCCCCATATTCATGACTCTTGACTATAGTAAATGATGTTATTGTATTGTGGTTTATGTTTCTGTCTAGGTGTAAATCCCTCAGTGTTTTGGTCAGATCAAGTGCATGAAAGTGATAAAGCACACTGGAAAAGAAATGGCCACCATGAAAATTTAAATGTGATATCATACATCATACGCACACGTAGGGTGGCAGTTGAGTTCCTTGCATGAGATGGGCGTAACATGGAGCACCCAAATTTTGGGTTCCACCATCCTTCAATGGGCATGTCATGAAACAAGGTTCAAAAAACCCACAGGTCCTTCATTGTGGAGTTTAAATCATTAACAAGAAGAAGTTGCGCAATCATTCATATGGAACAAGTCGAATGATTTGGATGAGTGTCTGAATGTGTGATTTATATGAGTCAAATAAGTCAAACATGCATGCAAGGGCGAGATGATACAAGCCAAACATGTCAAATGAGAATGTAATTGTGGGGGTGAGATGAGTTGGATAGGTTAATCATGTGAGTCATAGAATTACTAGATAAGAAATTTCATTTATTTGAGACATAAACATGTTGCAAGAGGGTGATATGATGCATGTGTTGAATGGAATTGAACAATGGCTTGAGAATTTGAGGCATCAACTAGTTGAAGAATTATGCCCCATTAAATGACACATTTGTTTGGAAAGGCACAATCAAGAGGTATTTATATGTATAAACCTAGAATAATATCCAAGCAGAGTTCGACAAGGAAGTGAGATAGTTCAATGGAGTAACCAAACTCTAAATCATTAAGAAGGAAGATAAGGGGGTTAGCATGACCACAGTTGCGTCCCACCAAATGGGCAGAAATGCAAGCTGATACCTTATGGTTTTTATATGTGGTGTGACTTATCCACATGTAGAAGAAAATTGGTTGTGGTGTGGACTAAATTTTTATGGTTGGTAGAGTGCCCAAATTTTCTGTTCCTATGACATAGTAGACCAAACTTTGGTTTTTGGACAGACGGACTAAAATTTTCCATTCAAGCAAAAAAATTGGCGTTGGTTGCAGAAGGAAATGAGATTTTTTACAAAAAACAAATTTGGGGTTTCCACAAGCCAAATTTTGGTGTTTTGAAAATTTAGGTTCAGGTGAGTCGAATTTAGGAGTTCAAGCATGCCAAAATTCAGCCTTTCTGATGGCATGAATTTTTAGTTTCACACAAGAATAAAATTTAGTGTTCAACATAAAATTTGGGTTATGTTTGAAATTTGGGGTTTGGACGAAATTTGGTGTTTTGGCTAGGGAATGCTTTGAAATTTGGGGTTTGGACGAAATGTGGTGTTTTGGCTAGGGAAGGCATAATATACTGTATGATTTGGCATGGTCTTGCAAAGATGTAAGGTGATGGGATGTGACTATAATTCTTTTCATTATTATACATATTTTGGGTATAAGGTTGGTGAGATTCCCACACTATAATTTGTTGTGGATATGTAATTTTACATATTACATGATGTGAGATTATTATATTTTGTGAATTTGATATTTTTGTTACAGACATAATTCTTCAAACAATTAACTAAGAAAAAATTGGTGTAGGTGTAGTCCAAGCTCAAGTAAACCCAAGCTGAGAAATTCGTTGAGAAGAAATAACATTGGTGCCACATACCCAAAGATCCACAAGGAATCTTAAACCATGTAGGTTATCAAGGGGCATGACACTATGTCCACCAAATCACATGTGAATATAAACCCAATAGATCATGTTATGATCTTGCTAAATAAATCCAAGTATTTTAATCGTTATTTTTAAAGTTAATGTAGTTATTTTGTTTGAATCTTGGATTAGGAACGCTAAATTAAATTACTATTAAATGGTTTCTAGAGAGAGATACTATAAAGTTTGGAAAATTTTATGCCTTGAAAAAATGTGTCATCTAAAATTCTACAAATTTTTTAAATGAAATTTTATTATTTATGTGTTCAAAGTTAGCATTAACCAAAACATATGCATTAAATTTTTCTTGAAAAATAACATATCATTTTTAGCAAAACTCGACCTGACTAATTTGAAGGCTCTCTTGATCAACAAAGGATATAATAAAATTAACCAATATTGGAAAATACAACCATCTAATTCCTATTAGCATACATGGAAATATAAAGAATATTGGACTTTTGAAATCCCTAAGCAAGATTGGCTATAATTGGAACAACAACTTACGCATAGATTCATCCTAATGGAATCTAAAATCCTAAACCAAGATAAAATACTTCCTTTGGCTACTGGCCAAGAAAACGACATTCACTTGGCATAAAATCCTCACCAAAGGCTTCAAAGGACCTTCTTTGTGTATTATTTGCAGAGTAAGCCAAATAACTACATAAAAACTTCTTATAGGCTATCCCTTCACAAATAATATTTGGATGAGACTAGCCTCTACCTTTTGTCATCTTGATCACCAATTTTCCATAATTCCATGCATATTGTCATCTTGGAACTATTCCCTTTTTCACTCCACAATTCTCTGCCATGCCTAGTCCCTATTCCTTGGTTTTCTTCTTTGGTCTCTTTCAAAATAAAGGAATGGTCGCATATTTAGAGGCATCTCTTTTTATCCTAAGAATGTTTGGATTAGAGCCTTACATAGAATTAGGGAAACCACTCTCCTCTCTCCCTGGTCATCTATTGATTGGGAGGATTCCCTATTTGAAGCATATAGTATCTCCTCCCTTTCCATCCAACAACCCTCCCCTCCCCCTTTGTCATCCTTTTTTCTTCACCCCTCCACCTCTTCCTCATGTCTCTGCCTTATGAATGTTTTTTAAAATCTAATTTTGACCGGGGCTCAAAGGGAAACCTTGGGCCAGCAAGATTTGGTGGTTTCTTTCAAGACAACAAAGGAATCCCCTATTTCTGGTATATCGAGCCACAATATCTTCCACCTATCACATTGTGGAATTTTTTCGATTAGAAATAATTTACAAAATACCAATCAACAAGAATTCAATAAACTTATGGTTGACGGGGACTCCTAACTATCCATCTCATCATTTAAGAAATTGTTGCATGGAACCCCCATAGACAATATTTCCAAGAGCTGGTGACTAAATCATCTTTTTCTTTGGATTTCCTCACTCGTTTCCCCTAATATTAATATCACCTCCATCCATATATGTCACTTTTTCAATTCCCCTACAGACAATCTCAACAATCTAGGCTACTCCTATTGCAACTCCACACTTTCAACCCCTTGGTTTGACATCTCCACATCCCTTCTATTTTATGATTGTAACTATAGGTTTTAACCCTGTAATTATATTGTTTGCAAGCTAATTCTTAAAAAAAAAAAAACATAGAAAGGCAAGAACATAAAACAAATATACACGTATATTTTCCCCTAGATCCCAAAAATGGGACTACCAGATTGTTTTTTCATTATATTCCTTTCAATGTTACAATACATAGATATAAATGTCGAAGTTTTCATAAATCTCAATCCACCAACCCTAGATTATAACATAATCATTGTTCCCTTGACCATATCTACAAAATACTTTGGACATAAAACCATCATTCCCAAAACCATGCGCAAAAACGCCCAGAATTTTTTTTCATGGCACTACCCGAGAACCCAAAAAACATTTTGGGGTCAGTTGTGGAAGGAATATAACACATACCCAACATCCTAATATTAACACTTTAATTCTTCAAGACTATCCCCATGACGACTCATCCAATCCATCCAATCCCATGATTAGGGCACCTAATGGTGCAATGAGTGATGATGGGATGACATTGTCGCCATCCCATCCCACCTTCTCAACATGGCACCCTAGTTGTTAATGAAATTTCATGAAAATATAATGGTCTCGGACCTCCACTGGTATATTCACTATTCGTTTAATTTGACCCATATTCCTTATTATCATTTCTATCCCTTTCTTCTTTCGTGCCTTGAATCTCTCTAGGAATAATTTATTTCCCTTATAGAACTTGGGGTGAGTCTTGGTCCTCCTAAACAGGCCACCTTGCTTCCCCTTAACAAATGGTATTTCTCTCAAATGGTGTTTGAATTTTGTAATAGGCTCAAGTGCCAATCTCACCACTTGTAGTGAATTCTCCTCCCGTGGCTTCCCCAGTAAAAAATGCACACACATTTCCGTTAGAAAAGGGACACAACCAGCTCAGTGAAACATCCTCTAATGCATTGGTAGCTCATCATAGACTTTTAGTGAGATGTGACTCAACAATCTGATTCCCATCATACATTGCATCTCTCTGGTGGTGCTCACTAGTGTAGGTTGCATCTCTCAAGTGGCACCTTGCTAGGTATTTTATCCCTAGCCATATTTTCTATAAGTATGTGTATTCCTCAACAATTGTTTCATAAAATTGTTCCCAACTTTTAGGATTCAGTAGAATAAATTATTGTGGGTATTATTCGTGTGGAATACCATGTTCGTGATATGTCTAGTGCCTGAGCATGGACCCTAGGCTTGCCTAATTTCCAAATTGCATAGCATTTTTCCCCCCAGCTATCTACAACCTCATGCACACATTTTCCTACAAAATTTTGACATCTTGCCATGTATCTTGGCATCCTATGTCTTGTATTTCTATCCCCTGTGACTTAGTGTTGTATGCATGTTGTGGTGGAAGTCACCAGAGCTTTGTTACGTCACTCAATGCCACTCCCCTTGGGACCCATATCACCAGATGAGCCTTTACCCACATGTAACCCCCCACCAATATCACAGTAGACATCACAAAAGAATGTGCTATTGCAGGGGTTCCTCGAATCACAATGCGGGAAAAGTGTGAACATATCTCAAAGCCTTCTCAGTGTTAGAAAAATCAAAGCACTCACTCCATAACCAACTCAAATTAATTTTAACATAGCTTCATGTGCTTCCATCAAATAAATGAATGAGTTCAATAATGCAAAGATTTTAGCTTTGATTGTTGAGTGGCTCTTGGATCTAGGGCATACTCGCGGCCAACAAAACCAACATATTTACATGGTAGAACTCTTTTGGAATATAAAATATTTTCTTGGATAAGTGTTAACAGAGATTCATGGTGTTCATTGTGATATATCGCTACAAATCAATAACCTCATCATAAAGCATAGAGACCAATCCTTGGAGAGTCGAGTCTTAGCCATGTGTTTGGGCCACATTGAAGGAATCCTCCTCCAAGGCAAGGATCTTTCCTCCCTCTTCCCTCGAACAGCCCTAATTGATGTTTCTAAATTGACTTGATTTACATCCTGCAATGATCTTGAGTTTGTATTTTTCATCCTTTAGAACTATCTTTTGTTTATGCAACAGGGTTGCATGCATGTTCTATCTAGCTATTTTTATTGTTATAGATGTCATGTCTTTTATAGTGGATCTTTTATTTGGATATCTCACTACACAGATATTACTTTTTTTTGGATCTAAAATACATTTCCTTTTCCAATGGTCAGGTTTCCCAAGTGGAAAACCTCAACAACAAAAATAGGTGACTATGAATGTAATTGGAAGTTTTCATGAATGATCAATAAAAACTGAATTTTACAAAAAATAAAACTTAGAAAAAATCAAATTCACATAATTATATGCAATTTTTATAAATATAAATATATATTAGAAATGTTAATCCATTTTATTTCATTTCATCATTTTATACCATATCCAAATTCATTTTGTTCATACCTAAAATCATCCCTCTCAATTAAGATATTCTTTTCACATAAGAACAATTGGTTTGCTCCATACACCCATGGCTCATGAGGACCAAAACATTTTAACCCTCTTCTTATTGAATATGTCAAACCTTCATTGACAATTTCCTAAAGGTTAATTCCCTAAAATAACAAGCACTAGGTTAATTACCTCATACTTATAACCCTTTGACAATAGTAGAGTGAGACCGCATAGCTAGTCTCCAAACACACATAATATCCTTGTGAGGTGTTTTAAAGTTGATCACCATCATATCATGTGTGTTTTATAGTTGATCACCATCATGGCCTCATGGTAATTATGGATTTCCTTGTAACCTTAAAAGTTACAAATGCTTCTCCATAACAATACCTTTATATGATAAAAAAACATATTTCCTCCTCAACGTCTTCATTCTTACCAATCTCTCATTGGGGTGATACTTTTTCCTTCTTCCTTTTTCAAATTATTTTTCCCATAACGATATTTTTTAATATTGTATTCCTCGTAACTTGTAACCTGCAGACCCACTAATATTTAGTGAATATTAATATACAAATTAAATTGAAGTCCTTCTAGTCTATGAACCCCTAGAAAGTCAGTTTACTAGATATTCTACTCCAGACCTTATTGGAATGGGTAAACTTCCAGAAACCCATTCTTTTTATCCTGAATGTCATAAAGAGTGGAATATTGATAATCTCATCATGGGGAAAATTAGACAAGTGATTGATCAGATGATGACTGTGTTGAATATTGCAACAAGAAACAGTGAAGGAGGCATCCTGAAACATCATTCCTGATCCTAGTTGGAAAAGTGATCACCAAAACTAGGTGGGGGCCACACAGGTGATTTTTTTGTCACAAAGTCTATTTTTAGACATATGGATCATGTTCTATAAGTTGTGGGATGCTATTTGTTGATGGTTGGTCAAGTTTGAAAAATAGATGGACTTCTATTTTTAGACATATTGGGCGGAATCTATTTTTATATTTCTAGTCTAAAAATAGATATGTTGAATATTATTAGCTCTTAATAATATTTGGACTCTAAACATTATCTTATTCTCTCGGAGCACTTCAGTTAAGTGCACAGATGTGGCACAGGAGCTGACAGAATGAATTACGCTATTCCTGAGGGTTAAGTGGAGCTATTGCATGGACACTTCAGTTAGAACTCATGTGACAGAGTTTGGTGGAGTTGATTGAGGAAGTTAGTGGAGTTGTATTCAGTTTAACTAATCTAAACATAGTTGAGTTATTTGTATCTAGTTTAACTGATTGATACAATTAGTGAGAGTGGTGTGAATTAATTATTAATTAATTCACTAATTATAAACTCATTAATCAACTAAAGAATACATCAATTAACTTCAGTGCATGGACAGTTTCAGTGGAGACCAGTGCAGAGATAGGTGAAAGAGCAAGTGTGACTATCAGTTGTGACTATATGTGATGCATAGTTTGCATCCAACACTCAGTAGAGATGCCTATAAATACTGCGTGAGAAAGGCTGGGGTAATCAATTCTCATCAAGAGGCATTCTTCAGCAGGAATTGTGCAGTAGAGGCAGGCTATCAAGTGGCAAAGATTGGAGCATGTGTTTTGCTAGATCTAGCTTGATTAGTGTGTAGCAAGTGGAGATTATACTGAGAGCTTGTGAGGAGCTTTGTATGATGATTGTCACATGATCTCTATGACATATATAATATACAGATAGTTGTGGTTTTTCAGCTTTAAGCTTTCCCATTACATACTGTGTTCATAAGTGTGATTGTTTATGGTTTTAATGTGTGCATGCAATTGATTTTATTTTCGCATGTGATGATCAATGGTAGAAGAGATTCTATATTATGCATGAAGATAAAATAGTGTGTGATCAGGAGAATCTCGGTGGATAACATATCAGTTATTCAAATTTCTACAGACTAAATATAAGCTCATGTGTGTCAGAGGAAAATCTGAAGTTGAAGCATGTAAAATTATGATCCAATGCTTCACTGGAACCTTTGCAAGATGGTGGGAAGTTGAAACTTCTCCAGCTTTGATGAAAAAGATGGAAGAAGAAATTTTGAAGGATGAGAATGGAGATATCATATTCCATCCAGATGGTACTCCCACAAATAACATGATTGGAGCTGTAACCTCCATGATTGAAGAACATTGGTGTGGCACTGAGACTGTTGTCTCAGAAAAAAATGAAATTATTTTGATGAATTTAAAATGTATGAAAATGAGCCAGTATGAAGATTTCCATCGATATTGGATGCAGAGGATCTTCGTGGTAAAAGATCCTAAAAATCTGTTGTGGAAACAAGTTTTTCTTGCAGCATTTCCTTCAAAGCTGGTTGATATTATTAAACTGCAAGAATCTTTTCATTTGCCTTTCGAAGTTTACACTTGGGGAGAAATATATGCAATTATTACAAAGGTACTATTAACTCTATGTACTAGTTCAAAGATGAACAAATCTTTAGAGAAGATGTCTAGACCGCCTGACAGTAAATCCTTTTGCAGTAAATATGGCATCATTATTGATGATCCCCTGGTAAAAAGAAGAAAGTCTAAAAGAAAGGCTACGAAGGCTCAAAAGAGAGAAAAAATTGTTAACAGAAATAATAAGAGGAGAACCTCCTCACGGCCAGCCAAAATAAAGGGATATTATAAGTATGTCCCTAATACTCATTATTATAAGCCATCAGACATACATCTGAAGACTCAAAAGAAATAAAAGTTGAACCAGCTCATATGTTGGTTATGTGGTAAACCTGGCCACACAGCAAACAGATGTCCTGATGGAGAAGAGTCAAAGAAAAACAAAGGCAGAAAATCTCAGCCTCCTAATAAGGGCAAGACAGTTGTAAAAACTGAAGATAAATGCAACAAGTGTGGATCTCCACACCATAAGGCAGAAAAATTTCCTCACTTGTTCATTCAACAACAAGAGCTGTATGATTACTCTTCTGATTCATGCAGTGAATCTTCTTCTTCTACTTCTTCTGTTGAAGAACTACAAGCTCACTTATATTGTTCTTGTTCAGATTCTGAAAATTGTAAATGTGGATGTTCTTCTGATGATGAATTTGACTCTTCATCTGATGAAAACCTTGCAGAAGATTTTAGTTCTAAACTAAAAGTCCTTATGGCACAAACAAATGAAGATGAGCTCAAGATTTTTGCACAAATCCGTGCAATGGAAGAAGGAGACTTAAAAATTCGATTGCTGGAAACATTTATGTCACAGACATCTTCAGCCAGCAAAAGTGCTAGCAAGAAGCCTCTCTTTCTCAAAGCTTCTTATGAAAGAAATACCAAGGCCTACCAGCAGGATCAACAGCAGAAAAAAATTCGCTCTCTCACTTTGGGGGAGGTGAGTAGAGAAATTCACATGCTTAAATCTGAAATTTCTATTTTAAAGTCCCAAGTTGCTAAGTTAGAGAAAGGAAAAAAGGAAATGGCACAACCTGTTTCAGGCCACTGTACAAATTACACTTTACATAGTGCACCATTTAAAGAGTCAAATGTTGAAATTCTTGAAGGGAAAAAGGATCCTACAATAGGGTTTAGAGAGATGTGTGTTCTAGCAATAGAATACCAACAGGATCATGTTCAGATAAATGTTTGTATCAAAGGTGAAATGTTTTCCCTTACTTCACTATTAGATTCTGGTGCAGATGTAAATATTTTCAATAAAAAGGTCATCCCCTCCAAATACTGGATATTAGCCTCCAGAAAAATAATAGGGTTAGGAGAGAAAACCCTACAGTATGAAGTTCCCAAAACTATTGTCTGCTTTGATACTCATTGCATAAAATTAAAGTTTGCAATAGGATACATCCCAGTTGATTGCATTTTAGGAAATGTCTTCCTAGCAGCAGTAGAACCCCATGGCTCTATTATATTGAAAAAAAATAGAGCGGGTTATTTTATAACTGTACCTACTTCAGATGGGAAATCCAAAAGAATAGATATGCCCTGTGTTTCAAATCCTAGGGTCTCTACCATGGCACAGGCTATGCAGGAACTAAAAAAGGCTAAAAAAAAACTCACAGAGCTCAAGGACCTTAAGTCTACCATCCATATAGAAGAACAATTGAAATCTCCTGAAGTTTAGAGAAAAATCTCTGAATTAAAATCAGTTATCGAAACAGAATGTTGTTCAAAGGAACCAAATTCCTTCTAGCATAGGAAATAGCACTGTGTAGAACTGCCTTACAAAACTGAGTATACAGGAAGGCCCTGTAAGTCCAAAGCAATTCCTATGAATAAAGAATACAAGGACATTTGCGAAAAAGAAATAAATCAGCTATTAAGTAGAAAGTTGATCCGAGAATCTAGTAGCCCCCGGAATTGCTACGGGTTCTATGTCAAAAAAATATCAGAACAAATTAGAGGCATTCTGAGGATTGTGATAAATTATAAGCCCTTGAATTCTGTTCTTGCCGATGATACTTATCCAATTCTGCACAAAGGTGATTTATTGGGTAGGATCTCCGACGCAAAAATATTTTCAAAGTTTGATCTAAAGTCTGGTTTCTGGCAGGTTGCAATTGCAGAGAAAGATAAATTTAAAACTTCCTTTAGTATTCCATCCGGAAATTACGAATGGAATGTCATGCCATTTGGTCTCAAGCATGCTCCCTCAAAATTTCAGAAGGGTGTGGATTCTATATTCAAACCTTATGGAGATTGGCTACTTGTCTACATAGATGACATTCTTATTTTTTCAAAAAATCTCCAAGACCACTTTAAGCACATCAAAATCTTTATAAATTTGGTCAAACAAAATGGTTTGGTGTTGAGTAAAAATAAGATTGAAATCTTCCAAACCTCAATAAAATTTCTGGGACACACAATCTAGAATGGACAGATTGCATTACAAAGCCATGCTATGGAATTTGCAAACAAATTCCCAGATGTTATCCTCGACAAAACACAGCTTCAAAGATTCCTAGGATGCTTGAATTATGTTGGGAATTTCTATAAGGATTGTGCAGCAGATAGATCTCTGTTAAATCATAGACTGAGGAAAAATCCTTCACCTTGGACAGAAGACCACACTGCAGCAGTTAGAAAAATTAAAGCCAAGGTAAAAAATCTGCCTATTTTGTATGTTGTTGATGAAATTTATTTCAAAATTGTTGAAATAGATGCCAGCAACATTGGATGGGGAGGTTTATTAAAGCAGAAGAAGGATGAAAAATACAATATTGACTAGGTAGTGCAATTCCCTTCTGGAAGCTGGAGCAAAATAGAGAAAAATTACTCTGTTATTGAAAGATAAGTAAAATTTGCCTAGAAATGTATTGATAAATTTGCAATACATCTTGTCAATAAGCGATTTTTGCTAAGAACTGATGCCTTAGCATGAGGAAAAGTCCTTACGAAGGACATTAAGAAGCCCGGAGAAGCCAAATTTGCTAGATGGCAAGCACTTTTTGCAAACTTTGATTTTAAAGTTGAACATATCAAAGGGATAAATAATCACTTGCCAAACTTCTTAAGTCGGGAATATATCCAGCAACAAGAATAAGAAGAAAACCATGTAATGGTGATAGTGACAAAATGGGATCAGTGTCACTAAAAAGAAATTTTAAGGACCATCCCAGAAGGTAAAAGCTGGGCTGCATACAGAGAAGAATGGAGACCCACTTGGCAGCTCAGAAATACCAAAGTACTAGATGCCAATTTGCAGAATCATACAGATCTCCAGCATCTTGTACCTGAAAGAAGAGTATACCCAAAAGGCAGTAGATGGATTCATGATATGGTGTATTCTAGAAGTATGGCTGCATCATTTGAAGCTGAAGAGTCATTAACAAATGACTTTATTGATATCTCAATCATGTGCATTGGAGGAAGTGATAGACAGAGAGTCTATCATAAATACTTGGTCATCAATAGAACTATAAACCCTGAATGGACCTTGACTAATTTCAATCAATGGCCGGGAAATCATCCTGATTTAATATTTCCTGATACCATTTATAATTTCTCGTGGTATAAAAAATTATGGTGGGATCTCTTAAATAAAGATGGTAAGAATGAGACCCATTATACTAAACTCAAATTTTGTGCTACATGGATCATGCAGGGAAATCAACAACCAAGTTGATTACAAGACTAGTGGACTGATTATGGACTTAACAAGACTGTTATTGACCCAGTATCTTATGAATCTTACTTCGAGAGTGAGTGTAATTGGTGCATTGATAATAATATCTGTGAATGCTTCCACACACCCTGCCAAACAATTGGTGATCTCCGTTGGGTAGAAGATTCAAATATATTAATGCAACGTATGAGACAGCATAATCAATGGCTGGTTATGACAAAAATTAAGCACCAAATAATTTTGAATAAACCCATGATAGTGAGGAGAATCTATACCAAAGCATGGAATGACACTACATATCAAAGGTATAAATTTCCTGGAATAAAAATCTTAGATGATCCAGCAGAAAGTGGTTCCCGTGGACTCCACTAAAACAAAAAAGTCTCCACTTTGTACTATCTCCCAGTCACGGGATTAAAGTGACCGGTTTTTCTCAAGGAATTTTCCTATAAAAATGTATCCTTTGTGTAAATATTTGTAATAGTTTCCTCGTGGGCCTTCTGTACCAAAAGGCATCCACTTTGTACCTAGCACTGGCACCCACATGTCTACGTCCGGATGAAGGAATCTTTGTGCGGATGTCACTTCGGCATTTCTCGAAAGCAATGATTCCTTCTCCACGTCTTTGTTATAGTCAGATCTGAATTGATTGTTTGTCCCCCCTCACATCCTATATAAGGAGGGTAAGGTTCATTCATTCGACATCGGGAGTTAGATTGTCTAGAGTTTTGTGTGTTTAGAGTCCGATTCTATATTCTTCCTGCTCTGCATCTGCGAGCTATAAGCTTGATCTGCTTGCATCACGGAGAAGGGACTTAAGTCTAGAAGTTGATCTGAGAAGCCTGTGCATCAGTGTGCTCGGAACTGGTGAGAACCTAAAGTGGCCAGCTCATTAGGCTGTGTGATAGTATGTGTGTTATGTTTTCTTAGACTGAGTCTATATTCAGCCAGGAAGCCTCCAAAACGCTATCTCATCCATTGAGAAGCTATCAATGGTAAATGCTGAAACAATCAATCTCAGAAAAGAAATCTGAGTCCATGAGATCTATGTAATGAAATATTTTGATATCAACAAAGAGAAGAAGTTTTTCTGCATCCTTGAGTACTTGAAACTCTGAGCTTTATATTTTCTGTTGAGGTAGTATCTATCTCTCTTGTGTTCACTTGAGGTTCACCAGAGGTTCGCGAAAACACCTAGGGACGCCAAGGCTGTTGAAGGCAGGAGGTCGTGTTTAAGCCATCAGAGCGTGACAGTGGAAGTAGGTTCATGTATGGGTTCGTGTAAAGGAATCTGAGAGATCAAAGACAGAGAAGAGACTCAACAAGGCCAGTCAGCCTGTTGTTGTTGTTGCAAGCTTCGATTAGTGAAGCCCCTACATAAAATTGGTATCAGAGCCAGAAATATTGTCTGGTTCAAGAAAGTTCAGTACTCAAAACATACTCTCTTTATTTAAGAAAAATGGACTCTTTCAAAAAATCGATTTCTTTCAGAGAATTAGATGAAAAAGAGAAGGCTGAAGAAAATCCCCTCAGGGATATGTTTGTTACTGCATCAAATAGAGTCTTGAATTCACCTGAATTAGTTTATGAAGAAACTGAACCATCTGCAAGATGGAAACTCCCAAGAATTTCAGCGTCAGAAGTTTATTCCGATGTGACACCCTTCCACTTGAAGGCTGCTACTAGGATATCACGATTAGACATGTTTGAATTTGGAAAATGTCTTTTTATAATTGATTTTGATATTGTTTTTTTTGTTTTCCTTATAAATATTAATGGCAATTTCATATTGTTGTTTCTATTTTCCTTGAAAATATTAATGGCAATAAGATCTGAAGATAAAGTTCCATTGTGGGATATACGGTAATGGATTGTAACATTTATAATATTTTATTATTAAATATCTTGGTTTTTCTTAGTTATGATTTTGTACTTTTGGGGCAGTGGAATCAGAAAAAATATTTTATTTTAGAATGTGACGTTTTCAAATACATCAGTTACCTCAGTATGTTAGCATCAATTCCGTGACATTGTTTTTTTAGTGATAGAACTATTAAAAAATTAATTAAACTCATCATCAATTTGAGTAAGAAAAAGATTTAATTAAAACAAAAAACAAAGAAATTAATAATCTCATAAATTATTTTTAGTCTATAAACATTAAAATATCATTCATTCATTAAACAAACATTTCATTAACCATACTTCTGCAACATCAGATCTTATCCGATTACAAAACTCCTGTGGAAAAATGCCTTCCCCAGACAGAGTGAAGCTTTAAATATTAAAAAGGAGAGGATACGAATTTGTTAAAGGTTGCTATTTTATCGAGAGTATATGAATGTGTGAGAGGTTGTTATTTATTGTGCATATATCTTTTAATTTGGAATTTTATTTTATGCAGGTAAATGGATATTACTCAAAGCTGTTTATAGTGGGTGATAAATACTTTCTCCATGTTTTAAATATTATTGGGTCATTGTTCTTGAAATTGTAAAAAGAAATGTTTTAAATATTATTGGGTTATTATTTTTGAAAATATAGAAAGTATAGTTATAAGGTTTATTTAGTATGAGGTGATGTGTAAGTTTGTTTTCTTTTTATTCTTTTTTAAAATAAAAATTTATGTTCTAAATAAATAATAATAATAATAATAATGTTGGCTATAATTAAAAAATATATATGTTGTATAGTAATTAAAAGTAAAAAAAAAATGATTAAAATGTTTAAATCTTATATTTTTCAAAAATATTTCAACAAGAAATTTAAATAAACTATTTGAAAATTTATGTTAACTAATTTATGTCGATATCAATATCAATTTCATATATATCTACATATAGAAAAAATCATGAGAAATTAGTCAGTTACCATTGCCTTTGTCTCTCATGAAAATGATCATAGATAAATGACTTACTTAATTCAGTTGAATCCCAAAAAATGATATCTAATATAATGCAATGTTAAAATCCTCCATACTTAGAGAAAATATTGTTAAAATAAAATATTTTAATGTTTTACATAAAAAAATATTCAATGTGGGTTATCAATAAAATATTTTAATACGAATTAATATTCACATATACTTAAAAATATATTAATAATTAAAAACTATTTTTATTTGGGTGATAAAATGTATACATGTTACGTAAAATATTTTAATGTCAATTAGGTATCATTTTAAAAACATTATGTATATATCATGAAAAGAATAAGTTATTTGGTTCTATATATACTCTATTTAGCATTCACAAATACAATTTAAACAATGAAAAATAACACATTGTATTTTTCACTTTAAAAAAAATTGCACATGAAGAAATTTGATCTCTCATGGCTCATGTAAGGAAATTTGATCCCTCTAGGCCCACGTGAAGAAATTTGATCCCTTTGTCCTCATGTTAGATCCATATTGAAGATGATTTTATGTCCGTATGTAGTGTAATTATGTTGTTTGGTTTATGCAAAAGAATTTTTGAGAGTTTAGACGTATTTAAACAAGAAAATAACTTTGTTCTGATGTAGTGTTTCAGGTTGTGATGTAGTGTTAGAGGAAAAAGGAGAAAATTTATTTGTCTTGTGGCAAAGGAAAAAATTTCTTCACGTCAAAAATGATGGTGGAAAAATATATGGCATGAAGATAAATTTTTGGGGAATAATATAAGATTGAATTTTTTTGGAAATGCAACATATCATGGAGAAGGGAAAATTGAGGTGATACAATATTTCTTCAGTAAAAACACTTTTAGGGTGAAGAATCACCACAAAAGAAAGCTTTTGAACACAATTCTTAGTATTTGTAGTTATTTCTTATAGTGAATGTAGAATCTTTGAGGGGACATCATGGGTCATGTGGGGAAGAAATTTCTATCTGTTATCACAAAATTGCACCTGATAGGCTGCTAATCGGAAAATCTCATGTAACTGTTTCAAACCAATATTTTGACTGAGGCTTAGCCTCCTCAGCCTGAGAGGGCTCTCTCAAGGGTTAATGATATTGAATAAAGATGTAGATGGCTAACTTTATTTAGGAAAAAACTTGCTTATGGTGAGTATAGGTTGAAAATAATATCAGTAAGTAAACAGTAGGCTTATTGAGTCAAAATTTCAGTGATTCAGTGAGTTCACTTGACATGGAAGTTGAGGCAGATCTGAGTTTTTAGTAGTAGGACACACACACATGAAATAGGAAAATACACAGTCAATTCATCTATAAAGGAAGTCAGAGCATTGCAAGAATGAATTCTAAGTATTATAAATGAAAAACACTGCAAATGAGATGCATAAAAGGTATAGATAAGATAGGTAAGCACTAAAATCTCATTCAGAATCTCAGGTTGGTCAAGTAACAAATCTTTGTATTGCTGAAACAGTCAATTTACAATAAGCTACAATTTTGCCAAAAAACTCCAACCCTTGACAAATTCGACCCAATGGCCTTTAATATACTTGTTACATCATGTGATGATATGCCTCCTGGCTAGATTCATCGAATTTTTTCCTAATGACACTTTGTATAACCATAAAACATCAACTTAATGACAAGCAGACACCTATCGTACTTGACAATCCTTTTCCTAATAGGACTAAAACTACTCATTATTCCCTTTAAAAAACTTATCTACTAAAGAAATTAAATTATTTGACAAGTATGCTTTTACATGTTCAAATTTAGATGATGGGATTCATCACTTTATGACTACTTAACTGACCTCCTCAAAACTAGGAAACAAAACCCTGTTTTTTAGGCAAATAGTCTTCTTCTTCCATGAATACTTTGGCTATCATTTTATCTTCAATTCGTGGTCCTTGAGTGCTTAATAATTTCTATTCATGGTCTTTAACACTTCAATAATATCCAGATGTCCAAAAATGCTCCAAAACTTGCTAAAAAGGCTCAAATATAATACGCTACGAAAGTAAGGCAGTTTCATAGTGCTCCAAAACATGCCCTTTACCCTCTAAAATTTTTATTTTTTCCTTTTGCATAGTCTTCATCATCATTAGACACACCTCCCACACCAATTTCACCTCTTGAAAATAGTCAAAACTGGTTCAAAATGTAAAAACAGCAGCTATAGTAGTTTCGTAGCGTTTTGTTGCCTTTCCAACCTAGGCACGCTACGAAACTGCTGAAAAGTGTTGAAAAATCCATATTTTTGTATAAATTTGAAAAATGAACCCTGTAAGTGCCAAAAAATTGTCTCTAACATGTCATTAGCCTTTAAAATCACAAATAAACTCAAACTAAGAGTTTTTAGGTGTCAATCTCACCTTTCATATTTAAGACATCCTGACAGATTTTTCCTTCTTCTTTTTTTAAAATAGGTCTTAGATCAAAGATTATATCTCTGAATACATGATGTATTTTGAAAAAATTGAGAAAGTTGTTGTAAATAATAATTTTTTTAATAAAAACCTCTCTTTGTTTTTTGAAAACCATCTCCATATGTCCAGAACCTGCATTTTAAAAACATGTGTAAAACAGGAAAACTTTGTTTTCTAAAAATAGGGCTCAAAGAAATCCTTGTATCTCCCAACTGATAGCACTTGTGAGAAAAGTGAGAGAGATTATTTTTAATTGTCCTTTTCTTGACAATAAACTCTCTCAGTATTTCCAAATTCATCTCTGTTCATTCATAATCTTCTCTTTAAACTTGTTGCTCAAATATTCCAAAAACACAATCATTTTCTTGTTGCAGAAATTCAAACAACTTGAATTGATGCATGCTTCAGCAAAGCTAGGGTCCTCCATGAATATCTTAAGTTAAATGAGCTTATATATTATCCACATATCCTCCTTTGTGTTCTTTCTTGTACATGACCATCTCCTTTTATAACCAAGCTGCCCTCTTAAAAAGGTGACACTTGGAAAGTCAAATTGGACAGCAAGCTGCTTGGTGTGATGAAGCAGCTCTCAAAAAGTGACATTGAGATGTTTCACATGTAAGAATTAATTTTGAGTGAAAAATATCAGCTTAGGAGGACAGCTCATTCTTACACACATTCCAAAAGGGTAATGATGACCTCATACATGGTTGTGTACCTTTGAATTAAAATGACTCTATTTTTCTAAAAACATAGGGTTCAAAGCTGAGATATTATCTCCCTATCCTGGATAGATATTGAAAAACTGAAGGAGGTTTTTGTAGGTAAGTATGTCTTGAATAAAAACCTCTCTTGGGTTTTTGAAAACCATATCTAACTGTCCAGAAACTACATTTTAAAAACATGTTTAAAATAGGAAAAATTTTCATTCTGAAAATAGGGTTGAAAGACATCCCTGTATCTCCCAATATGTAGCATCTTTGAGGAAAGTGAAAGAGGTTATTGTTTTTTGATATGTGCCTGAAAATAACGTCTCTCAGTTTCTCAAAATAATTCTTTTTTTTCCAATAAACCACCCTTGAAGTTGACTGGTCAAAGTCAAAAAACAGAGAAATGCTTTATATTCGCTACGAAACTATTAGCCAGTTTCGTAGCGTTTTCTACCTATTTTACATTGAATTCGCTATGAAAGAAGGGATTCTTGGAAATGACCTTTTTGGTACAAAAAACTTGGGAATTGAAATCTATCAGGAAATTATGAGTGATGTGACATGAGGGAATTTGAAAGTGAGTGGGTTTAGACCTTAGGGTAAGCTTAAACAAGAAAAATTTTAAATTTCCCTTGACCAATTAATGAAAAATGAATTCACCTTTGACACATGAACCTCTAGGGTTTTGTCAAATGATGCTTCATTTTTATGAGTGATAACACTATCCATGCTTTTGATCTATAAGACACAACACACTCTAGCTTAATAGATGCATTTTTTTTGTTTTATGTTTAGCAATATGAATATTAGATTCAACATAACTAGTTTATATGTACATTAATGCTATGGCGTAATAAATATACCTATTTTCAAATAAGGATAACAAAAAATCCAGTGGCTTTTAAGATATTTTCATGACATATTATGCATGAAAATATCCATGCCACTTTCCAATAACCTTGAACTAGTTTAGCTACTAATTGTTGTATGTCTTATTTGAACATGTGTTAGACCAAACCGTTAACCATGTGGTAATTCCCACATCATTTTTCTTAAGGGTGATCTAACAAAACAAAAAAAACCATGTGGCTTATTTTACCCTGAATGGACATGGATATCCAAAAGAAGAATGGGGTTACTAAATATATATTGAGGTTACAAGATCCCATACCCACATTAGAAAAAGTAAGTTCTATCTCTACTAATTCATCATACATAATAAAAAATTTTAAATTTAATAACATTATATTATGATGAAAAGGGATGGTAAAGAGAGAGTGGAAATGGTAAAAATTAGCACTTATACTAGTGGAAAAGACCTCAAAACAAAGAATCAATAGTATTAAAGAGTTTTAGGGATATAATTACTTTAAGAGAATATATGGGTGAAAATGCGAAACTGGGTTACACTTTCCTGAGAAACGAGCCCAAAAATTTCACTCTCCCAAAATTTCGGCCGAACTTTTGAAATTAATCCGACCGAACTGTTTCGTTGGTTTGTCAAACTTATTCTATCGTTAACATTGATGACGTCGGTAACTAGATTTTTGTCCAGAGATAGAAAAATTGGCAATAAAATTTCGGCCGAACTTTGTTTAAAATTTCGATCGAACTTTTTCTTATAAATATAGAAAACATCAAAACCTCTAAATTTTTTCAGAGGTTTTCTAACCGTTATGCAACTATTGGAGAGGTAACTGTTTTTTTTTTTGGTTTTTTAAGTTTCTCTTTATTTATTTTTGGTGTTTTATTTTTCTCTTTATTTATTTTTGGTTTTCTAATCTTGTTATGTTTGCAGTGATTTTGCAGGCTTCTCTCCTCGTCTGCTCATCCTCGGACCTGTGTTTTTGTTTGCAACTTGGCTCGGTGTCCTTGCCTGCTCATCCTCGGCTCTGTGTTTGTCTGCAACTTGGCTCGGCGTCCTCGACCTCAGTCCGGCGTGCTCGTCCTTATTTTTCTTGGTTGGTCACCGAGTGAATATGGAACTTCAGTATCCCATGTAGTTTCATGTCCATTAGTAATCTGGGTCAGGAACATTACAATTTTGTCCTTAGAGAAGAAATAAAAGACTTTGTTTTTAAATAAGTCACATCCAGATGCATATACTTTTTCTAGTATCATTGTTTTGTTTGTTTGATGGATTTATTCACGAAATAGTGTCTATTACCATTTTCACATTAGTTCAAAAATGTGGTCCTAAGAGATGTGAACTTGATTGATTCATTCCTACCTACCTGGTTCCTAGTAAAGAGATAAAAGCATGTATCCTAAGCCTACCAGCCAAACCACTTACTTAACGGATATCACTTGGTTCGTCGGTGGCCTTTCAGAGACTTCCCGTTGCTTGAAGGTAATATCCATCTGTCAAGTCTTGACTTGTCGAATTAATTCAATGTTTATTTATTTTGTTCATATATTTACTAAAGCTAGATGGAGATTAAAATAGGTCTTTCTCCCTCCCTTTAATCGACCGAGAGTGGGCAAGTCACTTTCACCAATTTATCTCCTACCTGCGAGTTTTTTACCTATCTATGTTCCTATGATGTCCCAGGAAAACGCTTATTATTAAGTAGTGTATAAACTGATGAATCGTGAGGTATCCTTACGAGCTCAATATATACAAGTGTTACTATGTTCAATCACTCCCATTTTTCACTTCACTCGCTTTCATTACTCATGTTATGGATGTGGGTGCATTAACTCCATTGGAATTTATTTCTACTGAATGGATTCGGAGAGGAAGGGCACACCAACTAAATGGAGTCTGAAAGGAAAGGTGGATAACTGAATGGATTATGCAAGGAGGTGGAGGGCTCACTGATTAGTCTTCTTAAAGAAGATTTATTACTAGAGCTTATTTATAGTATTATGCGAGGAGAGCTAGCTAACTTATTACTATTCCAAAATTAGATTAATTAGGACTATTCACTTTGAGGTTCATTACTTCTGATCATTCACCATTTAGGTGGTGCACATTTACACCTACTATATAAATATCCATTGACCTGATATGATAGAAACACAACAGGTTACCAAACTAGAATTTGTATTTTGTAAAATTGATGATTTCCTACATGTTAGGTCAGATTCCGTCCATCATTTCCTTCCATCTTATCAGGCATGTCGTAGTATAATCTTAGGTGACGGGTGAGGAGGAGAGCCCTCTTTCTTCATTTCAAATGAAATTGGAGAGTGATTTTGCCATTGTTCTAGTGTCAGTGTTTACTATTTGTGGATGGTTGTTTTTAAAGCTCATTTCCCTTTTTGAATTGTATGAAGCCTTAATTTAAAAGCAATGATGATATGGCTATTGCATTATCGTTGTTACTTGGAAAAATAATAAGAAAAAATACGGCTATATGTCACTTTTTCAATCTTAAAGATTTTTTTCATATTTTAATTTTCTTATGGATGGTTGTTTTCAAAACTGATATTCCCTAGATTCTTTCTTACATTTGTTTATGTTTTATTATAAGTCTAATGAGAATTTATCTTGGAAAACCAAGGAAGGCCTATTTTGAATTCGTAAATCCTATAAAAATTGTACCTGAATACAAACTGTATGAACACTATTCCTAAAGGAAATCTGGAACTTCAGTATCCCATGTAGTTTCATGTCCAATAGTGATCTGGGTCATGAACTTTACAATTCTGTCACCAAAATCCCTTAACCTCGGAACCTTTAGACAAGTCCAACAGAATAGAGAGAATAATCTATTCAATGGTGGAGAGGATAACTTATCCATCATCGCTAGAGAGGACACAATGGAAAATAAATTGATAAATGCGACTATAATATTGCTAAAAGTTGGTCTAATAAATCTTAAAGAGTGGATGAAAAAAAATTAAGTCTGAACTCTGTTTGACCTGTGTCATGAAATTTACATTCTTGTCCTTAGAGAAGAAATCAAAAACTATGTTTGTAAAGAAGTCACATCCAGATGCATATACTAGTTCTAGTGTCATAGGAGGCAATATTCCAATATAGTAGAAGTTTTCTTTGTTTTATGCATGGATCCCAAACAAGTTGAAATTGTTAGTAACCTATAAATATAGGATTCATAATTTTTACTTGACTGATGGTACTCTTGTAAATATGTACAAAATTTTCTTTCCGCAAGTTATTTTCCCATATTTTGTAAAAAATCAAAAATCAAAAAATCAAAAAGAGGGTAAAAATTCCTAATAGAAACATCAAAGGACCTAGAAAAAATAATATACCCCAAAAGAAAAAGATGAATAAAACATGAAAGTGTGCAAGTCTAAATGCCACTACTTTTACTTCTTGCAGTTGATTATGGCAAAGTGTCAATAAATGCCATAATCCATGATGAGTTGAACAATTTAATCTTAACTTGTCATGTTTCAATTTTACTTGTTGTAGATAGTGAATAAGGAATTTTCATACAGTTTAATCATGACAATTTAGTAGTTAGGTAGAGAATAAAAAGAATCCAACATTTTAAATTGGATTCTTGGAGGAAATAATTTAGAATTAGATTGTTTTACTGTTTTAAAAAAAAAGAATAAATGTTTGAAGGTTGCTAGCTCAAATGCACCTGATTAAAATAGAAGAAAAAATGTTAGAAGATAAGATCGGGTAGGTAGAAGAAAGCGGGAAATCCATTGTAAATATTTTTCGCAGTACAAATCAAAGGTAACTCCCCATAGCTATTTGACATTCTAGACTACCAGTCAAAGAGGCTCAAGGCATTTCCCTGACTTCTGTTGGGATCGGACCCAAGGCTCAATGACTGACTAGTTGAAAGTGTTAAGTTTCTATATTAATCCAAAAAATCACATCATTTCCCATTCATGCATTCATTACCATGAAAAATTATAAGTAAAGACCCCATTTTTACTTAATGATGCTTAAAACCCTCATTTGATTAACTTCCTACATCTCATGAAGCAGAAAACCCTCAAAATGGCATTTTATCCTAAGATGAAGTGATGAAATTATTACAATGAAAGCTTGGTTTAATCTTCACTTTTCTTGGTTATAATTGTATGTTTTGAGTATTTACTTTCCCTTTTCATATTAACACTTAACTTGTTTTATTAACTCCCTATAGAAAATCCTAGTCCTATTAATATAACTCCTTTCTATTAATTATCCCAAAAAAACCCCTTATTATAAGCTTTTTATGTCAAAGTTATTATTCACATGTTTAAATTAAATCCCTAAGCTACCCCTTTGACATGAAAATTATCCATAAAGAAATGTCCTGACTCCCTTATAGTTATTTAGCCGAAATGGTTTGAAATAACTATATAATAAAAATATAAAGGAAAAGTTATCGGAATTGATATATCAAATGAGAAATAAAAATCTTTACCAATGCTTTATGTATTAACCAAAACCTCCACTAATACCTTCACCTTTCCCCTCATAATATTTACCCAAGGTTAAACCTTACCCCTCTTTCCCGATGAATAAAGTTTCATACTTTATATTACAGTGGAAACCTTGGTTAAACTTTATATTAGCCCGCCCCTATGCATTCCACTCCATATATATAAACTCCTTTTATATATAAAAAGCATCATTATCCAATCAAATAACCCAGCGCCCTCGTGCTCATCCATCGCCCTTCGATCATATTTATATACCTAATCTAATGGTCCACACTTAGCACGATCAACCTAGCCTCATGCCCCACCATTTCCTGTCACGTTGAGTCACGACCATTGATCCTTTTCATATCAAATCAATGGCCCATAATAAATCTCGGTCCCACTCGCTTGTCCGTCGCAACTCCCAAACTGATCCTAACCGTTCGCATCGCAAAATTAAATTCGATGGTGCTCATTACATATCGCGTACCAAAAGTGAACGGGCACAGTTTGGGAAAAATCACACGATAATTTTTTTTTTTTTGAACCGCTGACTGCTACGTGTCCAATTGTAATTGGATCACGTTACTAAAGCTCAAAACTACTTACCAACTAAAGGCATTGTGATACCACCGAATGGTTTTCGCATTCAAAATGAAAACCGCTCCCACCATTGACCGTGACCTGCCATTAATGTTATGTAGAGTAATAAAATCAAAGGTTTTAACCTTAATTTTTCACTATTTTTCATTCCATTTGCACCCTCGCCCATTGAAAAACTACGCCCAGACTCCATTTCAAAACCTTTGCTGATCAATTCGTCCCCCTGAAGCAAATTTTGCCACAGCAGACTCTCAATGCTTCCTACTAAGCCACTGCGACCAGTACAACCGGAAACCCTTTCGATTATCAAAGCACCTGTAAAGCAGGTATTTTCCTCAAATTTCCTACAAATTTCACAAATTAAACCATTAAATTGGACCAATCAAGCTACATAGAGAAAAATAACCAATCCTACTGTATCAAAACCTTGAAAAAACAAGGCGAACCCTGGCAAATTTTTCTCAGAATTTTCCATTTCCTTCAAGCTCTGTTTTAAAGTGTTTCCAGCCATCCAAAGGAAATTTCCACGGTTCAAATTGATTTAAACACACAAAAAAGTCATTTTTAGTCCTCTGCACCTAGAAAACCTATGTTTTCTATCCCAAAACCCTTGCCCAGATTCCCAAATTCTCTTAGATCTACTCAATTAGCCTCTGTTTTCAAAATTAACTAAGCAAACAGTTTAATCTTGCTTAGTTTTCCCCAAAATGACAAGAAAATAGATTACCCCTAATATTGGAGGTCTTAAAGCCCAAAAATCTGCCTCAAGCAAGCTTCCACTCCTTGAATCTGCTAAGATAAATAAGCCTACCCCAGCCCTAACGGTAGATTCTACTGAAGTGGTCAGACATTTACAACCACCTGTTACTACTGAAGAAAGAAGTTCCCTAATTGATCTAGATTATAAGATTAATGATGCAGCATTAGAATTCAATATGCTTGAAGTCCATAACTGGTGTTATGAGAAATTTGTGAAGAAAATTGAAAATGACATACCTATATGGGAGTGAAATTTGCCTAAGTATGTGGTCCCAATCACTCATCCAGCTCAAGACCTGATTAGACTATGCCAATTACATTATGTCCCTGATCAGAGATGTGTTGTAAACAAGGATAGGGAAGTTCTATTTTCTAAAATAGCAGAATCCATTAATGAGATACTCCAGCTGAAACATGATCCAACAATAGTCTCTTTATCCATTGAAGATTTGACTCAACTGTATTTAGACTTGGATTTCCATAAGAAGTTTATGATTCTTCAAAAATTCATGCCTACTCATTTTGATTTCCCAAAAGTAAATCCACCCTATTCCACCTCTGATTTTCCTGAATCTTCCAGACAAATCATCTCTATGCTTTCCTTCATTCTGGGTTATTCTAGTGATAAGTTCACTGATGCATCAATTCTAGGTTTCCTTTCTACTATATCCCCAGGGAAACCTCCTGCAATGATATTTAATTTTGCTAGATTCATTGCTGAAAATATGCATTATCAGTTGACCAAGTTGCCTAAAGAAGGAGTCTTTAGATATTCATCATATCTATTTCACCTCTTTCTATTTTTCCAAGCAGAAAAGTTTCCAGTTGCATTACAAAAAATGGATGTTGAAGGCAATCCTCTCTCAATATTATTTTGGACTTCATTGCTCAGAAAAGATGGAAGTGAATTCAACTATAAGGACTTCACTGATTTTTTTATCAGACCAACCATGAGTTTATTGTGCAAAGAAGAATAGCCAAGAATCAGTGAGGAAATAAAAATAATTCTACAGTTATCTGAATAATGTAAAGTAGGTGACTGGTACCTATATGAAATCATACCGAACTAAGGATATTTGGAGCAACCCTGGCCCCTTATAAGCTGCCCAAATTTCTAACCATCGGGTTTTTTGCTTTGGAATACTTGAGGCAAGTCCTAAATGCAGATGCTATAAAATTTATGGCTGCCAAGAAAAAGACACAGTTTAAGCTGAAGAATCAGATAGGTCCCTTCATAGTAAACAACAGGGATGCCTTAAAAGAAATAGTCATGAAATTTTCAGAGTTAAAGTTCCAACAAAGTTTTTATTGGAACTATTATCCACAAGGCATTCTAAGTAACATAAGGATCAAGTGTAAATTAACACCATTCTTTCATGAGTCTAAACCAGAAATTGAGAGATTTGCAAATCAAATGGAATGGGTAGAAAATACATTGATTAATCCTACTACCAATACAAAGAAGGAGAGACAGATAGATAATTCACAGGCAATAACAGTCACTAAGCAGACAGAAGCTTCAAACAAAAGGACCAGGAATGAAGAAGGCTATTCAGCAGAGACCATTGCAGAAAATAAATTCAAGATTATTTACAACAAGAAGGCAAAAATTACTGCTACCGAGAAAGAAAAGGCAACAGAAATATATGGCACTGATGATCAAGAAGCCAATAATGATCAACAGACTGATGATGAAGCCACTATAATTATGAATTAGACTCTAGCAGAAATTCAAAAAGATTAGATTTCAACACAGGAACAGGACAGAGAAATAGTGGAAACGCAGGTAAATTCAGAAGCTCCCTCCTCTTCCAAAGCAACAGAGGGAACAAACTCTGACATTCAGAAAAAATATAAACAGATCAAAGAGAAAAATGAGGAGATTAAAAATGAATTTTATTCCCAATTTCTCAAAGAAAATCTAGGGAAAAAAGACAGGTTGTTGACAACTTTTGACTACTCCACAAATAAGATAATCATGTCATTTCTAAAACCAATAGTTGCAGATCCAAAATCAGTTTTAGATTACACCAAAAAAGATGTAGAAGTGGATACAGATACAATACATGAATTGGATCAAATATAATTTCATAGAAGCACCACAGAAATGCTTTATTCTAAAGTAGTAACCAGAACTATGAGTGAAACCATGCTGCAAAAAACTGTGTCTAACTTGCAGAATCAAATGAGTCTAGACAAAGCCTCTTTACATGCTAAGGACCTAAGGATCAAGTCCTTGGAAGACTTGGTTATACAGACTGGAGTAGATTTTTCAAACATTCAGGTTGCTCAAGCACTCATAAAGCAAAAGAATGAAGACATTGCAGCCTTAAGAAAGCAATTGAAACTTCCACAGAATGAACATCCATAAGCCAAGGAAATCCTACAAGAGAAAACAGAAAAGGATGAAATGATGCAGTTAGTACTGAAAATGACTGCTCAAGTTATAGACATGGAGAATCAAATGGAGACCCTTATGAAAGAAAATGAGACCTTGAAGAATGCAGAAGTGCAATCTACTCCTACTGTTATTCCTATAGTTGGCACAATTTTCCCCTCCACATTGGTAGAGCATTTGGACCCAAAAGTGCCACTGGCAACTGCAGTGTCAATGCAATCTATAGACACTTCTGCCACAGGATCATCCACCACACAGGTATATCAAACAGGTGAAGTAGCTAACATAGTAAAGGCCATGGAGGAGATGTCCCTAAAGAATAATGAGATATTCAATTTGAAAAACACCATTCAAACTCTTGAATCATCAAATAGAAATGTATTGATTACATCTAAGGGACATGAACAAAGAGAAAACAGACTTCAAGAGCAGGTAAATATTTTGCAGGAACAGGTCAATCTCAGTGAACAGGTGTCATACATCAAAAAATATCTTTGGAATAACATAATTCAAGGCATACATCTACAGTGGCCTTCCATTCAAATCATTTATGAACAGAGAGATCTACTCAAGGCAGCACAAGTAGAAATTCATCAAACAAAAGAAGATCTTGCCAATAAACCATCTCAAGCTTTAAGGCTTATTACATTTCTAAACAGTAAAAATAGAGAAGAGCTTGAAGAACTCAAAATTCAGGATAGGACTGGAACCATACTACAAATCAAAAAGGTCCTAAGTAAAAGGAATATAATGAACAGTTTGGAGGAAAAATGTAAAGACATGAACTTGTCAATAACAAATTTCTTGGCCAAATACACTATATTAATGCAAGCAGGCCTTCTAGAAATTCGTGGCTTTAATGAAAAACTAATGGCTCAGACAGATTATGACAAGAAGATCAGAGCATATGCCAAAGAACAGGTAAACAAGCCTCTGCCACAAGGTTCCCCAACTAACAAAGTTATCTTAGAGTACTTTGAGAACTTATTTTTTCTACAAAATGAAATTAAGCACATCTTCATTGTCAAGCCAAACTTTGCAAAGTACAATGAGGCTGATCAAAGCTACAAAAAAATGAAAAGACTGAAGATACCGAGTGATCAGCAATGGCAGGAATTCGCTGATTTGATATAACAGCATGAAAATAGAGTAGAACAAGTTCAGTCAAGTTTTTCATCTTTACAGTTATCAAAGGGTAAATATTGCAGTAAAATTGTATCAGCTGAATAAGAAAATTCAAAGAGTATCCAAGAAAAAACAGTCAACTCAATTTTTACTGTTGTAATTCTTCATTTTAGAGCAGTAGAGTAATAAATGGACAGCGTAAAAGAGTATCAGAAGTGAAGCACAGGTTGAAGAGTGTAATTAGAAAGGTTGTCTTCCAAGCTATCTTCTAAAACAATATTTTTCCAAGTGCCAGTAGGCATCTACAACAAAGCAACAAATCAATTTTGATAAGATCAATTAGTCCTATTGATTCGGATTTTATGCAGGAACGCAACAGAATACAGAAATAACCATGAACATAGAGATGCAGCGGAAATAATGCTTCATTTCATTAATATCAAATAATAGAAATATGCTTACAGGCATAATGGAAATAAAATAGCTAGGGTGCTCGTAGCGAATCTTTGAGAAGAGATGTGATGGCTACAGACCTCTAAACTATGTTACAATGAGGCTCGAGGGCCTATTTATTTTTGAGAAACAATGTAGAATCTGAAACATCCAAAAAGCTAACCGTCGGATATGAGGCGCCAAAACTATGGGCGCCCGTTTGGGTAAATTGGTGGTTCAACTTCCCGGGGGCGTAACTTTGGCACCTGATATCCATTTGATGCACTCAATAGCTCGTTAGAAATATCTATCTGAGGAGTACAAATTTTGAACGAGCAACATCCGTTGATGGACCCATGTTGCTCTCCATTTTCCCAAAAAACGTCATTTAGGGCCTCAAAACGGCTCCAGAAGTTCAGGACCCAAAAAACTGCTAAAAATAGTAAGTTTTGTTGCAACTTGAAAACTGAAAGAACTGATGGTGGGGGTTCAAATGGAATAGGTGGGTGGCCACCAATATCCACCTGGATCATTAAGGCCCCAAAATGGCTTCGGGAGTGGAGGACCCAAAAACCTGCTAAAAATAGTAAGTTGTGCTGAACGTGAAAAGCTACAAGAATTGATGGTGCTAGTCCAAATGGAATAGGTGGGTGGCCACCGATATCCACCTGGATCATTCCTCCCTCCTTAGGAAGCAATGGTCCCCATTGCGTTGAGATCCTCCATGAGATGAGGCAAATTCTGTTGAACTGAGTATTAGATGTGTTGAAGATGTCATGGACCTGCGGGTGGACATGTTGGATGCATTTAGTAAATTTGGTTTCTTTATCAACCTCAGACAGTACATGTTTGGATTCTGTATGTGTAGTTGCAGGATGTATGGCAACATCAGGCAGTGGTGCGTTGGGAGTCAGATCAATGGAGTGCTTGTCCTGACAGTGTAGAGGAACCTCTATGAGTGAGGGGAAAACTTCCTCGTATTCCTCCATGAATTTGTCCATCTGCTGCAGCCATGCAATGGAGCCCTGTTTCGAGGTTGTGGCCACAATATTTTTCTTTCCCTATGAGTGAGTTGTAAGGAAAATGAATTTCCTGGTTTGGGAAACAATCTTACTGCGTTGTTTTGTAGTAGTTAAAGAGATGACAGGAGGCGGTGCTACCTCCGGTATCCTGTACAAGTTATTTCCCAAAGTAATAATAACAGCACGAGGCCTAGACTCATACACAGCATGTCGCCTCCACAAGTATGGTTGGCCCAATAATACATCAGCTACATCAAGAGGAGCAACATCATACAATACCTCATCCGTGAATGGCTTGATACTGTACTGTATATGCACCACAAGGATGCGGAGACATCTCTCTCGGGTGGAGCCACCCCATGGTATACGCCGTGGGTGTGCTATGGCTCGCAGGGCTAACACCGCTTCATGACCTCGCCTGAAATGAGGTTCTTTTCGCTTTCGCTATCGACTTAAAAATTGCAGCGGAGAACCCTTCACCCACATCCGTGTCCGGAAAAGGCGCTCCCCTATTCTCGATCCTCTGACCCTCTTTCTGGATCTTGGTGGTGGCAACTATGGCACTGGGATCCGCATCAATGATCTGCTTCCCTTTGTCATTGCCTTTGTCTGGTTCTAACTCAGGATCAGAAAATGCATCTGATTCGTGTGCCTTTAGTTCAGCCACCAAAGACTGTTTGGCCCGACACTCGTTTGTGCTGTGAGTGGGGCTGTTATGAAATTCACACCACTTCCCTGTGTCCTTCTTTGGATTTTTGGTGTTGTTCTGAGTCGCATTGCTTTGGCCTTGCCCCTTGTTCTTCGATTCGGGGGCACCTTTCGGATTCGTAGATCCAAAGTCTCGCTTCTTCTGCCTAAATTTCTGCTCGATCTTGGCGGCATAGCGATATGCCGTGCCAAGCGATGTAATGTCGAGGAACTCCATTTCCTCCTGAATGTGTTTGTGCAGACAGCCGCGGTACTTGAGCACCAAATGTCTCTTTGAATCTTTAATACCCAACTTTGTGCGCAGGGTATGGAACAGATTCGTCAGTTCGTGCACATCTTGATCCTTTTGTTGCCGCAGCGTGGTCCATTGGATGTATTTGTCCTCATAGCTCCCCACGGGGTAATATTGTTCCTTGATGCTGTCTCAGAATGAATTCCAAGTGGGTGTGGTTGAGAACAGAGAGGGTTCCCCTTCGCCCTCTTGCTCACGGTAGGTTTCCCACCAGTCTTTGACATGGGGGGCGGCTTTGAGGAGTGCAAAAATCATCTTTTCTCGGTCAAAGAAGCCATGGACCGAGAAATACCCTTCCAGCAAATTTAACCATCTATCTACGGCGTCTGCATCTATTTTTCATTCAAATATAGGAATGTCAAAGTTTACCTGTACCTTGAAGGGAGTGGCGCCTCCAGAGTGGCTGTTGGATGCAGATGCGCCATATGTGGGCAGTCGTTGAAGGATTTGAGAAAATTTATCCCTCATCGCGTTCCTTTGTTTCTCGAGGGCCTCCTCGAGCATTATTTTGAGAGGATCTCCTACTCCCTCATCTTTCTTTTCTTCCGCCATGGGAGGTCGTCGGGGTTTGTGAGGCTGATCTTGCAAGGGTTCAACCAGATTGAGCCCTAACTCCTTACACTCGACCTCCTCTGATACCACTGATCCGGATTTTATGCAGGAACGCAACAGAATACAGAAATAACCATGAAAATAGAGATGCAATGGAAATAATGCTTCATTTCATTAATATCAAATAACAGAAATATGCTTATAGGCATAATGGAAATAAAATAGCTAGGGTGTTGGTAGCGAATCTCTGAGAAGAGATGTGATGGCTACATACCTCTGAACTGTGTTACAATGAGGCTCAAGGGCTTATTTATTGTTGAGAAACAATGTAGAATCTGAAACGTCCAAAAACCTAACCGTAGGAGATGAGGCGCCAAAACTGTGGGCGTCCGTTTGGGTAAATTGGTGGTTCAACTTCCCGGGGGCGTAACTTTGACATCCGATCTCCGTTTGACGCGCTCAATAGTTCGTTAGAAATATCTATCCGAGGAGTACAACTTTTAAGCGAGCAACATCGGTCCAGGGACCCATGTTGCTCTCCGTTTTCCCAAAATAACGTCGTTTAGGGCCCAAAAACGGCTCTGGAAGTTCAGGACCCAAAAAATTACTAAAAATAGTAAGTTTTGTTGCAACTTGAAAATTGAAAGAATTGATGGTGGGGATTCAAATGGACTCGGTGGGTGGCCACCAATATGCACCTAGATTATTAATGCCCCAAAACGGCTCCAGGAGTGGAGGACCCAAAAACCTGCTAAAAATAGTAAGTTGTGCTGAATGTGAAGAGCTGCAAGAATTGATGGTGCTAGTCCAAATGGAATAGGTGGGTGGCCACTGATATCCACCTGGATCACCTATTTTTTCTTGATAAGAGGACAGCTTGCTAGTTTTTTTTGTAGTTGTCCCTCTTTTATGTAATAAACTTTATTTTCTTCTAGAGATATTCCTACATGTCTCTCGGATATTTTGTAATAATTTTGTATAAATACTTCACTCTTTGAAGTATTTGGGGTGGAATAAAATTTGTCAAGACTACTATAGACATTTTTTTTGAATACATTGGGAGTTTGTGTGAGTCGATTTGTAAAGCAGCAGACTGGAACTAAGTCAAACAGACATCATAACTCAGGATTCTTGTGTTGATCATATAAGTCAAGTATTTTCCTTTTTTCACTGTTTATCTTTCTAAATTTCCATACATACATTTACATTTTTTCTGTCTTAAATGTTTGACTAGGAGAGTTTATACAGGATTATTGTCAAAAGCTCCCTGTTTTATACTAGTTATTCATTGATATGTTTTCTGCTGATATCCGGACTTAAGAATCCTTCACTGCTCTTAGTCCCTTTTGATCCCTTTTTTTCATCTTATTTTCTATAACTTAAGGATCTTTCATTGTCCTTTTGTTCAGATCTCACCATTTCATCAAAAAATCTTATTCCAAACCCTTTGAAGGTCATCTACCCTGCCCTTAGTGCATTTGCTCTTTTGACCTTATTTCCCAGCTCTGCCTGCAAAGAAGTTGACTCCATAGCCCAATGGTCTAGTAGATCTCTCTGTGGTTTACCTTGAAGTACCTTTTATTCCCACCAAACATTCAAAACAAACCAATTGTCCAAATATAACTAGCCTAAAATCTTATAACAAAATCAAGCTAAATCTTGAGGAGAGATCCCTCTCCGAAATTTAGGAAGGCTAGATCCTGAATTTCAAAAGTAGGTTCTTGGTTACCCCTGGTTTTATTCAACTATAAATCCTCATCCCACAACCTGAGAATTACTAGGGTGATAACATATTGGAGACCATACTGGGGATTTAACCACTCTCCAGTTTTAATTTAATCTTAAAGGAAGATTTTTATATATATCTTTTCTACTTTAAGATTAACTTTAAAAGGTTGTGGGTATTTCAATAAATAGACAGTCTGGCTTCTAGGAAAACCTACTATACCAGGTCCAACCTGGATCCTAAGCCTACAGTTATAGTAGATAACCCAGAACAGATTGGTAAAAATAAAAATAAAGAACAAAGTGATAGTTTAGAAGTTGAAGTGCCCTTGAGAAAAGCTAATTCCTTACCCAAAGAATTAGTAAGTTTAACCGATATTGAATTTGATTTCAAGTTTGAAAATTCATTATTTAGAAATAAATCTGAAACTGATTTAAAGGAAACTGTTATAGATCCTATTTTTACTTCTTTTGTGAATGAGAAACAGAAAATTATTTCAGCATCAATAAAATCAGACAAATCTGAAATTCAAAGTCTAGTAGAAAGGTTTAATGTTACACGAATTAAAGACGTTGATGAAGCTATTAAATTAGCCAATTTTTTGTCTCAATTTAAACCTCTAGTTTCTCAATTATACACCACCGTTTTTCCAGCAGCAGATTCAACTCTGTATGCTGCCACTTCATTTTTAGACTCCACTTTCAGTTCACCCACTGAAACTTTTAGTCCTGAGTTGCCTTTGCAGCCTAGGATCATAAATTCATCATACCCTCAAGCCACTACAAGTTCATCCACAGAACCATTTATTCCTGAGTTTCCTTTCCAACCTAGGATATTTTTTCCATCATTCACTCAGCCCATTGCATCCACCAATTTTATAAGCACTACATTTTTTCCATCCAGTTCCATCCATATATCAATATATTTTCCAAAGTTCTTAAAATCCAGCTTTCAGTACATCAGCTGTCATAACCAGCACTGCTCCTATAATCAATGTTATACCTCCTAGTTCAGGAAAACTTTAAATCATGGCTACGAGATATGCTCCTCTAGTTTTACCCCAAAACCTCCATGACATGCCCCAAAATTACCAAAAGGATATCCCATTATTTGATAATTTTTCACAAATTACTGCACAACAACATATCACCAGAATGAATGATTTTTGTGAAATTTATGAGATAGATGAATCTGATTTCCGAATGACGTTGTTTGTTCAAATCTTAACTGGATAAGTAAAAACATGGTGTAGAAATTTAGGTGTTGGTAGTATAGCAAATTTAGCTGCATTTCATAGAGCTTTCCTAAATAAATGGGAAAAGAAAAAGAATCCCCTGCAAATTTTATCTGAGTTTGATGTTGTTAAAAGAGCTCCTAATGAGTCTATCCAGGATTATTGCACCAGATATAACAGTGTCTATAATGCCATCCCTGTTGATCTTAAACCTACCCCCTATTCGGTACTTCTAAAATTTCCTGATGGATTTGATCCAGAGATGGCATATCAATTAAGAGAAAGAAATGTTGAAACTTTAGAACAGATGCAACTAGATTTTATTGGTGTAGAAATCAATATCCTAGCCAAAAAATCTAGGCTTAGAAATGAAAGGAGATTCACCATCAAAGAAGAGAATTCAAGCTTAGATGGTAAATTTGATTTTATTACCAAAACTTTAGAAAGAGTAGTTGAGAGATTAGACCACATTGAGAAAAAAAAAGCAATGGGATAACCAACCCCAAATCAGAAATCCCAACTACAGAAAAAACAACAATCCTGGGAAAGGTAAAGAACCTTCCCCAGATCAAAACATTAGGCCCCCATTTCAAGAGAACTATGTTGAAAGTTCTCAAAACAATGTTGAGGATGAGGAATACATCAACATAGTAATGGGGATAGATGAAAGCAATACAATTTTCCTCACTCAGGAGGATCAAGAACTCTTTGAGCTACAACAGTTCAAAGTGGAATCTAGTGAATCCTTTGACTATAAGCAAGGTTATGACTTCGCAATCAATGAAATTCACAGCCAGTATAACCTTAGGAGCAAGAAAACAAATGAGCCCACTACAAAAAACAATGCTCCAACTCAACAAAATCAAAACAAAAATAATGTAGAGGCTCCCAAAACAAAAACTTTGCAGATTCTTCCCAGAGAAAATAAACAAAATTCAAACCCACCCAGTCCTAAAAAACAGCCTAGTCCAAAGATTGTAGATATCACTGATGTGGTGGCTCAATCTTCCAAAGATGCCCAAAAGGCTAATACAACAAAGGCCACTAATTCAGCAAAAACAACAGTTACTGATCCAAAAAAGAATCCAGCTGACTCAAAATCATCAAATCCTAAATCTTCTGCTGAAAATTCCAAGTCTAACAAAGCATATACTGCCACTCAAAATATTCCTGAAAAAATAATCAAAGACAACAGAAATCAAGAAACTCAAACAGAAGATAAAAAAAAAAACTCAAAATAAAGGTAAAACTGTTGAACATCAAGAAAAATCATCCCAAACAATAATTCCAAAAGATGAATTAATTCAAGCTATCAAATCTCAGTCAACATTTAATATTCAATCTGAAATATCTAAGTTGAAGATAGCCATTCCCTTAATTGAATTGGCTAAAAATGACTTGTATAGATCTATTATTACTGAAACATTGAATGTAAATGAAAATGATGATACAATTAATATGAGTGATGATAGACCTGAATTAATATTTGGTCAAAATTTAGATGGTAAGCATTCATATGGGTCAGTGCCTCCATTTTACTTAAGTCTTACTATCCATGATCAGATATTACATAATGCAATGTTAGATACTGGAGCTTCCCATAATCTAATGCCCAAAGCAATAATGGAAACTCTGAGTCTAGACATAACCCAGCCATATAAAGATTCATTCTCTTTTGATTCAAGTAAATTCCAATGCATAGGATTGATTAAGGATTTATGTGTGAACTTGGTCCAATATCCTGGTAAAATCATGATCATGGATGTTGTGGTAGCTGATATCCCGCCAAAGTATGGCATGCTTCTTTCTCGCTCACAGGGAGCAAAGTTGCAGGGATCTCTACAACTTGACATGAGTTATGCCACTATCTCGGTATTTGGATAGCCCAAAAAGCTTTACAGAGAAACCTTAATAAATTTTATGATCAGCAGTGCCGAAAGACCTACCAATTACCCAATCTATTCAACTCCCACTGATCTTGATTCCTTTATTCTTTGTAACTCTGATCATAATAATATCCAAATTGTACTCACTGATATAAAGCCTAAAATAATGGAGGATTACATTGGTCATGAAGCTTTATGGCATTTATATTTTGATGGTTCAGTAAATAAATCAGGAGCTGGAGCTAGTGTGTGGATCACCAACATTGAAACTAGCCATTCCTAAGGGCATCCCTTTAGATTGAATTTCAAATGCACCAATAACATGGCTGAATATGAGGCTTTAATCTTAGGTCTCCAAATCATTAGAAAATTGGGAGGTCAAAGAATATTGATCATGGGAGATTCAGAGTTATTTATCAAACAAATAAACGCATAATACTCTGTCCACAATCCCAGATTAGCCAGATACAGGGACACAGCAACAGATTTGGTTGATGATTTGTTAGAATGCAAGTTTTCCATTATTCCTAGAAAACAAAATTTACAAGCCCATTGTTTAGCAACCTTTGCCAGTACCTGTAATCTTCCATTTTCACCAATACAAAAATACACCGCTAAAATCAAACACATACCTATTGTCCCAGATAATGTAAAATACTGGCAAATTTTCTCAGAAGATGAACAAATCTATCACTTTTTGAACAACGAAGGAGAGTTTCAGAATTGCCAAATTGATAATGACTGTAATATAGATTCACCTTGTAACATAAATTCAATTTTTTGTTAAATACATGATTTAGATGTACATACTTTTGATAAACCCACCATATTTACTCAGAGTGACATAGATGACTTGGAAAAAGTAGATATAGAGGAAATGATGGAAGATGAACCAGATTTGATAGATTTAAAACATAATATTTTACCCAGGGGTTTAACTCCCTTAGAAGACTTGTTTGATTCCAATGATGTGCCCAAAAGGCCAAAAATGGAACCAATCAAGTCTGATATTGAAGAATGTAACATAGGAACAAATAAAAAACCAAAATTGATCAAATTGGAAAAATATTTACCCTCAAAAGAAAAGGTTAAATATATAGAACTTTTGAAAGAATACCAGGATGTTTTTGCATGGGGTTACGAAGATCTAAAAACTTACAACAAAGACATAATTCAACATAAGATTCCTTTGAAATAAAATCAAAAACCTTTTCAGCAAAAATTAATAAGGATTAATCCAATTTTGTTACCTTTAATCGAAAAAGAGGTTAAAAGAATGTTTGATGCACAAATAATTGCACTAGTCAGGTATTCTGATTGGATCTCTAACTTAGTGCCCACCAGAAAGAAAACAGGAGAAATTCAACTATGTATAGACTTTAGAAATCTCAATAAAGCTTCTTTGAAAGAAAATTACCCCTTGCCTAAAATGGACCATATTTTGTAGAGGGTGGCAGGTTCTTCAAGAATTTCTTTACTAGATGGTTTCTCTGGTTATAATCAAATTCTAGTTCATAAAGATGATCAAACTAAAACTGCATTTATCACTCCTTGGAGCACTTTCATGTATGTGAAAATGCCTTTTGGATTGAAAAATGCAGGAGCTACATTTCAGAGGGCCATGGATATTTCCTTTGCTAAGGAAATCCATGAATTTTTAGTTATCTATCTTGATGATATTACTGTCTTTTCAAAAACAAATGATGAACACTTGGATCACCTAAGACAAGTCTTTATCAAGTGTAGAAAATATGGTATATCCTTCAATCCTAAAAAGACTATTTTCGGACTAGAAGAAGGAAAATTGTTAGGACACATAATCTCCAAGGAAGGCATTAGAATAGACCCTACAAGAATTGAAGCTATTTTGAACATTCAACCATCAAGGAACATAAAATAACTTCAAGCATTCTTGGGTAAAATCAATTTTTTGAGAAGATTTATCTCTAACCTGGCTGAAATCATAAAATAACTCAACAATATGCTTAAAAAGGACTCTGCAATAAAATGGACTGTTAAAGCCAAACAATATTTTGAATCCATAAAATAGACCTTGACAAAAGCACCAGTCCTAATCAGCCCAGATTATACAAAATATTTCATAATCTTTTCATTTGCCTCAGAACATACCATAGCTGCAATTCTACTGCAGAAAAACAATCAAGGTTTTGAACAGCCAATAGCATTTTTTAGTAAATCCCTTAGAGATGCGCCTCTAAAGTACAATATAATGGAAAAAAAATCTTTAGCCTTGGTTAAAGCCATAAAGGATTTCAGAGTTTACATACTCCATTCCCACATCATTACATATGTCCCCAATGTTGTAGTCAAAGATATTCTTACACAAGATGGACCTGATGGTAGGAGAGGAAAGTGGATTGCCACTATCCTTGAGTATGATATGGAAATTAAACCAACAAAGCTCATTAAAGGACAGGGTTTGGTCAGATTGATGGCTGAATCTAATTGTAATGCTCTAGACATAAATTTCATTGCACAAATAGATGACCAGGAAGAGATGGCAACTCCATTGATTAGCGAGGCCTATCTATACTCACCATGGTACTCTAATACTATCTTTGTACTCATAAATTTACAAGCTCCTCTTGTATTAACTAAAACCAAAGCCAAATTCATCAAACAAAAAGCAATGAGGTTTTGTATATTAAATAATGCACTTTATTGGAAAGAAAGTAGTGGGATTTTACTAAAAATTTTATTAAAATCAGAGGCTGACAAAATTCTCGAGGAATTTCATGCAGGTGACTATGGAGGCCACTTATACTGGAAGAGTACAGCATACAAAATACTAAGAGCTGGTTTCTACTGGCCAACTTTATTTTCTGATGTCAAAAAATTTGTTACCTCCTGTCACAAATGTTAGATTTTTGAAGGGAAAAAGAAACTATTTCCCTTACCTCTTCAGTCGATATCTACTAAAAATCCATTTCAACAATTGGGGTTAGACTTCATTGGTGAAATGCACCCTCCATCCTCAGGCCAACATAAATGGATTTTAATTGCTACATATTATTTTACTAAGTGGATAGAAGTTGTTCCCACTAGGCAAGCCACTGATTCAGTTATAATCTCATTTATAGAAAGTAATATTTTGTCAAGATTTGGATGCCCACATAAGATTATTACTGACACTGCAGCTGCATTCAAATCCAAGAAAATATTTTCTTTATGTCACAAATACCATATTACCTTGGGACATTCTACTGCTTATTATCCCCGGGGTAATGGTTTAGCAGAATCTACAAACAAAAGCTTAGTCAATGTCATTAAAAAATTACTTCAAGATAAAAAAAAAGACCTGGAATAGAAAGCTAGTCTATGCCTTATGGGCTGATAGACTTACCACTAAGAAGTCTATTGGAACTTCACCTTATTAGATTGTCTATGGAATGGATGCAATTTTCCCCTCTTCCTTGGGTGTACCAGTCATGAAGATCATTCGGGAATCACATGTGGAAACAAATGATATTAAACGAAGAATTAATGAAACCATACATCTCCAACAAACAAGGAAAGAAGTTTATGAAATATCACAAGTTTTACATGATAAAATTAAAAAATATTTTGACAAAAGGATTAAAGAAGATGATTTTTTCATTGGAGATCAAGTTTTGAGATGGGATTCAAGAAGAGAGGACAAAGGTAAACATGGAAAGTTTGACTTTCTATGGAAAGGACCTTATGTGATATATGGTTACAGAGGTAACAATTCTTTTTCCGTCGAGAATTTAGATGGAACTTAACTTCAGGAAGGACCAGTGAATGGTAGGATGTTAAAACATTACTATTCTTCTAAGCCAATCACCAGTTAGATTCATTGACTTTATCATTGTAAATATTCATTGAAAGTGTTTAGATTGTATTAGAGATTTTACCTACAAATTTGAAGCTCGAATAGAAGGCCCTAAGCTTTGCAGTATAAAATATCATAAGTATGAATTGTTGCAGAAATCAGAAGACAATTACAAGATCACCAAGGTTAAAATTTGAAGACTACTGATCTCAAAGCTCTTGACATTCCACCAGGAAATGTCATCCCCAAGTGAAGCTGATGTTAGTAACCTATAAATATAGGATTCATAATTTTGACTTGACTAATGGTACTCTTGTAAATATGTACAAGCTTTGCTTTCCGCAAGTTATTTTCCCATATTTTGTAAAAAATCAAAAATCAAAAAATCAAAAAGAGGGTAAGAAGTCCTAAAAGAAACATCAAAGGACTTAGAAAAAATAATAGACCCCAAAAAAAAAAGATGAATAAAACATGAAAGTGTGCAAGTCTAAATGCCACTACTTTTACTTCTTGCAGTTGATTATCGCAGAGTGTCAATAAATGCCATAATCCATGATGAGATGAACAATTTAATCTTAACTTGTCATGTTTCAATTTTACTTTTTGTAGAGAGTGAATAAGGAATTGTCATACAGTTTAATCATGACAATTCAGTAGTTAGGTAGAGAATAAAAAGAATCCAACAGTTTAATCTGGATTATTCGAATAAATAAGTTAGAATAAGATAGTTTTACTGCTTTCAAAAAGAATAAATGTTTTGATGGTTGCTAGCTCAAATGCACCTGATTAAAATAGAAGAAAAAATGTTAGAAGATATGACTGGGTAGGTAGAAGAAGGCGAGATACCCATTGTAAATATTTTTCACCAGGCTACAAATAACTAAATTCCCCTCCCCATAGCTATATAACATCCTAGACTATCAGTCAGAGAGGCTCAGGGTATTTCCCTGACTTCTGTTGGGACTGGACCCAAGGCTCAATGACTGACTAGTGGAAAGTGTTAAGTTTCTATATTAATCCCAGAAATCACATCATTTTCCATTCATGCATTCATTACCATGAAAAATCATAAGTAAAGACCCCATTTTTACTCAATGATGCTTAAAACCCTCATTTGATTAACTTCTTACATCTCACGAAGCATAAAACCCTCAAAATGGCATTTTATCCTAAGTTTAAGTGATGAAATTATTACAATTAAAGCTTGGTTTTAATCTTCACTTTTCTTGGTTATAATTGTATGTTTCGAATATTTACTTTCCCTTTTCATATTAACACCTAACTTATTTTATTAACTCCTTATAGAAAATCCTATTCCTATTAATATAACTCCTTTCTATTAATTATCCCAAAAAACCCCTTATTATAAGCTTTTTATGTAAAATTTATTATGCACATGTTTAAATTAAATCCCTAAGCTATCCCTTTGACATGAAAATTATCCATAAATAAATATCCCAAATCCCCTATAGTTATTTAGCCGAAATGGTTTGAAATAACTATATAATAAAAATATAAAGGAAAAGTTATCGGAATTGATATATCAAATGAGAAATAAAAAGCTTTACCGATGCTTTATGTATTAACCAAAACCTCCACTAATACCTTCACCTTTCCCAGCATAAGCTTTACCCAAGGTTAAACCTTACCCCTCTTTCCCGATGAATAAAGTTTCGTACTTTATACTACAATCGAAACCTTGGTTAAACTTTATATTAACCCACCCCTATGCATTCCACTCCATATATATAAACTCCGTTTATATATAAAAAGCCTCATTATACAATCAAATAACCTAGCGTCCTCGCAATCATTCATCACCCTCCGATCATATTTATATACCTAATCTAACGATCCACACTTAGCGCAATCAACCTGGCCTCATGCCCCACCATTTCCCGTCACGTTGAGTCATGACCATTGATCCTTTTCATATCAAATCAACGGCCCATAATAAATCTCGGTCCCACCCGCTTGTCCGCTGCAACTCCCAAACTGATCCTGACCGTTCGCAACGCAAAATTAAATCCAACGGTGTTCATTGCATATCGCATACCAAAAGTGAATGGGCGCAGTTTGGGAAAAATCACGCGATAAAAGTTGTTTTGTGAAATCGCTGACTGCTACGTGTCCAATTGTAATTGGATCGCATTACAAAAGCTCAAAACTACTTACCAGCTAAAAGCAACGCGATACCACCGAATGGTTTTCACATTCAAAATGAAAACCACTCCCGCCATTGACTGTGACCTGCCATTAATGTTATGCAGAGTAATAAAATCAAAGGTTTTAACCTTAATTTTTCACTGTTTTTCATACCATTCACACCCTTGCCCATTGAAAAACTTCGCCCAGACTCCATTTCAAAACCTTTGTTGATCAATTCGTTCCCCTAAAGCAAATTTCGCCACAGCAGACTCTTAATGCTTCCTACTAAGCCACTACGACCAGTACAACCAGAAACCATTTTTATTATCAAAGCGCCTGTAAAGCAGGTATTTTCCTCAAATTGCCTGCAAATTTCACAAATTAAACCATTAAATTGGCCCAATCAAGCTACATAGAGGAAAATAGCCAATCTTACAATATCCAAACCTTGAAAAATCAAGGTGAACCCTAGAAAAATTTTCTCAGAATTTTCCATTTCCTTCAAACTATGTTTTAAAGTGTTTCCGGCCATCCAAAGGAGATTTCCACAGTTCAAATTGATTTAAACACACAGAAAAGTCATTTTTAGTCCTCTGCACCTAGAAAACCTGTGTTTTCTATCCTAAAACCCTTGCCCAAATTCCCAATTTCTCTTAGATCTGCTCAATTAGCCTCTGTTTTCAAAAATAACTAAGAAAACAGTTTAATCTTGCTTATTTTTCCCCAAAATGACAAGAAAACAGATTACCCCTAAGATTGGAGGTCCTAAAGCCCAAAAATATGCCTCAAGCAAGCTTCCACTCCCTAAATTTGCTAAGATAAATAAGCCTACCCCAACCCTAACAGCAGATTCTACTGAAGTGGTCAGACCTTTACAACCACCTGTTACTTCTGAAGAGAGCAGTTCCTTAATTGATTTAGACTACAGGATTACTAATGCTACATTAGAGTTCAATCTTCTTGAAGTGCATAACTGGTGTTGTGAGAAATTTGTGAAGAAAATTGAAAATGACATACCTATATGGGAGTCAAATTTTCCTAAGTATGTGGTCCCAATCACTCATCCAGCTCAAGACCTGATTAGACTATGCCAACTACATTATGTCCTTGGCTAGAGATGTATTCTAAACAAGGATAGGGAAGTTTTGTTTTCTATAACAGCAGAATCCATTATGAGATACTCCAACTGAAACATGATCCAAAATTAGTCTCTTTATCCATTGAAGATTTGACTCAGTTGTACCTAGAATTGGATTTCCCTAGGAAGCTTATGATTCTGCAAAACTTCATGCCTACTCATGTTGATTTCCCAAAATTAAATCCACCCTATTCCACCTCTGATTTTCCTGAATCTTTCAGAAAAATCATCTCTATGCTTTCCTTCATTCTAGGTTACTCTAATGATGAGTTCACTGATGCATAAATTCTAGGTTTCCTTTCTACTTTATCCCCAGGGCAACCTCCTGCAATGATATTTAACTTTTCTAGATTCATTACTGACAACATGCACTATCAGTTGACCAAGTTTCCTGAAGAAGCAGTGTTTAGATATTCATCATATCTATTTCACCTCTTTCAATTTTTCCAAGCAGAAAAATTTCCAGTTGCCTTACAGAAAATGGATGTTAAAGGCAATCCTCTTTCAGTATTATTTTGGACTTCATTGCTCAGAAGAGATGGAAGTGAATTCAACTATAATGACTTCATTAATTTGTTTATCAGACCAACCATGAGTTTATTGTGCAAAGCAGAATAGCCAAGAATCAGTGAGGAAATAAAAAGAATTCTACAGTTATCTGAACACTGTAAAGTAGGTGACTGGTACCTATATGTAAATCATACAGAACACAGGATATTTGGAGCAACCCTGGCCCCTTATAAGCTGCCCAAATTTCTAACCATTAGAGTTTTTTCTTTGGAATACTTGAGGCAAGTCCTAAATGCAGATGCTATAAACGTTATGGATGCCAAGAAAAAGACATAGTTTAAGCTGAAGAATCAGATAGGTCCCTTCATAGTAAACAACAGGGATGCCTTAAAATAAATAGTCATGAAATTGTCAGAGTTAAAGTTCCAACAAAGTTTTTATTAGAACTATTATCCACAAGGCATTCTAAGTAACATAAGGATCAAGTGTAAATTAACACCATTCTTGCATGAGTCTAAACCAAAAATTGAGAGATTTGCAAATCAAATGGAATGGGTAGAAAATACATTGATTGATCCTACTACCAATATAGAGAAGGAGAGACAGACAGATAATTCACAGGCAATAACAGTCACTAAGCAGACAGAAGCTTCAAACAAAAGGGCCAAGAATGAAGAAGGCTATTCAGTAGAGACCATTGCAGAAAACAAATTCAAGATTATTTACAACAAGAAGGAAAAAATGATTGTTGCCGAGAAAGAAAAGGCAATAGAAATAGATGGCACTGATGATCAAGAAGCCAATAATGATCAACAAACTGATGATGAAGCCACTAAAATTGTGAATTAGACTCTAGCAGAAATTCAGAAAGATCGAATTTCAACACAGGAACAGGATAAAGAAATAGTGGAAACGTAGGTAAATTCAGAAGCTCCCTCCTCTTCCAAAGCAACAGAGGGAACAGACTTTGACATTCAGAAAAAATATAAACAGATCAAAGAGAAAAATGAGGAGATTAAAAATGAAGTTTATTCCCAATTTCTCAAAGAAAATCCAGGGAACAAAGACAGGCTGTTGACATCTTTTGACTACTCCACAAATAAGACGATCATGTCATTCCTAAAACCAACAGTTGCAGATCCAAAATCAGTTTCAGATTACACCAAAACAGATGTAGAAGTGGATACAGATACAATACATGAATTGGATCAAATATAATTTCATAGAAGCACCACAGAAATGCTTTTTTCTAAAGTAGTAACCAGAACTATGAGCTCAACCATGCTTCAAAAAATGGTGTCTAACTTGCAGAATCAGATGATTCTAGACAAAGCCTCTTTACATGCTAAGGACCTAAGGATCAAGTCCTTGGAAGACTTGGTTATACAGACTGGAGTAGATCCTTCAAACATTCAGGTGGCTCAAGCACTCATAAAGAAAAAGAATGAAGACATTGCAGCCTTGAGAAAGCAATTGAAACTTCCACAGAATGAACATCCACAAGCCAAGGAAATCCTACAAGAGAAAACAGAAAAGGATGAAATGATGCAGTTAGTACTGAAAATTACTGCTCAAGTTAAAGACATGGAGAATCAAATAGAGACCCTTATTAAAGAAAATGAGACCTTGAAGAAATCAAATGTGAAATCTACTCCTACTGTTATTCCTATAGTTGGCACAACTTTCCCCTCCACATTGGAAGAGAATTTGGACCCAAAAGTGCCACTGGAAACTGTAGTGTCAGTGCAATCTATAGACACTTCTACCACAAGATCATCCACCACACAGGTATATCAAACAGGTGAAGCAACTGACATAGTAAATGCCATGGAGGAGATTTCCCTAAAGAATAATGAGATTATCAATTTGAAAAAAACCATTCAAACTCTTGAATCATGAAACAGAAATGCATTGATTACATCTAAGGGAAATGAACAAAGAGAAAACAGACTTCAAGAGCAGGTAAAGATTTTGCAACAACAGGTCAATCTCAGTGAACAGGTGTCATACATCAAAAAATATCTTTGGAATAACATAATTCAAGGCATACATCTACAGTGGCCTTCCATTCAAATCATTTATGAACAGAGAGATCTACTCAAGGCAGCACAAGTAGAAATTCAGCAAACAAAAGAAGATCTTGGCAATAAACCATCTCAATATTTAAGGCTTATTACATTTCTAAACAGTAAAAATAGAGAAGAGCTTGAAGAACTGAAAATTCAGGATAGGACTAAAACAATACTACAAATCAAAAAGGTCATAAGTAAAAGGAATATAATGAACAGTTTGGAGGAAAGATTTAAAGACATGAACTTGTCAATAACAAAGTTCTTGGCCAAATACACTATATTAACACAAGCAGGCATTCATGGCTTTCATGAAAAACTAATGGTTCAAAGAGATTATGACAAGAAGATCAGAGCATATGCCAAAGAACAGGTAAACAAGCCTTTGCCACAAGGTTCCCCAACTGGAAAAGTTATCTTAGAGTAATTTGAGAACTTCTTTTTTCTACAAAATGAAATTAAGCACATCTTCATTGTCAAGCCAAACTTTGCAAAGTACACTGAGGCTGATGAAAGCTACAGAAAATTGAAAATCCTGAAGATACCAAGTGATCAGAAATGGCAGGAATTCGTTGATTTGATATAACAGCATGCAAACAGAGCAGAACAAGTGCAGTCAAGTTTTTCATCTTTACAGTTATCAAAGGGTAAATATTGCAGTAAAATTATATCAGGTGAATAAGCAGAGACAAAGAGTATCCAAGAAAAAACAGTCAACTCAATTTTTACTGTTGTAATTCTTCTTTTACAGTAGCAGAGTAATAAATGGACAGCGTAAAAGAGTATCAGAAGTGAAGCACGGGTTGAAGAGTGTAATTAGAAAGATTGTCTTCCAAGGTATCTTCTAAAACGATATTTTTCCAAGTGCCAGCAAGCATCTACAACAAAGCAACAAATCAATTTTGATATGATCAATTAGTCCTATTTTTTCTTGATAAGAGGACAGCTTGCTAGGTTTTTTTGCATCTGTCCCTCTTTTATGTAATAAACTTTATTTTCTCCTAGAGATATTCCTACATGTCTCTCAGATATTTTGAAATAATTTTGTATAAATATTTCACTCTTTGAAGTATTTGGGGTGGAATAAAATTTGTCAAGACTACTATAGACATTTTTGCTGAATACATTGGGAGTTTGTGTGAGTCGATTTGTAAAGCAACAGACTGGAACTAAGTCAAACAGACATCATAACTCAGGATTCTTGTGCTGATCAGATAAGTCAAGTATTTTCCTATTTTCACTGTTTATCTTTCTAAATTCCATACATACATTTACATGTTTTTTGTCTTAAATGATTGACTAGGAGATTTTATACAGAATTAGTGTCAAAATATCCCTGTTTTTTACTAGTTATTCATTGATATGTTTTATGCTAATATCCAGACTTAACAATCCTTAACTGCTCTTAGTCCCTTTTGATCCCTTTCTTTCATCTTCTTTTCTGTAACTTAAGGATCCTTCATTTCCTTTTTGTTCAGATCTCACCATTTCATCAAAAAATCATATTCCAAACCATTTGAAGGTCATCTACCCTGCCCTTAGTAATTTTTCTCTTTTTACCTTATTTCCCAGCTCTTCTTGCCAAGAAGTTGACACCATAGCCCAATAGTCTGGTAGAACTCTCTGTGGTTTACCTTGAAGCACCTTTTATTCCCACCAAACATTGAAAACAAACCAATTGTCCAAATATAACTAGCCTAAAATCTTATAACAAAATCAAGCTAAATCTTGAGGAGAGATCCCTCTCCGAAATTTAGGAAGGCTAGATCCTGAATTTCAAAAGTAGGTTCTTGGTTACCCCTGGTTTTCTTCAACTATAAATCCTCATCCCACAACCTGAGAATTACTAGGGTGATAACAGAAATATTGATTCGTTGAGTTCAAGTATTTGTTCGTTTAGATTCCTACTTCGTATAATTAATTACCCAATTTTGTATCATAACAAAATGTTGAGGTCAGGTCGGATACATAATCTCCCTATCATCGGGGATATCAATTGGATTTTAAGGTATAGTAAGACTAGAATTTCCGTAAGTTGATATTGGTAATAAAAATAGTTATAATTACATAAATAGCATAATTAGGTTGGTTCATATAAATATCTACATCTATTATAACTAAAATATAAAATTTATATTATTGTTCTACTTACTAAGATTATAGGGACTCCTGGTGTTTACACCGGTTGGACTACTCTCCCAGTTATTCCACTTGAATCACAATATCAGTATAACCAAAATTAAGAACAGTGTTTATTGTCTGTGGATGGTTGTTTTTAAATCTCATTCCCCTTTTTGATTTGTATGAAGCCTTAATTTAAAATCAGTGATGATATGTCTATTGTATTATCGTTGTTACTTGAAAAAATAACAAGAGTAGATACGGCTATACGTCACTTTTGCAATGAAGAGGTAGTATATGTCACTTTTGCAATCTTAAAGAGTTTTTTCATATTGCAATTGTCTTATGGATAGTTTTTTTCAAAAATGATATTCCCTAGATTATTTCTTGCATTTGTTTTTGTTTTATTATAAGTTTGATGAGAATTTATCTTGGAAAACCAAGGAAGGCCTATTTTTGAATTCGTAAATCCTATGAAAACTATACCTGAATACAAACCATATGAACACTATTCCTAAATTCAATTTGGAAATTCAGTATCCCATGTAGTTTCATGTCCATTAGTGATCTGGGTCATGAACTTTACAATTATGTCCTTAGAGAAGAAATCAATAACTCTATTTTTAAAGAAGTCACATCCAAATGCATATACTTGTTCTAGTGTTAGTGTTTACTATCTATGGATGGTTGTTTTTAAATATCATTTCCCTTTTTGAATTTTATGAAGCCTTAATTTAAAATTAGTGATGATGTGGCTATTGCATTATCATTTTTACTTGAAAAAATAACAAGAGCAGATACGGCTATATGTCACTTTTGCAATCTAGAGGCAGTATATGTCACTTTTGCAATCTTAAAGAGTTTTTTCATATTGTAATTGTCTTATGTATGGTTTTTTTTTTAAATTATATTCCCTAGATTCTTTCTTGCATTTGTTTTTGTTTTATTTGATGAGAATTTATCTTGGCAAACCAAGGAAGGCATGTTTTTGAATTTGTAAATCCTATGAAAAATGTACTCGAACACAAACCATATGAACAATATTCGTAAATTCAACCTAGAACTTCAATATCCCCTGTAGTTTCATGTCCATTAGTGATTTGGGTCATGAACTTTATAATTATGTCCTTAGAGAAGAAATCAAAAACTCTTTTTTTAAAGAAGTCACATCCAGATGCATATGTGTGTTCTAGTGTTAATGTTTATTGTCTTATGTATAACCATTCAATGAATATTTGAATGATGGTATAGAAATTCTCTTGATGATAGAGACTTACCTTGATTAATGAAAGGACAATGAACTTGGTATGACAATGACAACTCTAATCCGAATGATACTAGATAACAATATGTCTATGGTATTATTGTGACAGTGATGTGGATACTTGTGTATACTTGTCTGTTGTTGGATTGGTCCTAGGTGGCCTAATGTGATTAATGTCTCATGATATATGAAACTTTTGCAATCTTAAAGAGTTTTTTAAGATTGTAACTGTCTTATGGATGGTTGTTTTCAAAACTGATATTCCCTTTCGAATAGTTAGAAGCTTTAATTTAAGAAAAAACAAGTGGTGGTATGGCTATTCTGAGCTAGGATAGATCAGCACTATAATGTGTGACTTTTACAATTTTAAGGACTCTTAAAGAAATAGCTTGAAGAGTACATGGTATTTTTCCAACTTCGTTTTTTAGTAATTATTGGATTTAGGTGTCTTGACCCAGGTTCGGTTTTAAGGTTTTCCAACAAACCCCTGTACTACTGGCCCTTTCGGCAATGGCCTACTTGCGCAAGTCAAGGTCTCACCCGAAGTAGTGCAGGAGGGTGTTGGAACCAAGTTTCCGCACCCTGAGAGAGAGAAAGTTAATTAAAGTGGGCCCCTTCAAATCTAACAGACCTGCGCAGGAGAAGCCCTAATACAGAACCTCTTAACAATATATTGGCAGAGCATAGATCGTAAATATCAGGTAACTTGAGCAGAGTATTTAAACCAGATCTACGCATTCATAATATCACATCCACGTGTGCATCATTATATCATCAGTATTCAGTGAGAAAAAACAATATTAGAACATAACGTAGCCAATAATCACAGCAAAAAACACTTAAATATCATCAACAGCCTTCTCATTCATTCATATACAGATCTGAATTACAGACTCTAATTACCAGCCCGTTCACACAACCAGTGGGGTCTGCAGACAGCAGGACTCAAGGTCTCCGCACACATAGCCAGCAGGAGCCCTTACCCAGACAATCGAAAAAATAAATATCCACAAGTTCGTATCCAAGCTTAATCACGACTTAGCCTCTTCCTAGACTTGATTTATATATCTATTTTTAACATCTTAGAATACGCTACTCTATGGTCCGCAGACCATGGTTTGTGGACTCCCGGTCTACCCTTTGACCCTTTACAATTCATCGGGTGCTTTGACCCACCCCAAAGCCCCTGCGCTAGACTAAATATTACAAAATATTACAAAACTGTACCAAAAATGCGGTTAGGGGACCTCGTTCCAATAGGCCCCCAACACAATCTTGTGACTCGTCCCGAGTCACAGCGTCAGCGGGGTCTTCATCATTTCCTAGAGCTTCTCAAGAGTGGAAACCAATAGAGGCAGGACACCTATGCTCTGCATGGCTACATTTTGCGCAACATCAACCAACTTTTGTGAAGTTGGTCCTTCCGTAGCCGCGGTGACACTCTCCAAGGTCTGATTCAATTTTTTCATTACCCCCTCTAACTCCTCCAAAATCTTGAGAGCTTCATCAGCCCAGGGCGTCAGATGGTCGTTGAGTACCTGCTTCTTGTGCCGGAGCCCCAAAATTTCACTTCTGAGTGGGTGGCTGGTTTGAAGGTGCACTAGTCGCTAGGATGGGACGAGGGTGGTCATAGTGGCTTCCATCTGCTCAAAATATTGCTCCTTTTGGTGAAAATTCTGATCGATTTGGCTAAGGAGGGGATCACATTGCACCTGGGACCATAACTCCATCGCAGTCTCAAACAACGCGGTGCCCTGATTGATATGTGCGGTAATACTGGTTGTAGCTTCCATGATGAGCATGACGTACAAGGAACGCACCTCTAGAGGCGTCTCAGGCTAGAGCTTGGCCTACAGCAATGCTATATGAAGTTCCAAATCGTCCTTAACAACCTGCACTTCAATCTGTGATGCCTTCAAAGAAGAGACCAAGCCTTCAACCTTGGCCTGCGGCACAACGGAGGCAGGAATTACTTCTGGCATATCCTCGTAGATCTGGTCTATCAACTGCTCTAATTCATCATGTCGCGCGATGGCGGTGATGTATACAGCCTGGGCTTGGGCGGCTTCGGCAGCTTTAGTCAAAATAGTTTTCTCGACTTCGCTAAGGTGCTATTGTGCCCGCAGTTCTCTATGTTGAATTTCCTTGGTGATGGATGTAAACAGGTCGTGCAGCTACACACCCGTAAAGCGCCCAACATCGAGGTCAACCGAAGAGCATGCACGGACTTGGTTGCATAATTTCATGGGTATCATCGCAAAAGATGCGTCTAGGAGGGGGGAGATCCGACTGTCCATTACGGTGGTTGGGGTTGTAAATGTAGCTGGCTGGCTCGCTTGATTCTGCCTCGCTTGATCCACACTTGCTTGATTTTGCCTCACTTGATCCACTCTCGCTTGAAGTGTGTCTTCTTTTATCTGAAGGACTTGCAGCTCGGATTGAAAATATTCTACCGCAGCCTTGTGTTGTCCTTCCAGAGCAGCCCATTGATCTTCTGATGTGATGGTGACCGCATCCGCAATTTTCTCTAGGTTATCCTCTGTCAACGTCGCCTTTGTGTCTGTGCCAGGCTTAATAGCCTTATGCTTCTTCCTGGGCCCTTTAAGAGGTTCATTGGTGCGTTTGATACCGTGTGGGGATGTAATATCTACACCACCAAGCCCATCAAGGTCCTGATCCTGCTATGACTTCGGTTCTGTCCTTATGGTGGCACCCTTAGGGTTGGCTAGAACGTTAGATTCCTTTGCTCCGTCTGGCGGAATAGTATCCTTTGGGGTTGCGCTTTGGCTGGATGTGCCCGTTGTGCCCTGGTCAGATGTCTTGGCACAAATCTTCCACTTTGGTGGCCAAGTTGCAATCACTTGGTCAATATCTACTTTTGTGGCCATGTAAGGAAGGTTATACCAAGCTGGATCTCTATGAGCCCAAACCTGCACATTATGCATGGTAACCTAGAATGCCGCAATATCCTTGCATTTTTCGTAGACCATGGGCGACAAGTGTGGTTGGGAATGAATTGCTACTGCTAGGGCTCGATCAAATAATACCCAAAAGACCTTGTTCTCCTCGACCCACTTAGGATACTTCTAATCCTATAGGTTTTCAAATTGCGCCCCCTCACACATACTTGGCTCAAGATTAGGGAGTACTGCTTCCGCAGGCGCCTCCCATGGAACCAAGGAAATTAACAACATCATCCAGGAGTAGAAAAATGCCTTTCCTTGATCCTGGGCCTCGTGCACATTTTCTAAAAATTTATCGACAAGGTGTTGTGACCATTTGAAGCAGACCTCTTTTTAGCATCTACTAGTGAGTTGAATTACATAGGCGAGGATGGGCAATGCCTGGTACTTGTGCATCAATTTGCATGCAAGGAACAGGGTACCCATGTGCATCTCTAGATCACTTATTATGTCTACCTGAAACCCTCTTTGGTTGTGAACAATGTGGAATTTCTCCCGGACGTCATCAGCAATCCACTACTCGTACTTCTTACCAATTCCCTCCTTAGGATTTGGCCCATGCATGAGGAGGTCAGTGATACGGTGAATTAAAGCAGCATCAATCAAGATGCAACCCTAGATCCATAAGCACCCATCATGGACCAGCGCCAGCAGCTGGTGAACAACCAAGCCGGTGATGTTGTAATGGCCAAAGTGGGGGATGCGCAACAAGTTTAGGATCCCTGAACCTGCCAATCCACATGCCCATGACATTGGTTCTAACTTCAGCACGTTACCTAACATCGTCGTTTCAAGATATAATTCTGGAGCCAGTGTAGGGAAGGTGTCCAAATTTCCCAAATCATGATCATCGAATTTAAGGAGGGCGAGGCCTCCGAACATATCACCATGTAGGGGCACCACCTCTGGAACCAGAGGCATCTGGAGGTAGGAATGGACAACATCAACATTCTTTGGGGCACGCATCGCTATCTTTCTTGGCTTAACATATGACAGCAGCTAGGTTAGCGGAGTCAGATGTAGGGCTTCCTCCGTAGTCGTTATAGGGTGCTTCAATGAATCAGGGGAGTGGGCTTTGGGCACTGTCCAGGGAGAATACACAATCTGAGGGGACGTGCGTGGTTTTACCCCAGCCCACTTCGTCTCTTTTTCCTTTCCTTTCTTTGTTCCCTTCACCTTCCCTTTTCCCTTCCTTTTTGCTGGCGTAGACACGACCTCCTCCATTTCAAGGGTTACTTCTAATACCTCTTCAGATCCAACTTCCACTGAATCTGTAACATGAAATGACTCAGCAGGGCTAGTCGCAGTCATTCTTGCTTGGCAGATAAACTCAAGGTTGCTACTATAAGAAGGGGTAGCTCACTCAGACATGTGGATGGAAACTGTACAGAATAGAAAAAATTAATCGAGGTGCACAAGGCGCGAGAATTTTGGACAAAAAATGAACCCCTTATGACAAATTCCCCTCTTCTTATACCTCATGATGATAAAAAATGGTCAGATTAGCCTTAACTGCAATCTATCATTGCAGAAACGGTAAAAAATCCTCTTAGATCGCGACATTAATTACCAATTTCCCGTTTCGTTCTTTGATAAACTCACTTTTCCGCCCTGGCAACCCGCTCCAATGGCTAGTTTTTTCGGCTGCATACTACCCCTGTGGTTGTATCGCACCCCTTTGGACCTCCTACCCTATGCATTATCCCTACGTAGCTGTCGACCATGCCTTTATTTCCATGCCTTGGCGTGCGAAGCATCCTTAATACAGCTACTTCGACCATATAGTCATTTGGTCGGCACCGGGTCGTCCCTGTAGGATTTCAGATGACTTCCATTAACGTACCCCGGTAAGAAATCTCCGTGTAGCATGGAAAACCTGAACACACCACCATTTGTAATCTCCTTCACGATGTATGGGCCCATCCAGTGCTTACAGAACTTTCCTGGGTGTTACGCAAACTAGTTGTCGTAAAGTAATACCAATTCTTCCTCCTTCAAGATCTTATGTCGAATATGTCGATCGTGCCAAGATTTTTCGCAAGCCTTATGAACCTATTGGTGGAACTAAGCAATGAACCTATCTTCTTCCAGGGCCACCAGTTGCATCAAGTGTTCCTCCATGATGTATGGTTCCACCATGTTCATGAAAGCCGAGATGCACAGGCTGGGAACAATATATTCCATAGGCATGATGGCCTCCTTCCCATAGAACATTCTAAAGGAAATTTTTCCTATGATTTTCTTACATGTAGTCCTATAGGCCCAGAGTACTAAGGATATGCACACGTCCCAATCACTTCAGTCAGTGTTACAGACTTTAGTGAGTGCATGTTCCAAAATTTTATTGAAGGCTTCTACAACCTCGTTCACCTGTGGGTGATACGGGGTACTCTTCGCATGGTGTATCTAGAATTCCTCAGTCAAAGCTGCAATAGTTTCATTAACAAAATGTGTACCTCTATTGCTCATTAGGATCTTTGGGCAACGAAACCTAGTCAAAATATGTTCAAAAATGAAGTGCGCAGCAATATCCGTAGTACAATCCTTGAAAGCTTTTTATTTCACCCATATAGTTACATAATCAGTGGTAGTGATGATATACTAGGACCCGTATTCTTTCTTAGGGATTGATGCGTCCCACAAAATCTATGGCCCATTTGTCGAACGCTTGTAGAGTCATCTGTGGTTACAGGGGCATCACATCTCAACACAAGGGCTTTCCATTTTTTTGGCATGTGTCACAAGCCCAACGTTACGCATGAGCATCGCTATGCAATGTGGGCCACCACAACCTTACCCTTAATATTTTCTGCGCATTGGATTACCCTGCATAATTCCCTCATGTAACTCCTCCATGGGCCTCATCCAATATAGTTTTTCTTTCATGTTCCAATACATACCTTCGCAGCACCTCATCCGTGCTTAGCTTGTAGATTTGTCCCGTGATTATGGTAAAATCGGCTGCGCAGGCGACAAACTCCTTTTTCTGTGGTACTGAACAGCCATCGGGTGCCTTGCATGTGGTTAAGAATTGAGCAGCATCTTCAAAGTGCTCATCAACCACCTTGATAGAAAATAGTTGCACGTTAATTAATCCTTCTTCTATGTTAGTTGACTCTTCCCCATTCTCGATTCTAGACAAGTGATTCGGCCCGGTGTTCAACCTCCCCGGTTTCACAATGATTTCAAAATCATACTCCTGAAACAATAGTAGCCACCTACAGATCTTCCCCCACAACACAGGCTTATTGACCAGGTATTTCAAAGTTGAATTATCTATGAACATCTTGAAGTGTCCACCTAATAAATAGTGCATGTATTTCTATAGGGCATACACCATTGCCAACCCTTCACGCTCTGTGGTAGAATAGTTACGTTCTACACTAAAGAGCTTTCTGCTAGCAAAGGCAACTAGATGATTGATGTCCCCTTCTGCAGGTTGCACTGAGACAACTCCTAATGCGATCCATGATGCATCCACATGTAAATGAAAGACCCTTGCCCAGTCATGGAATATAAGAATACGTGCAATTACCATCTTTTCATTTAGTAGCTCAAAGCTTTTCTGACACTTGTCATCCCAAAAAAAAAAAGACGTCATTCTTCAGCAACTTTTCCATCGGGGTGGTGATCAAAGTGTACCCCTGAATAAACTTCCTGTAGTAACCGATGTGTCCTAGGATGGAGCGCAGCTGTTTCTCAGTAGTGGGAACTGCCCAATTGACGATAATTGCGATATTGGCTGGTTCAACCATCAATCCTTGCTGACACACCACGTGTCCCAATAGAATTCCAAATGGACACAGGATATTCATTTCTCGATGTTTAGTGATATTTGGTGTTTCCTGCAGGCATCCAGCATCATGCGCAGGTTTGACACATGGTTCTTTACTAAACCAAAAACTGTCAATTTTTCAAAATATAATTCCAGAAACTTATGAATGAATTCCTTGAATAATGCTACAACTACACGTCAAAATATGGCAGGGGCATTATTTAGCCCAAATGGCATGACATTGTACTAGAAAGAGCCCAACTCAATTGCAAAGTTTGTCTTTTTGCAGTCTTCAGACGTTATGTGGATATGATGGTGTTAGGTTCCCGTGATTTGTTAGATTGGTGAGATAAAATCCACAGGGTAACATCAGACCAGTCTTTGGAGTCCTAGGACCTAGCCTTCCTGGACTCAGAGAGGGCTCTCTCTATTTTGTGCAAAGGATGTGAATTTGTTTTCTTTTAGTCTAGTTGTTAATTGTAGGGTTTATTTGTTTGTTTTGGTTGGGTAAGATGATCAAGTATAATAGATAGAGTGAGGAAATATTCAAGTCATTGGGCTATGGAGTCAGTAAAAATCATATAAAGTTTCAACAATAAATCAGGGTGGATTCAGGGAAAATCTAGCATGGTCAGATGGATTTTCAAGGTTTTTTGTGAAATGAAATGAACATCAAGTTTGTGAAAAAAGTAGGGAAAATGGAAATTAAGAACCCTTTGTCATGTACTTAAAACAAGAAGGGACTTCAACACTATTTAGCATAAAGAAGTAATCAATAGACAGGGCACACCAATAACTCTTTGATTCAACTCAAGCAAATAATCATTTCAGACAAACAATCCAATGAAATATAGAAGGCGAGAAACTCATTTAACTTCTAGTGATTTCACCTTCAAGGTTAGAAAACATTTAAGATAAACAGATAACTTTACTCAAAGAAGAGGGAGCGCCTAAAAATCATTGATCATAGCCATAAATATCTCCAAAACAAGTATTCAAGCATGGACAAAAGGTATGATCGAAACATAGCCTCTTTGGCAAACCTAATTAGTGGTACTTTAGAGAGAGACCTCAAAAACAGAGTTTTAGTGACATCAAACAAGCAGGGCTAACCATAAAAAATCCTTGATACCTACTATATTTACCCATTCATGAGATAAACAAGCTTAGGGGGTCTAGAGAGCAATTAAGAATTCTCTAAAATGTCCTAGTAGAGGAAAACATAGAGGCAGTGAAGAACAAACATAGATAAGGTGCCTTTGAAAATAATTCTTAGTCTAAAACCTTTTTCCTACTGCGATAAATAAGGATGAAACACAATGATACATAAGAAAAAAATAACTAAATAGAAGCACATCACCATTAACCAAGCTCATGGATCCTGCAAGCAGCCTTCTCCATCATCAATCAAGATAAGCCATTCACAAACTCCACAACACCAATTTCTTCTCCAATCTCCAAAAACACTATGTATGCTCCAAAGAGTCATAAAATGCCAACCTTTTACAATAAGTCCCTCATGCTCTATTTATCTAGAAAATAAGGGCAAAAACCCTACTTAGGGTTTGAAAATGTCAAAATCATCCATAAATGTCATTAATGCCCAAGAGACCATGCAAGGCCCAAGGCACAAAAAATCTCATGAAATAAATGCCAAAATAACTCCTAACACCTAATTTTGGATTGATTTTCCTCAAAAAACATTAAAATATCATTTTTCAATTAATGAGTGTCTTTTTTTGACTTTTGGCCAAAAACGCATAGTGAGGTCTGAAAGCGCAGCCCCTTCACAGGCAGAAAATTGGTCCACTTACATCCAAGTTTTGGTGACCTTCCCGATGTCAGAATTTTCTCCGTGATGGCCCGTTGGAAATATTTCTGAGTCTAATTTTTAAATATACCTTTGGTTTCTTGATTAACCTTCATTTACATATCCAAAAGATAAAATTCCCAAAACTTCTCTAGGCGCAGCGCCAGCATAGGCAGAAAATGGGTCCACTTGCAACCAAGTTTTGGTGACCTTCCTAATGTTGGAATTTGCTCCGTGAAATCGTGTTGGAAATATTACTAAGTTGAATTTCAAAATATACCTTTTTTTAATTTATTGAGCTTAATTTACCTATCCAAAAGACAAAATTCCAAAAACTGCTCTAGGCGCAGCGCCAGCACAGACAGAAAATGGGTCCATTTGCAGCCAAGTTTTGGTGACCTTCCCGATGTCGGAATTTTCTCCGTGATGGCCCGTTGGAAATATTGTTGAGTATAATTTCCAAATGTACCTTTAGTTTCTTTATTGAGCTTCATTTACCTATCCAAAAGATAAAATTCCCAAAACTTCTATAGGCCCAGCGCCAGGCCTGAAAATGGGGCAGAAAGGTGAAAAATGAGGTGTTTTTTGGCCTTTTGAGGGGTCAAAAATGATCCAAATAATCTGAAATTCGGTGATAATACTGTCATAGATGTGAGGATTCCAAAAATGAAATTTTTTTCTACTGAGCATGCCTTAGATGAAAGCGTAGCTTCAGGGGTGTTGCACTTAAAGGCCTCCAAATTCACAAAAAACCAAAATTTGTCAAAATTTCCTCAAATTTGGTGGATGTGTTCCTCATGGGGTTTGAGAGACCTGTAGAGAAGCTTGAGCCAAGATTCCAAGGTTTTCTTGGTATTTTTCCTCTTTTAGTTCCTGTAGCTGGGCATGGGCCTCTTTGAGTTTAGCCTTCACAATTTGGTTTTGCAATGCATAGTGTCCATGTCCTCCTCTTCATCATGTTGACTGCTACTTACATCTTTTTCTTTAACATTAGCCTCACTGCTGGCTTCTTCACCGATTTGTGCACTATCATATTTTTCTTCATTGTAGCTACCTTCATCATTGCTGTGACCTTCATTTTTTCTGCCAGCCTCTTGATTTTCTTTACTATCTTCATGACTGTCATGACTATCTTCATCCTCTTCTTCATTTTCTGCATAGTCATCATCTTTATTTTGGCTACCTTCTTTATCTTTTCCCTCATCTCTGTCATGACTAAGAGCCTCATGGTTTTGACTGTCATTAGGGCTCTAAGTATCATTTTTTTCTTCATGATCATCCTCTGCTTCTTGGTTGCATGCTTCATTGGTGCCCATGCTATCCTCTTCCTCCTCATCCTCAACATTTTCAGTGTGATTGCTGCTTTCTTCATCACATACCTATTTTTCATCATCATCCACCTCCATGGCCTCTGCTTCATTGTTGATTTCTTTTTCATCTTTGCTTGACCCATTCCCACTGTCAATTTCTTCATTTTCTTGATTTTCATCGCCCTCCTTTGTTTCCATGTTGTCTGCTTCTTGTTGGCTCAACTCATCATCTTCTTCATCCTCATTTTGGTTTGACTCATTGTCATCTTCACCCTCATTTTCACTTGATTGTTCATTGCCACTTCCTTCTTGATCTGATGCATCAGGAGAAGCTAAGGAAGGGAGGTTTCCTTGAGGAGAGGATACATGTGTAGATGATGAGGCATGGTCATTCTCCTGACATGGTGATTAGTGTTGCCTTTAAACAACCCTAGGCTTGCTTGTGAAACTTGATAGGATGAGTGAAATGGAATAATGGCAAAAGTAAATTTTTTGCAAGTGAGTGAGATGTAGGTGTAGGTGTATGATTGATCTCCTTTGAGCTTAGATGAAGAGCTAACTCCAACTTACTGTAATTAACCTAATTCACACCTTTCTTGACTGATTAAATTCTTGCTTGGAGGTCAAAACAGAGTGTATGTCATGAGGATTTAGGGTTTCCATTCATTAGGGTTTGGTTAATTCCTTTAATCATCCAATCATGAAATTCACTTGGAGTATAAGGAAAATAAAATCTACCTACCAAATTTCAATGTTTTTTAGAGTCTTTGATGCAGCTTGGAGGTGTCCTTCCATTAATTTTTTACAATTTGCAGGTGAAGGAGGGATTCTGGCTTAGGCACAGCGCCTGCACACATTTTCAGGTCACTACTACCCTAAGTGCAGTGCTTGAATGCACTGTCAGGTCACTTCTGCCCTAAGTGCAGTGCATACACATGTTCAGGTCATGTCGGGTCACTTCTTCCCTAAGCGCAGCGCCTGAACGCGTTCAGGTCTTGTCGGGTCACTTCTGCCCTAAGCGCAGCGCCAATTTGCAGAGGGAATTTTAAGGCCTTCTCGGTGTCATAATTGGGCCCATGATAGCTCGTTGGAAATATTATTCTGTCTAATTTCCCAATATACCCTTTTTTCTCTTATTGGAGTTGATTTGACCTACCAAAAGTTGATTCTCCCAAGACTGGTGAAAAAGTGTTGAATGATGGTGCAGAAATGCAGAGTGCTGTTACAGGAAAAATTTGGAGGCCTTCCCCAACTCCAAATTGAGCTCATGATAGCTCATTGGAAATCTCTTCTAGTCTAGTTATCTTTTGACCCATCAAGCAAGTCATTTGGATAATCCAGCTATGAGAAAACCTGATTTTCCCAAGGTCACTCTAGAAGTGCAGCAATTCTCCCGTGACACCTGTATTTTCAAATTTACTCCCAACCCATGATACCATTGTAAAAATGGAAGGATTTTTTTCTTCTTGGACCTATGATGGACAAAAACCTCTATCACTTTTGTCAAATTCATCTCTGTTTGGTCAGAAACATAGTTTTAAGAAAAATTGGCCCTAGGTGTGGCAAATGACTTGACTCTTGGAATGAATTCTTGAAAAATGATGGAGACGTGATGTTTATGAGTTGGTATAGCTTTATTCTTGCTGATATTACCTTTTAATGCTTCTTAAAAGTGTCAAGCTTTCCCATTACCTCATATGCAATCTTTGAAACTGAATGATAGTCTTGTTTGGAAATGATGACCTTAGAACACATGAAACCCTAATTGACCTAGTGCGTGTAGGTTTTAACCCTGAACAGAAATTATCTACACACGAATCTTATAATATAAAATAAACAATAGCGATAGCATAAAACATAAAACAGATAAACACAGAGATTTTCCCCTTGATCCCAAATCGGGACGACCAGCTTGATTTTTCATTATATTCCTTTTAGTGTTACAACACATATATATACATGTTGAAGCATACATAAACCCCAATCCATTAACCCTGGATTAGAACATAACCGTATTTCCCTTGACCGGATCTACAAAATACCAGGGGCCGAAAACCATCGTACCCCAAAACCATGTGCAAACTCATGCACAAAACATGGGTAGGTTCGCCTATGAGTGGGTCCACACACCAAAAAAAAAATCGTTGGGGCGCTACCCCGGACCCCAACAGTGGGGGCTGCCTCCCCCCTTATGACCCCCCTGCTGCGCCCGGCGCAACGTACAGTGTGTGGGGCTAGTCGTGGAAAGAATATAACACATACCCAACAGTGAGGCGTTCTTTGACATATATTTGACTGAAAATTGGCTTGGAATATTTAAGCGAAAAATAGATTATTTACCAAGTGGTGTAATGAAGATCCAAAATCCAATATACTTTATTTATCTAAAGAGCCTACAGAGATAGTTTTGAGACCATCAATGCTTGAGAAATTTTGGGGAATCATGGGAATGAGTTAGACTTATAGGAAAACCCTAGATGGACAATGGAGTTATAGGCAAGGGAAAAATAAAGTAATGAGATTATGGGTAGGAAAAATTATGGAAATGAGAGGCACAAGCCATTTGGAGTCTATAGGAGTTATAAGGTGATCATGAAATGGAAAAAGGGTAGGATAGTGAAAAATTTTCTCTAAGGATAATAAGGCAGTGAGATTTTAGAACTCACAATGTTCATGGAATTTTTTTTTTAGAAATCTAGAACCAATATTTAGTCATATACGGATAGTGAAAATTAATTATGACTAACAGATGGTACCCTGAGAACCCATCAGTAAATGAGTAAGCTTCATGGCCTCCCACATTATCCATAATTTCTTTAGAGAACGACATAGGGAAGGGATCATTTATGCAGGCATCATTTAACTTGCGTAGGTCTATGTAGATCCTTATCTCTCCTTTAGTCTTCTTTTCCTGGACCACCATAGGGCTTATCCAATCTGATAGTTCCATCGGTTCAATGATACCTGCGGCCACCGTCTTCTCAATTTCCTCCTTGACTTTCTGTTTATATTTAGGGTTCAGGAGATAAGGTCATTTTTTGATAGGGCGCGCATCTAGTTTCAAGGTAATACTCATAATGCTCATATTCCTTACGATCCCTTTGAGTTAAAAAAAATTTGTGGGGAATAGATCCTAATATTCGATCAGCAACTTCGCGATCTTTCCCACCATGTCATCATCCCAGTGATCCCTAACCTTTGCCATCTTGGGTTGTGCTTCCGTGCCAATGTTGACTTCCTTCAGTTTCAATGGTTTAGTAACATCTATTGCCTGCAACAAAGGTCCTGCAATGACACATTCGCCTTCTGATTCCGGGATAGTGATATTCCAGGGGTCCTCATCACAGTCTTCTACTGCTAAATATTTGCAGTTGAAAATTTCTTGTATCTGTGCATCCCAGGCTAGCGTAGTACATTTATGCTTAGAGAGGGACTCATTAAATACCATAACATCTATATCTTACAGAGATTCATTAGTTTTCTCAGTTCCCCCTACTAGACGAAACGTCATTATGAAGTCCTTAGTTATTGTATCCCAGTGGCAGGCGCGTTGGTGTAGTTCTACATCCAAATACTATGTGGTGGGGACTGGTCCTAAAGCGTGAGTAAACATATGGACCCATTAATTCCATGTTTTTTCATTCCATACTTCCATCCAGAGAGCCAAGTTCTTGTGTGGATCCCCTCGTCCTGAGAAGAGCTCCATCGGTGGGTTGACCGGAGGGTCAAATCGTAGGATCATCATCTTTCAGCATTCCCCCCAGTTCTGAAAATCTCCCTTATGGGTTTCCCACCATCGCACAAGGGTCACGCACATAGCCAAGTCAAGGGCCGAAAATATTTGTTCTTCAGGTACATCTACTTCAATGGATTTACTAAAGTCCTTAACATTACTAGAACCATCAAAGTAGGGTATTTCTCTTACCTCTTAGGAGATGTATCAGAAGCTCTTTGTGATCTTAAGACACTATAGCGCAAATACATCATGCAACTGGTTCTTCCAATTTTCTATCTCCCCATATGAGTCAGATAAGCATTCGTTTTCTTTTTCCCAGCATAAAATTCCATCAGTCGTGGGGTTGATCCAATCATCGTCCCATGCGGTTAGTTTGTAAATGTGATCAACATCCTCCTCCTCGCGTATTGGTTCAGTGTATCGCTCACATTTTTCTGGATCCAAAGGGACTATCACCTGTGTGCCTTCACTTTCAAAGATCATGATCCTCCTTTTTAAGTTAATGATACCTCCCATGTCAATAGCCCAATCCAGGCCTAAGAGCGCGGGGTAAGGGTCCACGTCGTCCACTATATGGATTACCTCAAAGTCATCATAAACTTTAACACCTGCAATGTCTACTACAACCTTCGTCAAACGTCCCAGTGGGATAATATTTTGTTGACTAGCCATCCGTAACTGAATAGTATACCATTCCACCTTAGGTTCTCCCATTTGTTTCTAGGTTTGCTTGGGTAGGACATTTGCGTCTAATCCTAATTCAAGGATGACTTGGGCCATTTCATAGTCTCCAATCTGCGCAGTCATGCGCATCTCCCGGCCAGTCATTTTTTTGTTCTTGTATAGCTTGTTCATAGTTTTAACCTCTAGTTGTGAGGCAACCTTTTTTGCGCAGCTATCTATTAATGCTTGGATATTCTCTCCTGCCTTCTGGTTGCGCAGCAGCTTCATACATGCCTAGAGGAATGGTTTAAATTCTTCGTCTGCTTTTATATCTACCATAATTTTTTTAGTAGATGCTTCATCTTTGGCCATCTCCCCCTGAACTTCCATGAAGGTTTCTTTATCCTTTTTCAGATCTAAGCTTTCTGTTTTTTCCCCATATTTTCTGATTAGTGACTCGACTGCATATTTTCCCTCAGCTCCTTCGATGGCAATGTTGTTGTGTGTGTTAAGTCCCTATATTAATAGTGTAGTCCCTTATTATGTTAGTGTAACCCCCCTTATTGTTATTTTTGTACCCCTTTAACCCCCATATTGTTATTATTGTGCCTTTACATTATTATTGTTAGGTCGGCTAGGATTACATTGTGGCCCCACTAGGATTACATTGTGTCCCCATGGACTCCTATATATAGAAAAGAGGTTTTATCATTTGTATCATCCAATAATTGTTCATTCATGTAATGTATTGGAGGTTTCCCCTTCGAAGTGGCTTATTTATAAGGCATTGATATCTCTTTTCCTCTATTTTTGGAGATGGTTTCACAACATTTGGTATCAGAGCTTTGGATTCTAGGGTTTCGCTACTCCAAACAGGTCATCATAGAATTTGCGCTATAAATTTTCTTATATGAAGGTTCAAAAGATAAAATTTCTAGAGTGTGAAGCCGAGATCTTCACTGAAATCGTCGCAAAATTTCAGAGCTTGGTTCACAATAACCTAAATAGGTCATTGCGGAATTTTTGTTATAACTGTGTTTCTATGAATATTCAAAAGCTGAAATTTTTATCGAGCGAAGCCAAGATCCTAAGGAACATCTTCACAAAATTTCAAAACTTGGTTCGCAATATTTTCAGAGATATGATCTGTGGAAGTTAGGTCTTTTTCAGGCTCCTGAATTTAATCTCAAAGACGTGATCGTGGGAAAATATTCATAACTCTCTCTCTCAGCATCGGATTGGAATTTTGTAAGAAGTGACTAGAAGTACACGGACTGTAGTTTCTTTTCTATAAATTTTAGAGCCAAAGGAGCAAACAGTGACACGTGGCAAGTCATACAATTTCGCTCTACTGAACTAGTCCATAATTAGGTCATTGTAGGAGATTGGAAACAACTTTTTCTTCAAGAATCCAAATCAGGTAAGACCTATGGCATTCAAAAGAGAATTTAGAGGGCTATGTTGGTGCTAAATTTCAGATATTGGAGATCCGAAATCACAGAGATAATTCAGTTTCAATATCCAGCTCCTCAAAATCAAGAAAAATGTGTGTATTTGGTTTTTAAAATTGCATAACGTTTGCTTGAAAAAGTAGTTTGAAGTGATTCCAAAGGCATATTTTAGAATTTTTATCAGTATTGGGTTCTATAATTCCTCCAAAAAATAATTCCATACCAATTAAGGCCTCAAAAAGCTATACTATGACACATGAAGAGGAAGAATTGCAGTATGAGATATCAAAATTACGGTACCAAGTGCAACAAATTTCGATCTTACGAAGAGCAACCGAAGATGACATAGATGGTTTAAAATCAGAAATGGAGGCTAAGTTGGATCGTTTGAAGGATCAAATAATAGCTAATATGAATGATAAATTAGTGGAAGATCACATTGAGCATCAACAACAAGTTCTCCAACTCTCAAAGGATAACCTAACTTTGGTGCAGAATCTAATGAAACAATAGGAATATCAACATCACATCAAAAGAAGTTCCAAAACAGTCACAGAAACAAGAACTCGACAAGTACAATCAATTTCAGAGTATCTCAGCAAGTGGAAGAACTTTCCTGTAGAAGATTCCAAATAGGAGGATGAGAATTTTATACATAAGCATCAAGAAATAATCAAGCATTGAGTACAACACTTGTTTGAAGGAGAGGGGCATGTTAAGTCCCTATATTAATAGTGTAGTCCCTTATTATGTTAGTGTATCCACCCTTATTGTTATTGTTGTACCCCTTTAACCCCCATATTGTTATTATTGTGCCCTTACATTATTATTGTTAGGTCGGCTAGGATTACATTGTGGCCCCATTAGGATTGCATTATGTCCCCATTAAGTCCTATATATAGAAAGGAGGTTTTTTCATTTGTATCATCCAATAATTGTTCATACATATAATTTATTGGAGGTTTCCCCCTCGAAGTGACTTATTTCTAAGGCATTGATATCTCTTTTCTTCTATTTTTGGAGCTAGTATCACAACAGTGTGTGATCACATTGATACATGGTCCTTCATCCCGTGGCTCTGCCTTAACACGTTGTACATTCTACGTGGTTGTCTGTTGTTTCTCCTGCATTTTTCTATTAGCACCAGGCAGTCTTCAATGACATGGTCGAACTTCCTGCAATATCTGCAGGACTGGCACACAGGGTTCGGGAAACCTCGTGCAAAATGTCCCACATCCCCACAATTGTAGCAAATCAATAGTCCATGTCCTCGACCTTCACTCCCCCCTATCCCTCCTCCCCTTCCCCTTGCGGGGGATCCACCCGGCCCAGAAGGAGATAGTGGTTATGAGGGGTTTTCCTGCACCCTGTATAGGTTTCCCCTATCTACCTATCGAGGCCTCGAAATTTGTTGCAACAACATGGGGGATAACCACCCGGTCCAGACCTTAAAGCAATTCATTTCTGGTTTGGAATGGTGGCTCCGACTGGTTTAACTAGGTCCAGTTAACTTCTCTCAATCTCCACTGGCTTAAAATATGACTTTTGCCTACCAATGGGAAAGAGACATGAGATTATTTCTCTTGTTTATTGGGCAAGAAAGTGATCCTGAAGCTAATTTAGGTTTAGCTAAGCCACAATTAAATTTTTGCCTCTTTGGGAAGAGGACTTTTTAAGGATGTAAAATTTAATCTGTATGCAATATTATTCCAAGATGCAAGCAAAAGAAACTATTTTAATCCTATCTCAATTAGGCAGATATATATCTATCCCAACTGAGAGCAATATGTTTTAAATAATTGAGATTTAAATATGTTTGTTTTAAATGAATATCAAGCTAACGAAGTAGTTCAATTAACTGACATTATGAATACCAAACACATTCTATCTAGAGACCTCTTAACTGAAATAATCAATCAACAACACTCAAGAAGTAGTTCTCAAAATGATATTGATCATTTAATCAGTAACTTGAATAATTAAATAATAACATGTGGAAATAGTTCAAAACATATCACTATTCAATAAATCAGTTTTATAAGACAGATTTCTAAGTAAATAGTTACTCAGAAATCAGAATTCAACCTATTAGAGTAGAGAGAAATAATAACATAAATTGAGGCAAATTACTCATACCGACAGAAGTGCACAAATATGCAAGTAAATTGACACATTCTTGTTATCATAAAATGAAACCAACATTTAAAATAATATTATTATAAATACCAATTTATTAAGTCCATTTCTCCATCTTCGGCCTCTAACAGTCTTTTACAATGCTTGAACTTCTACTTTCAAAACTAGAGCTACAGTAGTGAAAGACTCTGTTCATTATACATAACTCAGAATGTAAAAGAAAAACCTCAATAATCTCCAGATCTGAGATTCCTCTCCTCTCACCCTACACCTCTAAATCCTCTAGACAATAGTGCCATCAAGAATTCCATAATTGCAGAGGAGAGAAACCCCTATTACATTTTGCAATCTGTTATTTATAAAATTTAGAAAAGGATCCCTTCATAAGAAAAAAATTTTGAAGAGTGGTTTTATTCAATCAATTTTCATTGGTTCAAATAATATTATTCAATTGTTGAATCCTTCTCATTGATTGAGATATTCTTCTTCTCATCTCTTCAACTGTTTTCCTGCAAAAAAAAATCAAAACTAAATTAAAATGTAAAAATAAAAGCAAAATGAAAAATATAGAAATTAAAATAAATCCAATCAAAAGTTAATTAAATAAATAATTAAAAAGGAAATCTAAGCTTTCTTTTGATGCCTGTGATGATCCAATTGGCCAAGGAAATTATTGATGGATGGATTTGTACTCAGAAAACGCTTGGGCAAATGAAAATGCAAAAAATAAAACTCAGAAAATTTATTTTGTTTTAAAAATTTGAAGCTTGATTTTGGGCCCAATAAATGATCAAATCTAGAAATGAAACAACTTCAGAAATGTTCTCCATGATTTTATCTTTCTAATAAACCATCCTGGGCCTCATTTGGCCAAGTAAAACTCCGTTTATGAGCTTCCAAAGATGATGAGTTAAAATTGCCAAAATTATGGAATTTTTTTTTTTTTTTTTTTTTTTTTTTTGTAAATTAGGTGGGACCACACTATTTTCTATTTATAATTGGAGGACAGGCTACAAAATATAAAATTCAGGTTGTGACCTCAACCTGCCCGTAGGAAACCAGGTCTGTTGGCCACCTGAAAGCGTGAAAAGCATACCAAAAGTGAAATTGTTTCATCCGTCTATAAGTCTCATGAGCTATCTGTCCTACTACTGCAGTTTGTACATACATATACATAAGGAGAGTTCATATACAACTAAAAATTGCATCAAAAATCACAATACTAAAAACACCTATCCATATGATGAGGAAACTGGAGCTGGGTCTTTCACATTAGACCCAGGCATATCCACTTGTTGTAGCTGCTGGAGCAGCTTCTCCATACGGCCTACCCGATCATCCAATCTACTAATACGATCAGTTGCCTGATATTGAGTTATCTTGATATGCTGCAACTGGTTTTGTATGTCCTGAAGCAAGTCCTGAAGGCGAGGTTCTATCTTTGTCGGGTCTGCCTTAGCATGGACAGGTGGAAGACTCTGAATAGCTTTCGCTATAAGACACTTGACTATCCAGTATGTATGAATAGTCTGATTGAATAATGTGAGATGGCCACGGGTATTGCCAAGGTCTGTTATGAAATCTAAAATCTTAGCTTCTGCTTCATTATCTTCAGGATCAGTCTGTATATCCCTTTCCCAACCACGAATTTCTTGACGAACTATGGAAGAATTACCCATCACATAATTTGTAGCTAAGGTCTCCAGATGCTCTTGGTTGGTTTTACGGCCATGTTTCTTGGGGGTAGACTCAAACTGGACTTTCTGTTTGCCCTTAGCAGACTCAGATCTTGAACGTCTCTTCCCCATGGCTGGAAAAATCCTATTCAATAACACAAACAGGCAGGATGGAACAACAAAGGAGTGAGGAACCATATCTATACATCTCGTGCGCCCCCCTTGAACAGAGATAACGTGTATAGTATAAAAACAAAGAAAATGAAACCACAAGAGCCAATTCTGTAACCAATGCGGAGAGCCAGAATCGCTGCCAGGAGAAGTGAAGACCACAAACCCCTTGACGCTATGCAAAAAGCAATCCCAGAAAAAGATGGTCCAGATAACCTTAAGCTTAGTAGACCTCATACAGGAAAAGGTGGTCACGCACCCTGTATAGGTGAGTCCTGTGCGCAAGACAGACAGAGCATGTTGTGTTTGAGGGCTTAGGGCCGAATTTGGTGAGCTGAGTGGAGGGACAGTTTGAATGGCTAAGGAATAGAGAACCCCAAGCGCCACCATCCACTTCCAAGAACAACCCCGAAAAAATCTGGGTTTGAAAACTTGGAACAGATATGGCTGCAGGCTTATGATGATAGCCCAGCTCTCAGAGACAGAGCAAAGAACGAAAAGGACATGGCGCACCTTAAAATTATGAAACTTCACCCATTTAACAACCCGACAGAGCCAAACCATAAATAAAAAAATTCGAAACTTTCTCCAAATATCCCAGTGTTTACCTAAAATATCTAACAGTGCACAGGGCCATATACTACCTGGAATGACAGCAGGGAATACAGAATGGACAAGCAATATACAGGGGTCACGGAAGCACGGTTGGACCTGTTTCAATATGGGAATAAAAAAGCAAAGATTCATTAACTAGCCCGAAACATCCTTAATAGACAGCAATCTAAACGAAACCATGAAAATTGGCACCATGAGAACAAGTAGAATAGCAGATACATACCCCGACATGATTGAAAGATTGACAGAATGTGTATCGCTCGGCTTCCTCTTCTGCTGCCTCCAGACGCTTGCATGCAGAAATCAGTGCATGAACGAATGAAGGGAGGGAGGGAGTGCACATACCTTAACAGAAACTTGCCTTCAGCACTCTGACGAAACAGCCTGGCCACACTGCGACAACATGAGAATCCGGGTGATCGCACACTTATTTGAACTGGGCTGACAATACCTCATTATTGTCTTTAATTGCATGCAGGACGAGCGCACGCCAGGTTGCCACGGCTAAGATCGCCTCTCTAACAGTTGTACACCCCGATCGAGGGGTTGAAGATCCTTACTCACAATCAATTGGAGAGAATGAAGTTCCACATCCCAGATGTCATCAGTGGGGCGAGCATCTACGGAGCGCTCTACATGTTGGCATCCCCAATTAGCCAGGTAATCCACCGCTACATTACCTTTTCTTCTAATGTGGCTTGGGATCAAATACTGAATGTGTTTCACCAGTTGGCTCACTTCTTCTATAAGAGCTGTTGTTCGCCAACTTTGAGATATTTTCTCCTAGGGTGTGCCTTGTTGCAGCTTTTGGAGCACACCTGTTACTATTGTTGAATCTCCCTCAACAATGATTCTCTGGTAATTTTCCCTGATTGCTATAAGAATACCTTGTTTGACTGCCATAAGTTCTGCTTCATTATTTGTGGCATGGCCCAAGTCGAATGCATAAAATCGGCAGACTGCCCCCTGAGAGTTGCGGAAAATCCCTCCTGGGCCAGCTTGCCCTGGATTACCTTCCGAGGCCCCATCATAATTAAGTTTAAGAAAGCCTGGTTGAGGAGGTAGCCAGTGTTCCTCAATCGATTGACTTGGTGGTTTGTATTTCCATAAACCTTTACAAAGAATATGCGGTTTGAGGTTTAAGTACTCTAATATCTGAGATTCAATACCCATTGTCTGCCAATCTTCATCTGACCAACTTTCTACTAGGATAGTTTCTCGAATGTTTTCTATGGAGCGCTGCCAAATATGATGCATTGGTTGTGCTGCTTCTTGGAAAACTCTCTGATTCCTTTCTTTCCATGTGTTCCAAAGAAGGAAACCAAATGAGAGGGTCCATTCTCTATTTATCACTTGACAATGAAACCTCCCTTTTCTCCAATTGCCAATGGTTTCCGTTATGCTATCATTGTTTTTATCTATCTGCCGAAACAAATGTGCCAAGTTCTCCCAGAGTGGCTACACCATTGGGCATGATTTAAGAAGATGTTTTGTCGTTTCGGTCTCAGTTAGACAAAAGGAGCAGCGCGAACGGCCTATCATTCCTCGTTTCTGAAGATTCTCCCATGTCAGAATCCTGCAATGACTTACCAGCCATAAGAAATATTCCACCTTAGGCCAATGTCTCAATTCCCAGATTTTTTTCCATAATGGACGAACATTATACTGAGCTTGTTGAGAGTGAATATAGAAGCCTTCCTTAATTGTGAATAGCCCTTTAGTCAGATGTCCCCATCTGAGGATATCTGGACCAGAAATTTGTCTAAGTTTTCGTGTTTTGAGTTCTCTAGCAAAATTATCCCATTGTTGCGTTGCTGGAACTAACGGCCACCAGGTTTTATCTTTCCATTTCCACCACAAGCCATTATGGTTATGACACCAATAGTGTTGCACAAGCCTGTGGTTTGGGGTATTCATGTAGAGGAAAATTTCACCCAAGTCCAGTCGGCTAAACAGTTTTTCCCACTGTTGCCAAGAGTCTTCCCAAAAAAGAGTTGTACTTCCTTCTCTAATTTCCCAAAAACTGTTAGAGCAGATTAAATTTCTGTTCGTTGGTGCCAAATTCAAAATTGAGGGACCTTTTGGTATCATATCAACCTTCAATCAACCTGAGATTGTAATTGGCATGTCGTATTTTGTTTGCCAAATATTCTTCCAGAGATTCGGCCCTCCCATGAGCTAGCGCCACCAGAGTTTTGCTCCCAACACATTATTTAAGATGAAATGATCACGAAGGCCCAATCCACCTGCAACCTTCGGTTTGAGTAATTTGTCCCAAGAGAGAAGTGCCCATTTCCTATTAGCTTGTGCTCCCTACCATAAAAACTTTTTGAACATGCAAGCCACATGAGAACAAATCCCTTTCGGGCAGGCCCTCCCAGACAGCTGGTAAACTGGTAAAGCTTGAAGCACAGATTTTAACATTATAAGGCACCCAGGTGCATTCAGGACTCTGAAAGCCCAATTTTGTATCCTTTTCTCCACTCTTATGAGAATATCCTACCAATCTGCTATCCAAGTGGGACCTGAATTTAAAAACATACCTAGGTATTTCAGAGAGAAGGAGCCCCGTTGAAACCCTAAAGTCCTGGCAAGAAAATTTTGCATCGCAACTGTACAGTTGAAGAAGTAAACATTGGACTTGTAATTATTGATTTGAGTACCAGAAGCGTCCATGAAGACTTCTAAAATTTTGAGGATGGTTTTACATTCTTTTAGTGACGCCATGCAGAATAATAAGATATCATCAACAAATTGCTGATGAGTCAGCGGAAGGTGAGGTCCCCACAATTTTAGACCTTGTAGCTTCCCTTCTGCTACATGAGCTTTAATGAGTCTACCTAGTCCTTCTGCAGCGATGATGAAGAGAAATGGGGAGAATTCTGGCATTTTTGTTGCTTAAGCTAAAAATCAAAATTTTAATTAATTTCTAATCTTAAATTATATTTTAATTAATATTAATTTAATTGTTAATCATAAATCAAATTAATTATTTACACGCTAACTATTAATTAATATTAATCTAACAATCTAAATCATACAATTAAATTTTAATTAAATTAAATTAATAATATATTATATATTAATTAATTTAATTAATTTTAAAATTTAATATTAAATATTAATTAAAAATGATTTAATAAAAAGTCAATACGTTACTCCTTTATTCAAAAATGGATTCGAATGTTTCTAAAACAAATGATTTTAAATGATATAGTTGAAAAACAAAATCCATACATCGCATTCGCATAAAAATAGATTTCGGAGTTTTTGAAACCTATGTTTGCGATTATGCGATTGCAACGAATACGATTAATTTTTTATGATTTTTCATATATATATATTTTTTAGTTGGGGTCCAAGAGTTTTTAAAAATTAGTTAAGTTAAAAAATAAAAATAAAACAATGTATGGACCACTTATAATGAGATTTTCTCATTCTAAACTACAGTCACTTGGTAATTAGTAATTCTAAAAAATGAACTACAGCCACTTTGACATTATGAAATTTTGATTTTGGCATTTTGTTTTAGAAAATGAAATTATGATAAATTACCAAAATCCCGGAAAAATGTATTTTTCAAATGCTCTATAATTTGGCTGGGTCATTTAGTAGGATCATTCGTGAAAAATGAAATATGTTAGTAATAACTAACTAAGAGTTAATATTTACAATGAGTGATTATTTTAACTATGAAAAATGAAATATTGGTACATTTATACATTTTAACCCAAGCGAGAAAATGATCGAACTTCAAAGGAGTGCCATTTACAAACCGGTTGACAAAATGGAGTGAAAAAAGTATCCTTGGAAAGCTTGGGAAAAAACAGATTCAATAAAGCATCAAAACAAAATTTCGAGGAAGATGAAAAAATGACAAAAATGTCGGATAATTAACTTAATGAAAATCCTAAAAAGGTGTTTACCCAAAAAATTTGCAGAAAGGGTCCCCATTATTTGAAGTACATAAGTCAAAAATGGGGGGGTTGTGTTTTACCACAACACTACCATGAGGTCGAGTGTTATGTAGTTTTGTTCTTCATGACCTACAGACGAGCAGAATCTGCACCAATGTTGTTTCATTTCTAGGACGTAGGCACCTAACCGTGGGCAGTGATGTGTATCATGTCTTCCTGCTACCCAACAGTCAGCGCACCATAGCATGGAACTACTAGGTTCAACCATTTCCCAAGGGTGTAGAGGGCTTGGTTCCCCAACCTGCATATAATCCAACAACAAAGGGCATTGATCCTTCATATGGCCTGACACCCTACAGTGTATGCACCAGATATCCAGGCTAGCTTCCTTACCCCGATCCTTCTGTAAGTTCTGAATTTCTAGGTGCATTACCTCTAGCTGGCTCAGGTTCTCTAGTGCTGCAAACTGAGTATCATCTCTTGGTGTAGCTTCTAACTTCATATAAATCTCTAGAGCTTCCTCCTGGGAGTCAATCTTCTGTTGTTCCATAGGTCCGCGCAGATGTGGCAATAGCATGGAGATAAACCATTCCTTTTGTTGCTTGTCCTCATAGACAAATCCCCCATTGCTGATGGCCTTCTTCAATCGTTGGTCCACTTCCTAGACGGACTCTGTAGGTCCATGTTTGAAGTCCTTCAATTCAACTACACATTGAGTGTATGATTTAGGCTTTCGAAACTGTTGCTTCAGGGCGTCCTTAATGTTTTGTATTGATGTGTTCACGTGTTGACCAATGTATCCCATAAACTAGTCCAGGGCCCTTCCTTTAAAGGATATGGATAGTTGCGCTCATTTGATAGCATCATTATTAATGTTCTGTGTAGTATATATGGACTCTACTACAAACCAAAATCGATCCATATCCTCGTCTCCTACACCCTTAAAGGTATGTAGTTTCATGTGTGTAGCCATATCGTCCTCAGGTGTTTGCAGAGGTGGGGTAGGAGAATTCTTACGTTCACATGGGTTTGATGTTGGCGTAGCTGGGGGGCTAGTTCCAAATTGTGCAACCCCGCCTTGGTTAAAATTAGGCGCTTCCCTTAAGTGACTGTATACCGATCAGTCTCCTTCTTGATTAACTCAGTAGTATTCTCCACTTTGTGTTGTGCTCCCACTCTGGTCGGAGGTCATTCACTCGGTGTGGCCACACAGGACACCCTTTTCATTCAATAGCATCTTAATCAACAGTGGCAGGGTTTTCAGGAACTTACCTCTAAATCCCTTGAAGAACCTTCGCTCCGCTTCTAAATATGACACAAAATGATCAATTGCAAATTCTATCACGAATCCTCCCAAAATATTGTCAACCCAGTGGTCTATAGTCCTGGTAATCTTGTTATTAGTCTTTTCCAATTGTTGGATCAATTTTGGGGTCCACTGTGTGACTTGATCATCTTTCCAGCAAGTCTGGAATTCCGCCAATCGTGCCAACCGCTCTTTCAATTCGTGTATGAAGGAGATGAAGAAGATTTCGTGCACTTCAGTAAAAATATACTTATTTTTCCACTCCTCAGTAGATAGCTTTTTACTTCTATTCTCTTTTAGGGAAAAATCCTAAATCTATTTTTCGAACCAATCTTCAAGCTCAGGCTTCAATGACTGCCAATGACCCCGTGGCATTACCCAATCAATCTCTTAAAATTCTCCTGGTCTCGGCAACGAAACCATTTTTTGTATTCAGGGGTTTAACCCAGGTTAAATTTTAAGATTTTCCAACAAACCCTTGTACTACTAGCTCTTTTGGCAATGACCTGCTTATGCAGGTCAAGGTCTCACCCGAAGTAGTATGGGAGGGTTTTGGAACCAGGTTTTCTCACCCTGAGAGAGAGAAAGTTAATTAAAGTGGGCCCCTTCAGATCTAACAGACCTGAGCAAGAGAAGCCCTAATACAAAACCTATTAATAGTATATTGGCATAGCACAGATCGTAAATAAAAGGTAACTTGAGTAGAGTATATAAACCATATCCACGCATTCATAATATCGCATCCACGTGCACATCAGTATATCATCAGTATTCAGTGAGAAAACACAATCTTAGAACATAGCGTAGCCGATAATCACAGCACAAAACACTTAAATATCATCAAAGCCTTCTCATTCATTCATATCCAGATATAAATTACAGAATCTAATTACCAGCCTGCACACAGCCAGCGGGGTCAGCACACAGCAAGACTCAGGGTCTTCGCGCACACAACCAGCAGGAGCCCTTACCTAGACAATCGACACAAAAGATCCACAAGTTCGTATCCAAGCTTAATCACGACTTAGCCTCTTGCTAGACTCGATTTATCTGTCTATTTATAACATCTTAGTCTGCACTACTCTATGGTCTAGAGACTGTGGTTTGTGTACTCCTGGTCTACCCTTTGACCCTTTACAATTCATCGAGGCTTTGACCCGCCCCAAAGCCCCTTGATTCGAATGGAAAATGGCATCCACCCATGGTATTCATCTACCCATGTTATCCATCCACCCATAGAATTTACCCATGGTATTATAAATGTCATTGACCCATGGTATTCATCCACCCATTGTATTTATTCACCCATGGTATTGTAAGTGACGTCTATCCATGATATTCATCCACCCATGGTATGTATCCACACATGGAATTTACCCATGGTAATGTAAGCGGTATCTACCCATGGTATTGACCCATAGTATCCACCTATGGTATCTTCACATGGTATTGTAGCTCAAAAAGGCTATAAATAACAAGCCTCAGTTTGTAAAAGGACAGATTGTCCACCACAACGTAGCTTCTACAGTTATTCTTTGTTTTAATAAAACAACTTTCTTTGTGGTTTTATTTGCTTTGTGCTCTCTCTCTTTTCTGGAATTCTAATTTTGCAGATCTTGTCAGATCCATTTCAATTTTTTAGAACTTGGGGGCCTCCCCCCAAGATCTGGATCAGTGGTATCAGATTCAGGTTACGAATCCATGGGAATGAGGGTTTGAAGCATATTTCAGTTTCAATGTTTTGCAGCAATCTTCAGCAAACTCCATGAATTTTTTGGGCGGCGAGTTTGTAGATCAGATATGAAACTTTTGGTGAAAATTTTACAAAAAAAAAATACTATATCTGGATTCCTTGAAAAAAAATACCCAAATTCAAAAAAAAAAAAATCGGCCAAATTGGAGTTCGGATGAAGAAGATATCGCTCATTCAAAATCAGCAATCTTGCAGCAATTTTTGTGACGAAAATTCATGGATGGTGGCTCTCCCATCATTTATTGCATTTTTAAATGTAAAATTCAGATAAATGGTTACATATCTGAGATCCTCTTCAAAAATCACCCGATTTCAAAAAAAAAATCGGTCGAATCAGAGTTTAGACGAGGGAGTTATCACTGATTTAAAATCATCTATTTTTTCAGAAATTTTGTCATGGCAGGACAATTCCTGCGCGAATCTGAGAGTCTAGAGTCTTCAGGTAGCAATTCCAAACTCATGAGAAGATGCATAATGATCATTCCATTTCCAAAAACAGGTTATAATAAATAGTTCGAGTTATACTTACTAAGTTATGCTCATTTTAAATCTAGAGTAGCATTCGGAGCAGGTTACCTTTGGAGACGTGCCCTCCCACCCCGCTTTAGTATGCACCTGATTCACATTCATCTGTTTCAGCATAGCAATATTCAGCTTGGGTTATTTGGAGACGTGCCCTCCCACCCCAAGCTATGTAGGCACCTGCTACTTCATCAAAAATCAGCATCACGGTTATGAGTCAACTGCACAAAATCCTTCTCATCGAAGTCCATTTGTTAGGCCACACATTGTTAGTAACACAGTTGGTCACAAGAATTACAGGGTATCTCTATCCTCGAATCTTCATTTGACATGGTTTTGGTTCATCCACAAACCCAGACTTCATCGAAGTCCATTTTTTAGGCCGCACACTGTCAATATCACAGTTGGTCACAAGAATTACAGGGCATCTCTATCCTTGTATCTTCGTTCATCACGGTTATGGGTTAACTACACAAAACCCTTCTCTTCAATGGCTCTTCATATTCAAAAAAGACTTCTCATGAGGGAACTTCACGCAATGGGGGCCATTGCTTCTTATGGAGGGAGGAATAATCCGAATGGAAAATGGCATCCACCCATGGTATTCATCTACCCATGTTATCCATCCATCCATGGAATTTACCCATGGTATTGTAAATGTCATTGACCCATGGCATTCATCCACCCATTGTATTTATTCACCCATGGTATTGTAAGTGACATCTATCCATGATATTCATCCACCCATGGTATGTATCCACACATGGTATTCATACACACATGGAATTTACCCATGGTATTGTAAGTGTTATCTACCTATGGTACTGACCCATGGTTTTGACCCATGGTATCCACCTATGGTATCTACACATGGTATTGTAGCTCAAAAAAGGCTATAAATAACAAGCCTCAGTTTGTAAAAGGACATATTTTCCACCACAATGTAGCTTCTACAGTTATTCTCTATTTTAATAAAATAAATATCTTTGTGGTTTTATTTCCTTTTTGCTCTCTCTCTTTTCTGGCATTCTAATTTTGCAGATCTTGTCAGATCCATTTCAATTTTTTAGATCTTGGGGTCCTCCCCCCAAAATCTGGATCACCCCTGCGCTAGACTAAATATTACAAAACTGGACCAAAAATGTGGTTAGGGGACCTCATTCCAACATTAATATATGTCCTTGAGTTTCCAAGTCTTGAATGACTGTTTGAACCATAATCTGCTTAAAGAAGTATCTTGAAGATTACATGGTAATTTTCCAACTTCTTTGTTTATTAATATATGTCCTTGAGTTTCCAAGTCTTTAATGACTGTTTGAACCATTTCTACAATCCATATTATCTTGTTATCATATTTACATGATATAAAAATTCATGAGGAATATGATACAACAAGTTTTAGGAAAATAGTACTTACAACAATGCTTTTCATATAGTGAAATTTTTTGTATTAATAATTACATCATCATGATTGAGTATAAATTTTCCTTCAACACTAAAGTCACACAACTTGTATATAACAAAATTTTTGTCTTTTAGATATTCTACATAGGATAGGGATGCCAAATCTAGAAATAATATTCTTAAAAATTAACTTGTTAACATATTTACATGATATAAAAATTCATGAGGCATATGAGACAAAAATGTTTAGGAAAATAGTACTTACAACAATATTTTTCATATAGTGAAATTTTTCTGTATCAATAATTACATCATCATGATTGAGTATACATTTTCCTTCAACACTGAAGTCACACAACTTGTATATAACAACACTTTTGTCTTTTAGATATTCTATATAGGATAGAGATGTCAAATATAGAAGTAATTTGCTTAAAGCAATATCTTGAAGAGTACATGGTACTTTTCCAACTTCTTTGTTTAGTAGTATTTGTCCTTAAGTTTCCAAGTCTTGAATGATTGTTTGAACCATTTCTCCAATTCAAATTATCTTGTTAGAATATTTACATGATATAAAAATTCATGAGGAATATGAGACAACAATGTTTAGGAAAATAGTAAGTTTACAACAATGTTTTTCATATAGTGAAATTTTTTGTATTAATAATTACATCATCATGATTGAGTATAAATTTTCCTTCAAAACTGAAGTCACACAACTTGTATATAACAACATTTTTTGTTGGGAATCACAATTTCCATTAGACCAAAACCCGCAGGTGTTAGTCAATTATTGCATCAACAGAGATAAGGATCCACGAGAGGCGGTTATTCCATCTCGCGAAACACACGGAGAGCATTGGTATATCCAATGTCCAACAATCTACCCCCCAATGTGAGCCGAGTGTGTATCGAACTCGTGACCTACTCTCTGATACCACTTGTTGGGAATCACGATTGTCATTAGACCAAAACCCACAGGTGTTAGTCAACGATCACATCGCCAGAGATAAGGATCTATGAGAGGCAGTTAGTCCATGTCGCAAATGTCCAACACTTTTCTCTTTTATATATTCTACATAGGATAGAGATGTCAAATCTAGAAATAATCTACTTAAAGCAATATCTTTCTACATAGGATACAGGTGTCAAATCTGGAAATAATCTGCTTAAAGCAATATCTTGAAAAGTACATGGTACATTTCAAACTTCTTTGTTTATTAATATATGTCCTTGAGTTTCCAAGTCTTGAATGATTGTTTGAACCATTTTTGCAATTCAGATTATCTTTTTAGCATATTTACGGAAAATAGTACTTACAACAATGTTTTTCATATAGTGAAATTATTATGTATTAATAATTACATCATCATGATTGAGTATACATTTTCCTTCAACAATGAAGTAACACAACTTGTATATAACAACACATTTGTCTTTTAGATATTCCACATAGGATAGATATGTCAAAACTTGAAATAATTTGCTTAAAGAATTATCTTGAAGAGTACATGGTACTTTTCCAACTTCTTTGTTTAGTAATATCTGTCCTTGAGTTTCCAAGTCTTGAATGACTATTTGAACCATTTCTGCAATTAAGATTATCTTATTAGCATATTTACATGATATAAAAATTCATGAGGAAATAATTTATACCTATCAATATGTCCTCCATGACAAACTTTTCATATCCAATCAATTTCTACATGCAATTTGTCCTCCCTGACAGAATTTTTATTCAACCAAACAACTGTGAGTATTCAATCACAGGGTTCTAGTGTCATCATAGTAGCATTCTCCCTGTGATTACTAGTTTTTAGCAGCCATCATTTGTCCATACTATACATATCCATCATCTCACCTGTATCCTAGACATAAATCCAAGCAATTATTACACAATTCCTTTCATCTCAAATGTTATATTAGCATTAATAATTCATACATGTACAGTTTCCATCAATTTATCTAGTGTTACTGATAAATCTATCGAATGTTACCTAAACAATAGCATTATTGTAGCAGCAACATTATTTTCATGATTTGGGACATCATCTCCCATGTTGTCTCTTTGATCTGCTGAGCTCCAATGTTTTGAAGGAGGTTGATTGGATTTTCGTTAAGGATTTCCAATAGCCCCTATCCTTTTTAATAGCAAGAATGATTTCAAAATCACATCTGTCATGCTAGTCTCTTTTTCCTTGCTCTAAGACAACAAGATCTTAATCACACTTAGGAGACTCAGCTGGAAAACCTTGGTGGTTCCCCCACTTCTTGTGTTCCACCTTTTATGACTACTTCAATAATGTCAAAAAATTCTAGCAGGTTATAATCAATAAAATAGCATTTTTGTGTCTATCACCTCATAGGGGTCCACTATCACCTAACCAACAATAGTGGCTAGGATACATGTTGTTAATAATTTTCATTGGCAGTAAACTATTATAGAACTTTAAGCTAAATGCAGGGACAGTCCTAGTGTTCTTGGAAACCATGGACATGTCATTTCTCCCATAAAATTTGAGACATTTGAAATAAATGTTATTTAATATTCTATTTTGTTCCTAGTGTTTTTGGAAACCATGTACATGTCATTTCTCCCATAAACTTTAAGGCATTTGCAATAAATTTTTCATTTAATATTTTATTGAATTTGCTTTTTTCATGGATCAAAAAGCCCACTAAACATGGTTGAAAAATGGGCATTATGAATAGATATTTCTTGTTATCCCAATCCAAGGAAAGCAATGATTACATATGTGCTATGAAATATTGCGACTAACAAAGTCCTCCAAAGGAAAATGAATATCCCTGGAAGAACAATGAAAAATGAAGCATATTATATTGCATGGATAGACAGCTTAGGAAAAACTAGGGAGTATGGATCAAATGGAATTGTAGTTTTCACCAATTCTGAACTTGTGTGCAACCATATGAAAGTTGTGTACCAAGTTAAGAATGAGAGGCTAAAACAACTGCATGGAAAATCTAACAATATTATTAGACAATTTCAATCATTTAGTATAAGACATTGTGAAAATGTTAATAAGATGTCTAGTGATCTATTGTATGGGGCAATGCCAATTCAAGATTCATCTGTCAAAGATGAATTAGTATTGTATGGGGCAATTCCAATTCAAGATTCATCTGTCAAACATGAATTAGTGTTGAGACGCTCTTCATCAAAATTTATTGATGGACATTGTAAGATATCTTTAATATATGTGTTTTTTAGTTATAAATGTGCCATTTTTAATGACCATGTGTTTTTTTCAATTATATACCAAGTGCGCTCCCACCATGTAAACAAAACTTGGTGAACTTCATGTTTTAGAAAATTTTGTGTTTAATTTTCAAAATGTACAGGACTTCAACAAATTTTTGTTTAAATAATCAAGTGATTTTTACACATCAATTTGTGCTTTGAAATTTTTGTGTTTTACATGATTTGTGTTCAAGTTGTGCTCTAACATTTGTGTAAATTACATTAATTTTTGAATTATTTTGAAAAAAAATTAAATAGTAATTTTAAAAATATTTTTTAATGCACAAGGTAACATTTTAAACATCGTGTATCTATGTATTTGTAGATGGATCCATATATATCATGGATGATCATTTTCGACATGATTCTTCGAGGCTTTAAACATCATGTGTATCTATGTATCTGTAGATATCCATATATATATCATGGAGGATGATCATTTTCCACATGATTCTTCGAAGCAAACATCAATAGAGTCCCATGCCTCTCTGAGAAAGGGGGATCATAGATCGAGGGATGTCCATTGTGTTCATGGCATTTATATTAAATGTGTAAGTTTTTAAATGACATTTTAATATATAATATTATCCCCATACATACATGTATACATATGGAATTGATTTTTTATTGAATATATAATCTTGTTCCCATACATACATGTATACATATGAATTGATTTTTTATCAATTTTGTGAGTTAAATTAATTTTTAATAAATTTATTTTTTTAGGATTTTGGAAGAAAATACTCAATCAATGGAGTCTGGCCATGGTTCACGCAATCTACTTAATCATATGTATGTATATTTGAATTGATTATAAATTCATATTTTTTTATGAAGCTTCTCTCTCGTCGCATGAGGGTGGTGGTGGTGGTACACATTCCCTTGGTGGCCAATCAATAGGTGGTGGTGGTATACATTCCCCTGGTGGGAAATCAATAGGTGGTGGTGGTAAACATTCCCCTGGTGGGCAATCAATAGGTGGTGACCAATTGCATGAGGGTGGTGGTACACATTCCCTTGGTGGCCAATCAATAGGTGGTCATGTTGGTTCTCAACCAATGGGTGGTGGCCAATCAATGGGTGGTCATGCTGGTTCTCAACCATCCCCAGGTGGGCATGATGTTTCTCAGCCATCTCGAGGTGGCCATCAATCTGAATATTATTTTCATTCAATTATTAATGTGTTAAATTATTTATATAATTTTTTATGGTTAAAAAGAAAATTTGTAAAAAATTGTTCATATGTTTTTTTTATATATATACATAATTTGACATATTGATGCAAAGGGTGAAAATGTTGCTCGAAAAATACATAGGCCAGATCGTATATTTCAAGAATAAGGTTGTACACCAACCACGACTTATCCTTTTGAAATTCCTTGTTATTTACCTTGGGAAACAAACATCCAACAATGCACATTACAAAGATGTGAACATCTTTATTCAAAATTGAAGAAAGATCTTGTGTCTTTGAAACTCCCTCCAGAGAGTCGAGAAATCTTACAAATAGTTACGCACTCTTTAAGCACACTTGTAGACGTTTACAAAAATCTTGGGCCAACCACTGATACTTTTTTAGAAGTGATGAAGAAAATAAAGGAAACAATAATGAGTCCTGATACATGGGACGATGTTAAAAATAGAGTTACAAAAGAAACAGCGAAATCTATGTTTAATTTCAAAGAAGGGTCGAAAAGAAAGATGCTAAACGTGCAATATTTCAAGCACCCTAATATAGCATGTCATTTGAATGATATACACCTTGCAACCTATGGAAGACTACCATGCAATGACGAGGTTCCTCTTTATTTTGCCAAATTATTTTATGCAGAATTATTTGTGGGAATGAAACCTAATTTTAATGACCTTCCTTTTGAATGTTTTGGTCCTGGGAAAGGTCGATTATGTGACCGTAGGGGTGCTAAGTGTGATGTTGAGTTGTCTCACTCTGAGCCACCATTTTTAAGCCAACCTCCTTGTGTGGAAAATTTGTAGTCAAAGATGGATGCCACTTCTCAAATTAGTCGATAAGAAATGGATATCATCATAGACAATGTTCAGACTGGACTTGGTGGAATTGAAATTGGTCTGAATCGACAAAGAGGACAAGATAATACACGTGTTAATTTTGTGTATAGTACATATGATGAGATAGACAACGTGAGTATTAAAGAGCTTATAACATATGCAAAGCATTGTCACAATGGTTGGCAGGACTAACTCTTCATGAGGAAGAGGGCGTGGGATCAATATGTGTTAATGGTTAGGGTGAATATTTTAATGTAATCTATAATTTACATTTACATGTTTATTTGTATGTGTTAATCTAACAAAAATGTATCATATGCTCACCATTTGCAGTTAACACACTTTTTGAACAAAATTTTTGATAATATCACAGTCCAAGGTTCAGGTTCTGGCAATCAAGATGATATTTTGGGAAATGTTAATTTTTTTTTACGAGTTCATGATGTTGATGTACAATTATTTTTATATTATTATATCGGTATTATGATAACATGTTTTTTAAAGAAATAATTGTGTACACATGTATACAATTAAATGTTAACAGGTTCTGATTTCGTCTGATATTTTTGCAATGGAGCCACCTCTTCTTCCCTTTTAGGAGATGTGTCAAATAATTCATCTTCACAAGTATTCAATTTTTCACTTATGTTTCAAGTTATAAATTGAAGTGAAAGTTTCAAGTTATAAATTGAAGTGAAAGTTTCATTAAACAATGAGATCTAGATATTGACTTGTTTTACAGTTTTAAAATTTTGAATTTTAGGTTTGTGGAGATGATTTCCCTTCTCCAAGGACTTTAACGATGGAGTGTATAATGGAGATAGAAACATCCAAACAATGTGAAGAAGAAGTTGTCTAAAAAAAATTTTAATATTATTGCACTAGTTTATGCATTTTCATTTGAAAATATATATATATATATATATATATATATATATATATATATATTGTACAAAGCTTTATCCCGGAGGGACAACATGTGTGGCCAAGGCCAACAATGGACAATGGAGGCGGAACTACATTAGGTATTGCATGAAATTTTCATTTTCTTTTTCATTTAGTTTGCTTTATTGAAGTTCTGCATTCTCATTCAATTTTAAAGCATTAAATTTTAATTTTAATACATATAATATAAATTTCTTATACATGTGTATATATATGTATATTCAATTAGGGTCAACACGAGACAATGGAGGGGAAACTACATGAGGTATTGCATGATTATTTTTTTTCTCATTTTTTTTTTTTATGAAGTTCTACATTCTCATTCAGCTTTAAAACATTAAATTTTAATTTTAATACATGTACATAAATTTCTTATATATATATATATATATATATATATATATATATATATATGCAATTACATGTTGTGTAGGTTCTCCATTCTTCAAATGATAGCACGAGGCTGTTACACCATTTTTTGGTCATTTAACCTGTTACTATTAGATGGACCTAAGTACACCATGTAAGACCAATTTTACCCTAAGTAAAATTGCTTTCACTATGAAAAATAACTTAGTAAACCACCTTTATTAAATTGTTTATGGTCTAAACAGGAAACCCTATGAGGAAATATTAAATAAATCTACATTTGTTTGATTTTCCTCAAGGAATAATTAGTTAAACAATAGTTTAATTAATATTCCTGGTCATATTTAACTCAAAACAGGAAAATTAATTAGATAAATTATTATTTATCTTATTATTTTCTAGGAATAATTATTTAAACCTTATTTAAATAATAATCCTTGTTAAATTTGACTAAATCATTCATTAATAATTAAATAAATCATTATTTATTTGATTATTACTCAACCACATCCTTAAAATAATAAATAAATCATTTATTTATTTATTATTTACAAATAAAGGGATTTGACCCAAGTCAAAAAAAAATTCCCTCCAACAAATATAATAAAATATTCCATAAAAGTTGGATCTTGATTTGGTTAATAATATTTTAATTATGCACCAATATCTAGACTAACTCAATATTTTGTTATAAATAGAAGGGGTTTTTCCATTCACTCACTACCTTTTGTTGCCTAAAGATCACTCTGGATCTATACTTTTGGTCTGACTTTGATCCACCATCATTGTCATATTATTCTATCTTTTTGCTTGTGAGCTCCCTTTGAGTTCCATTTTTGTCTGGGTTTTCTACACTGTCAAAAGAGGGGAATTTTAGATCTGAAGTGCTGAGGACTTACAAGAACCCATCCCATTGAGGAGAACTAGTAACATCCTTCTATGTTTTCCTCCCAGGAGTCATTAATACAAAATTCATTCAACATATTCTTGTCTTGTCTATTGGATGCATGGAGAATCTCTTGTTTTTATTTACTGCTTAAAGTCTTTTAATACATAGATCTAAATTTTTTCAGCATTTTCTTAATCAAATAATAGCATATCTAAAGATATTGGCAGTCATATTTGTTGTTATGGTTGTTTGTTATGCACAGCTAAAGTGGTATTTTTTCGTACACTTGCGATTAAGATTCATACTAACAACTGGCGACTCCACACGAGTTTACGATTATGACCTATGTCGTTTTTAAGATCCCTGCATATCCAGCTTCTTCAAACCCTAAGATTTATCTTTAGCTTCTTCTTTTTCTTTTCTTGATGTTGTTTTTAACCTATAAAACCCTAAAACATTAAAAATTCTAACTTCTGTGTGTTTTCAGACCTATTGCGCAGGTGACAGACATCAGTCGTAGTTGAGATGACAGATTCTGCTGAAACTTGCTCCTGAGAGTGTCAGAAGTGCAGGTCGCACTTTTTGGGCCAAAAACTGTGACCTGAACCTCCAGGGTGCAGAAAACAGGCCTAAAACTGCGACCTCTACAGAAATCAGGTCAGAAATTGCGACCTAGAACTTTTACGGGAGTTTTTCTTAAAGTTTTCTGGGTTTGTCTGGGCCTCTGTTTAGGGTTGTCTGACCTCTGTCTCTGCCCGTTTTAGACCTATACTTGTTATGTTTTACTCATCTAAGTGGGAACCTAGTCCTCTAGGGCTTCAATACGTTCCACCTTTTGTGGAAGAATTTTAGCTGTTGCAGTTTGTCTGAAACTTCAGAGTGTTCAGACATTTTTTCAGATATGATACCTTACCTTCAGATCCACTTCAAATTGGCTATTTATCCATCCAAAACACCTCCTTTTAGTTTTGTTTTGGTTTTCCTCTATGGTCCCCTCTGCTTCCCTCGAGGTTATAGCCTTTCGCCACCTCATTTATAGCAATTTTTCCTCTGATTTTTTGTTGTTTGTCTACACCTATTTTCAGTAGATCTGACCTTTAAATCCCTGTCCCTCCCAACCTTAGATCTATTGGCTATTTTTTGTTTTAACTAGATTTTTTCCCACCTACAGACTACTTGTTGAGAGGCCCGCCTCCTTGGGTTTATATTATTGCATTATTAGTTGTTTATTTTCTGTTATTTCAGTTTCATATACTGTTATCTGAAGGTTTATTTACAGTTATACAGCACACTTTTTATTTTTCTCTACAAACGTCTGGGTTTAAAAATTAAATTTTACACACACACCCTAAGTGAAGAAGAGCTTGGTTAACACCACCAAGTAAAGACTTTAACATTGAAATCAATTGATCCTCCACCTCTCTGCCTTTGTTTCAACATTGTAATCAGTTGATCATGCACCTCTTCCCCCTTGTTGGTCTCTCTTCCCTTTGTGTCGTGTTTGTGCCTTCACCATTGCGCCACCAAGGCATTTATCCTGGAGACTTCTTGGCCTTCATCCTCATTTTTTGGTAGGAATACTTACTCCTCTGTGTAGGATTCGAGTTAGTCTTCCACTGAGTCCGCACTCTGACTCCTTTTCTGGTTCATTGGGTTCCTCTTCTGGTTCCGCCCCCGGTTCTCCCCCTGTCACCTTCACCATGTCTGGTTCAGGAACTAACGCTGGTGGTAGCCCCTGCCCTAATGCTAGGAATACCACTAGTGGGACCGCAACAAGAACTACCCCGACTGCTCCCTTGCTCCCCTATATGGCAGGCCTCAGTCTTCCCAGTTTTAACCAGTTTATCAATGACCCTATACACCATAATGCTAGTTGGCCTGCTATGTCGACCAAGCTCCCTTCTAGCATTCCCAAGTTTGAAGGCCTTGCTGGAGAAGATCCTACAAATCATGTCCGATCTTTCCACATGTGGTGTTCGTCTAACTCCATTACTGATGACTCTGTCCGTCTTCGGTTGTTCCAACGTACACTTACTGGCGAAGCTTCTAAGTGGTATTTTGATCAGGCCTCATCCTCTCATACCACCTTTGTGAACCTTGCCTAGGATTTTCTGTCTTATTTCTAGCTTCCCCTTCGTTATGACACTAGTACCGAACTATTGACCTCTTTCAGTCAATCGTCTGTGACCCGCATATCCGATCATGTCCAGGAATGGCAAAGAAGAAAGAGCCTGTGTCGAGCCCCTACCTTTGAAGACCGTGTCCACATGGACTAGTTCCTTACATCTCTCTTGCCCACTATCGGCAGCATTTCCCTCAAACCGAAGAATCCGCTCTCCAAATTGTGTTAAAATATGATATGATCTACGCTCAGTCGGGTTATGTTTATACCGTTCTACTTGATTTTCCTAGACCCGGTGGTGCCAACGCACCAGGGGCATCTCATGTCGCCAACGGTATCGTTGGAGCTCTCTCTCATCCATACGCTCAACCTCCCATGGGCTATGGTTTTCCTCAAGGGGGGTTAGCACCTCCTGCACTTTCCCCCTCCCAGTAGAATATATCCAGGATACGGCATGCCTCCTCCTTTTTTCCAACCTCCTGTTTACCATAATGTTATCCAACCTCCTTATTATCTGTATCCATAGCTCGGTGCTCCAGCTCCTCCATCATTAGAACCTCTGCCTCCCTTGCCTTCTCAAACCCCGTAACAGCAGCCATAGCCCCCTCAGGGGCAGGTGTATGCACAGCAGGGTGCAACTAATCCTCCTCCCTCCAAAAATAAGAGGAAAGGCACTCAAAATAAATTTTCTCCTGATAATCCTAGACCTAATCCTCAAAATAATGCACCTAACACTACTAACCAGAAATAGGGCACTCAGCCTAAGCAGGACAGGCTTGTTTGCACAAACAAGCCTTGTTCATTTTGTGGTGATTATGGTCATTACATGCACGATTGTCCTCGTTTACCATAGATGAAACAGATGTGGGAGTCTCAAGCAACATTGCGAGGGAAAAAAGCCTCTCCTTTTGCCCCTGTTACAGGTCAAAAAACCTCCTCATCAGCTCAGAGGAGAAGATAAAGATGGAAGGAATACAAAGACCTAAACTAAACCTACTTCTGCCAAGGTAACGCACCCCTATAACAACAAAAGAGCATTATAACGCACCTGATCAATGAAAAGGCCACGTTAGTGGCTAGGGAAACGCTCTGTTTAGACTAGAGAGCAGCGTTACCCGTGTTTTGAGTTTGAAACAGGAAAAACCCGTGGAGAATGATTTGAAATTCCAGCTTTTTCTCACAAGAGAATCAGTACAAAATAGAAATTGCAAAGCACTAGTCTCTTATTGGGCCTTGCCAAAAACAACTGAACTCTCAAGGAAGGAAAAAGCATGGGAATTTGAGGAAACATCTTGGTTTTTTCTATTTAGAACTGGTGGAATGGGAAAGGCAATGATTGCTCTCTCCATCTCCTATAAAATGGAGTTGTAGGCTCTTAGTTCAAGGTCGAAGGATTGTCAAAGTTTTGAATACTTGTGAAGCAGAGAAGTATTGTTGTAGTGTGAAGGTCAAAAGTCAAATAGGTTCATTGAGAACTTTTTGATCAAGACATCACCACATTGAGAAATAGAGAGATTGGAAGGCTGAGGAGGGCTTGGTACAATCGATGGTTGTAATCCTCCTTTTATAAATCAATAGAACTGTATCTGTTTTGTCCATTCTATGCGTTGATATTGTTATTGTTACTCAATTACTTGTATAGCATGAGATGAATGGCTTAGATGTGCATAGTTTACATGTATATCATATATTAACTTAATTGATAAGAAATGTATGTTGTAGTAGAGATTACATGGGTTCTTTGATTGATCACAGGGTCGAGATTTGGAGCTGGTGAAGGAGGATCCCTGCTTCGCTGCTTAGCGCTCTCCAAAATACTTCAATATCATTAAAGAGGTAATCTTCCATCCTATTCCATCAAGTTGTTTAAGTTGATATGAACATGTATGTATCTTCTTTGTGAACTATACAGCTAATCTTATTGTCTGCCTCGGGCACCGGAAAGCCTTGAGAGGGATATTCGAGAACCAAAAACCCAAGCATTTTACCCTATAGCAGAATTGGCGACTCCGCTGGGGATTTAACCCCAAGTTTCCGGATTGTTTTTTCCATTCTTTCCTCTATTCACAGATCCTTCTAACCAGCTTTTATTCCTAGTAAACATTTCAAAAGCTCACAGAGTTCAGTCCTGTGCTCTTTTTGGCCATCTGAAGGACTTTACCCTGGCTAACGTTGTCTTTATCAATATTCCAGAGTGTTAAAACGTGGCCTAGCTTTGATTCCAGTGTGTTAGTCTCTGCATTAACACTGTCTCTGCTCAGAACTAGTGCGTTACTCAACCAAAAATTGTTGTTCACCCCTGTGTTGTGTCCCTTTTTGGTTGCAGAGTTTTGGCCAATAGAACCACTTCTTGACTGAATCCCTGTGCTTGTTTACCAGCTGGCATCGCTATTTTTTTGTTCTTGTTTAAAAAGTTAGTGTTGAATACATTTACTTTTTAGAAGAAATTTTTTTTTTAGTTTTTCTGCATCTAGCTGAATTAATTCTGAAAATTTCGGTTAAAATATTGTTAAGATGAGGTAAATAGATGTCTGAATATTTTAAGGTTGAACTTTGATATTTGAATGTTAGTGCATGGATGTTGAAGGAAACCTCTCCTTGTATAAATACTCTTCATTGAATTGAATATTTAGAGCATATTTCTGCATGGTTTCTTGAGTCAGAGTCTCATTACATTTCATACGTCCACTCCCCTTCCGCAACACTAATAATTAAGTACACTAAGAATCAAGCGTTAATAAAATCAATCACATTAATTTTTCTGAGCTCACACCAACAGTAGTTCAGGCTAGGATCTTGGGTTAGGAAAAGTGATAAAATCACCCAAGATCTCAAAACTTGAGACTAGAGTCATTCACGAGCGAAATCCTACTGCACTCATATTATCGGGACCACTCCTTTACTGGAGCTAAGCGCGAGACAACACTTGGGTGCACAAGAAGGTAGCCCGCCTTCGACCACATCTGGTGGGCATTCTATATATTGGGGTTCCCTTTGGGGATGTCGAAACTAGATCGGGGATCTAGGTGTTTTGCCCATATAGCATGTTGTCCTAGACCGTGGACCCCCCTAATGATGTCTGTGATTTGAGGTATCTTTAGTGGCTTTTTAGGGACTTACACAAGGTGACTGGGACGGGCTGTCCTGGTACCTGAAACAGACGGACCTACTCTGTCTTCAGTCTTTATGAGGGTACTCGTCTTCACGAGAGTGCTTACACCTATCGTCTGAGGTTCGGGCGAAGCTCTAGAGTAACCGTAACTGTACTTTTGACCAACCCTCTCTGTATACTATAGTGATACTAGATTTCATCACCAGAAAATGGTAGTACTCAGACAGGGCACCCTATTTTGGCTGCTTGTTGATTGATTTTAGAGAGTCCTTTTTTCTTTTTTCTTTTTTAGGTGTGTGGTTACTGTCACTGAGACTTTATAATACATCACAATTTATTAAAAAAAATTAAAAATAAACAGGCCACCGTGGCGTCATCCGACCCACGCCATCTGTCTTGATGACAGTAAGGTCTACCTCCTCTGACTCTTGATGAAGAACTGAACCTTGGTGAACCCATGCCTTCTGTAGAAGAGCAGTCTCCATTGAAAAACCCTGATTTTCACATAGCCTCTTATCATACGGAATTTTCGGAGGACCCTTTCATAGAAGTTGTTGTACCTCATTACAATCCTCCACTCACTAATCCGTCGGAAATTGTTCTAATTTATATTACACCACGCCAAGACATGTCTTCGGCCTCACAAACATCAATTTCACAGCCAGCATCCACAGGGTCGATACCAATGGCAACCATCCCAGGTTCGCCATCATCCTCCCCGCCATTTGTTAGTTCTATGCCATCACTTGGTAACCCCAATAGTCAACTTACACCTAGTCCCAACCCTACGGTCATCAAAACTGTAAGTAACTCGTCAAGTCCTTCAGGATCTACTCCTGTCGTACCACGTTGGTACCTATGGTTTCTCCTCCCACGAGTGGGACTACTTAGGTTCCTTTTAGCAACCCTTTCGGTTGGAACCCTTTGCTGAGTTCAAACCCCTTAGCCACCAACCAGGGGGTAGTGTCACCAGCACGCAAACATAAAGGAACATTTCACTACCCCTGCAATCGTTAGGACAAATCGGACAACCTATTGTTAACATTATTCCCTTAAGTGTTTTAAATATCGGTGTAGGGTCTATGCCATTTCCAAACTATGCAAGTAGCAGCATGCCTCTGGGGAGCTCTATTGCATCCATATGGACTAACCCACCCCAACCTCCATCTGGAATGGGAGGGCACTTTTATACTGGGGGCAACCAACCATTCGCCCCGCAATACAATATGCCCTATGGAACGGAACCATATATCCCTACCCCTCCACATATAGGAAATTTTTATCAAATTCTTACTTATCCTACTGGTAACACATTCATGGGCGGACCCTATGGTCCACATAGTCAACCAATACTTCCTTGGTTAGATTCGGGAGCAAACCCACAATTTCCATTTTTGGCAGCTCTAGACATGCCCGACATCTATAAACTGACTAATGACCCCATCAATCACAACGTGCTCTAGCCCCTAGTACCGCACAAGATTCCTTCTGACATCCCAAATTTCGATGGGAAACAAGGGGAAGACCCAGCCTCACACATCACCACCTTTCATTTATGGTCTATATCTAATTCCATGGTGGATGATAATATCCGGCTTTGACCGTTTCCCCACACCCTTACAGGAAATGTCGCTAAGTGGTATATTGAATTGCCACGCGTCACCATAAACACTTTTGGCACTTTAGCGACAGAGTTTCTAAAGAAATTAAAATTACCAATCATATTTGAAACCAGAACGGAACTGTTAACCTCGCTGCGCCAAGACATTGCCACCCACATCTCCGATCACATTCATGAATGGAGGCGTAGGAGGAGGCTAGTCAAAGTGCCAATCCCGGATCATCTTCTATCTAATTGGTTTTGTAAGTCTCTCTTACCCCACATCTCTAAAGACATTGGCCTATCCAGTTTGATTACAGAAGATTAATGCATTCGTCTTTCCCAACATTTGGATTTAATCTATTCACAATCTGGCACGCTATATGATTTACTCCCCAATGCCCTTGGTAACCCAAATCCTGCCGCTACTCAGAAAACCGGAGCCCACGCTGACGGTCTCGTTGGCACAATCTCTGGCGTAGCCACAAAACAGTCTCGAGGGCAAACCTCCCAGCTATCCTCGGTTGCCACCGCCCCTAACCAAACGACTACTCTTCCTACCGCTAAGGTAAATTCTATGCAAACTTCACAAAAACCTAGTGGAAAGAACAAGAAGAACAAGAAAAAGACATCTTCTTCGGAAGAGCAGTCGGACAATCAGAATAATCCTAATCAGAAAAATGCTGCCAAAAACAACAAAGGGAAGGATAAACCCATGAAATTTCCTTGCAAGATCTGTGCGGAGGACCACTTGACATACAAATGTCCTCAGCTGCAGGAAGGCACTAATTTTATTGCAAACAAGGATTCTGGGCAAACACCTGTCGTTCTTCATAATCCTTTCCCTAATCAACAACAAAAACACCAACACATGGTTGACAACCCGCCACAACCCTAGCAAAGGGGAAATGGTGGTTCACATCCTTCCAGTGAAGGATCATCCACCATTTATTGCATTGAAAGTGTTGAACTTCAAACATGAGCCAAGATTTATGGAAATCTTACCATAGACGCTCAAGAACCTGGTACTAGTTCAACTCCACCGCCGACCACCGATCTGCATATCGAACGGCCTACTGCTGATCCCATGATTCATCCCCCCAAAGGGACACTTCGACGCACGACTTATAACACCTTAGCACGTGCAGCCCAAAACTACAACATTGTATAATATTTGGCGTAGGCACCATCATCTATGTCTGCTCTCGAAGTATTACAAACTTGTCCAGCACAAAGGAAAGCCTTGCTTTCAGCCATTGGTGGAATAGACCCCCAGGATTCCATGCTAGCTATCTTTGTATGGAAAAATCTCACACTCGCCTCTCACACCAACTCGCATTCCAAGTGCAAGTTGTGTCGAAAGGGAGACCAATCCATCACATTGTCATAGACGAAGGTGCTTCGACCTGCGTTATGTCACAAGCTTGTTGGCTTGCTTTAGGTTCTCCTACCTTGTCACCGCCGTCGAATTCCCTCAAAGCTTTCGATGGCCACACTTTCCTCCCAAAAGGATACCTTGCTAGCTTTCCCATCACTCTGAGTGGGAAAATGATAACCGTGGATGTTGAAGTCGTAGATCGCCCTCTCGACTATAATCTATTGCTTGGTCACAGTTGGTCTTATGCCATGACCGCCATTGTTTCTTCAGTATTCTGACTCATCATATTTCCATTGGATGGGAAAATAGTCAAAGTGGATCAGTTATCCTTCTGCACCCCTGATTATACCACGTTACCCAGTAGCAGTACTATACCCCTAATAGGAGGCTTTCCTGACTCTTACGTCAGTATTGTTACGAGTCTTCTGAAGGCATCTTCCCTACTGAGTTGATTTCCTCTACTGCCACCAGAGATCCCAAATATGGTTGCAATGATATCCACCACTTCAGATGGCTCGATCGACCCATGGATCCTCCCGGCACCTTCAAACATTGATTCCTACGGAGATCAGATGCCGCTCTCACCAACCGAGTTGGCCTACCAAGCCATCCAAACTACATCTGAACCCTCCACTACTATGGTTTCGACCAAAGGTACAAATCTCTCACCCGTCACAGTTCTCTCTAAGGATCTCCTCAATGAAGTCTTGCCTACAGATGAAGCTATTCAAGAGATCATGTCTCTATAAGAACGACCTTGGGGAGATTTTCACCATCGCGCTTCGATGATCGACTCGGACGCGATAAATACTGAAATCCCATCGTTTGACCCACCTGAGATGGTTCCCTCTGCTTACACGACTGTTAAAACTATCGATTCAGAAGGGAACATGGGTAATATTTCTAAGAAAATGCTCATCGATATCTAAGTCAAAACGAGTATCGTGGAAAATATTCAGATTGGAGCAGATTTCAATCCTAAGGAAATTACACGCTTCACATCCCTTTTCAAGGAATTCTGCGATGTGTTCGCTTGGTCTTATGACGAAATGCCCGGCATAGATCAATCTATAATCGAGCACGAAATCAAGATTTATGACAACGCCAAACCAATTTGGCAACAACTCAGGCCTGGCCACCCGCGCAAAGCGGCCGCCATCAAAATTAAGGTAGAAAAACTTTTAAACGCTAGTTTCATCTATCCTGTTCCTTTGACAGAATGATTTTCCAATCCAGTTCCCGTAGATAAAAAACAAGGCAAAATCCGATTTTGTGTTGACTATCGCGATCTGAACGCTGCTTGTCCCAAAGACAATTATCCTACGTCGTCCATAGATCATATTCTCGACGATTGTGCCGGATGCGAATATTTTTCCTTCATGGATGGATTCTCGGGCTATAACCAAATTGCGATTAAAAAGTAAGACCAACATAAAACTGCCTTTATCTGTCCTTGGGGCACATTTGCATATCGTAAACTCCCATTCGATCTGAAGAATGCTGGAGCAACTTTTCAGCGGGCTATGGACTACGCTTTCCATGACATTCAACATATTGTATAGGCTTACTTGGATGACCTTCCAGCCCATTCCAAGAAACGACCTGATCACCTTGCTCATCTGAAAGAAATTTTTGCTAGGTGTAGATTCTACAATATACGTCTGAATCCTCATAAGTGCATATTCATGGTAGCGAGCGTCTGTTAGGTTTCATTGTCTCCAAGCACAGGATTAGGGTTGATCCCGATAAGGTTAAAGCAATCGTTGAATTGTCGGCACCACAATCCATCCTCCAACTCCAACGTTTGTAAGGGAAGGCAAACTTTTTACATCGATTCATTGTTAATTATGCCGAGATGACAAAAGGATTTATGTGATTATTGAAGAAGGGAACACTATATTTGTGGGATGACCAAGCTCAACGGTCATTTTATGCTTTAAAACATGCACTTGTTTCAGCCCCACTCCTTAGTGCCCCCGACTACTCACGCAACTTTCTCCTCTACCTGGCAGCCTCACCATCCTCACTTGGAATGGTTCTGGTTCAAGTTCACAATGACGACAGAGAAAATTTGATATACTACTTGTCAAAAGGTATAATTGGACCCGAACTATGTTATTCACATGTGGAGAAACTCTCTCTGGCAGTAGTTTTTACCATCACTCGACTCTGACACTATATATTGCTGCGACAGACTACTGTTATTGCTTTGGAGAACCCCATGCGACACATCCTGTCTCGACAAATTATTGGAGGAAAATATTCCAAATGGATCATAATCCTCCAACAATTTGATTTGGTCTTAAAAGCTGCCAAAGAAAAGAAATCGCTCGTCTTCGCCGAATTATTATCGAACCTTCCCAGAATCGACCCAGGAGAAGTAGCTCATGATCCATTTCCTGATGAATCTGTATACTTGGTCGATTCTTCGGACCCATGGTATGGAGACATTTTGGTCTACCTAAAAACCCAACACTTACGCCCAACTCTCACATCCGACGACCGTCATCCTATTCGCCACCAGGAAAAGCACTACCTTGTGTTGAATGATACATTATATCGCCGTGGTATCGATACTATTCTCCGGAGTTGTCTCACTTTCAATAAAGCGGAACGCGTTTTGAATGACTGCCACGTAGGGGCGTGCGGTGGTCATCTTTCGGGCATAGCTACTGCCCAAAAAATCCTGCGCGCAGGTTATTATTAGCCCACTTTGTTTAAATACTGCATTGCAGTGGTCCAGAAGTGCCATCCATGTCAAATTTTCACGAAGAAAATATGTGCTCATCCTGCCCCCCTTCATCCCGTTATCTCCATCGGTCCTTTCGCTAAATGGGGAATTGACTTCGTCACCTGCAATCCCATTTTGGAAAATGGACACAACTACATCGTGGTTGCAGACGACTATTTTACGAAATGGGCGGAAGCCATTCCCACTTTTAAGGCCGATGGAAAAACCGCCACTCTCTTCCTGTTCAATCAGGTAATCTGTCGGTTCGGCGTACCCCTATCTATTGTCACAGATCATGGATCCCACTTTCAGAATCATATGATGACTGAATTAACATCCATGCTAGGTTTTCTTCAAGATCAATCTTCATCTTATTATCCTCAAGCTAATGGTCAAGTTGAAGCCGTAAATGGTGTCCTCAAAACCATGATTCGTCGTTTGTTCGGAAACCATAAAACCACATGACATCGAAATTTGTATTCCATGTTATGGGCATACCGAATGTCAGTCAAAACTGCCACAGGCTTCATGCCATTTCAACTTGCATTCAGCCTGGAGGCAGTCCTTCCAATCGAGTGTGAAATTCCATCACTCAAACTCGCTGTTGAACTCCTGCCTGGCACCACCGCCACAAAAGAGTGCTTGCTCTCGCTCGATCATTTGGACGAAACTCGTCGAGATGCTACACTAGCACTCGAAGCTCACCAGCACCGAGTCAAAGCTCAATATGAAAAATTTGTCAAGCCTCATTCTTTCCAAGAGGGTGATCTCATTCTCCTCTATGATCAGAAACATGACCTCTTGGGGGCAGGAACACTCCAACCATTATGGCTTGTTCCTTACATCGTCACTAAAATCCTCTCAAAAGAGGCTTACAAACTTCAGGACTATAATGGAATTCCACTCGAGGAGCCCCGAAACGGGCTCTATCTAAAGAAGTATTTTTCCTAGTTTCGCACTAGGCATATGCTTTGTAATTTTATGTATATAAGTTTTTCCTATTGTTTTTATGTCTCTGGATATTTTTTGGTTTTTGAGGTGTTTTTCTCGTCTACAATATTTTTCCTTCACATAGATGTCATCATCCTCCTTATCATACGTCGGATACGCGGATGGAGCTAGTCGTCACACTAGACACATTGCTTCAGTTGCTTGGGTTCTCTACACTCTTGAGTCGGAACTTCTTGGTTCTAGGGGAATTTTCCTAGGTAGCGCCACCAATAACGTTGCCGAGTACATGTCAGTGATCCAACACCTCACAGAGGCTGCCTCTCGAGACATCTCCAATTTAGTGGTCAGGTTAGATTCCCAACTCATCATTATGCAGTTAAACAATCATTACCATATCCGTCATCCAGTCTTGTTACGTTATTTTTTAAGGGTGCGACTTTTAGAATGTTAATTTCAAACAATCACATTTGAGCATGTTCCTAGAGAATTTAATGCATTAGCCGATTCTTTGGAAAACTATGTGTTAGATTGGAATTTGTAACATTTGTTTTAAAATATTTACACATGAGTATATATATTTTTATCCCATAGAAAATACATAAAAAAATTAAAACACACAAAATCACCAAAAAGTATGTATATATATGTCGTGTCCAGTACAATAGTTACATCAAAAAATCTTCCAAATCCTGGGTGTTTTACAAAAAATATGGCTATACTAAAGCCACGCTATGATACTTATACATCTGCTCCGCCAGCTAAGCCTGATGCTCAAAATAACATACAACTTCTCTGGCTATCCTCCTCAGAGGCACCATGTATCTCTCTGATACACCTACGGTATGCCGCTGCAAACGAACTGGAACCTCCCACATAGGAAGAGGTGGTATACCCATACTCAAACCCTCCAAGTTTCTGGAGAGTTCATGCAAAATCTGGGTATCATCATCCCTAGCGGCTTCTGCATCCTCAGCTGGTGCGCCAGCCCCGAGTAGCTGCGGTCCTCGCCATGCATAACGAGGGGCCCAACTGGGCGGACAGGTGCCACATCTGTGTCAAGCAAGCAAGCTTCATGTCAAAACATAATTTTCACCCTATTTAAACAAAAAAATTGCACAAATATTGAAAAAACAAAAACAAATTACTTCCTAAAGTACATTGATCATTTCTTTCTTACCATCGAGCCCCCACTGGGTGCCAAGGGCAACACTAACTCCGGATCACCGGTGAAGTTCATCCCTGCATAGGGATAATCCTCAATCATAATGATCTGCGAGTTTAGCCAATCAAAAAACCCATCATCAAAGCAGTGACGGACCGGACCCTCTCCAGTTCGCGGAAGCAAAGCTGCCCATCGAGTCTGTCTCGACTCGCATGGGCCCAATGGCACTGTAATGATCCTAGGTCTCATCAGTGGCACCCACTCCAGTAAGAAAGAAACGATCAATGTACCGTACCCAAACTCTCTTTGGGTATGGGTCTTGCATGCTGTGAGCTCCGCTCAGACTCGAAAAACAACTCCATCACACCAGTCAAAAAACTGAGGTTGTATACAATCCAAGGCTAGTAGCATCTGGAACTTGGTGGCCACATGCTGACTCTTGGCACCTTCCAAGCGAACAATCATCCACAGTATAGACCTCAGTGGTCTCGAAGCCACCCGTGCAATAGGCACCCGGTTTCTCACTGCCTCTGTGTTTCGTATGCAATGAGTCAAAATAAGATCAACAGTGGAGCGCGGATCCGCTCTAGACCCCGTCAAGTTGGGCCTCGGTCCACGACATGATAAGCCGGTCAAAAAGTAAACATCGTCCTTCTCAATTGAGAGCTCATTGCCCCCAATCTGAAAGGCATGGTGACGCTCGTCCCATTGCTGAATCAACCACCTTAGGAGGTCCTCTTGACCCCTCATCAGTTCTAAACATGCATATTTTAGAAAACTGCATCTACGGAGAGCCATCAAACTTGCAGCATCAGTAATCATATCTCTTTCTTCCCGTTCATGTTATCTCTCTCGCCAGATACTCATGGTTAACCCCTGAATACCTGCCAATACAACATTTTCAACTGATTAGAAATTGTCTGGAACACTTCGAAATTCTTATAAACGAGTTCTTAAAATATGCTCTGCGGCTAATGCGGGCTATAGAGAAAAACAGTGCATGCTAACACACCCTTACTTCATGGGAAGTGCGCTTAACGCGGGTCCAGCACTGCTGGCCCACATTAGCCGCTAAGATTTTTTAGGGCCTGTGAAATTTCCCATTTTGGACCAGACAAACTTCACAGAAACACAATAAAATGATAGCAAGAGGTTCCATCTCTTACCTAGATCTCATGGGAAGAAGAACAGTTTCCCGGATTGACCGCAATCGCCAGCTGAAGTTTTCACCCTTTTTCACCCCAGAGCTCCTTCACAACATTCAAAACAGTGAAAATGAAAGTCTTTTGACCTTCTTATAGCCATTTCTGGGGCATGACTCTCTTAGCTAGTTTGCAAAAAGTCGTGAATTCTTGCTGCATATGTGTCGCAACTATTGAGGTTGGCTACTGATGTTCTGATGAGTGATCAAGATCTATATGCAGACATAACCATCTTTTGACCCTGATACGGAGCATTATTTTTACGGTATTTTTCTTGCTCGTTGATCCAAAAAACCTCGAGTTCTCTTCTTCGTACTCGTTAAACTTATACGAAGTCAATTTCAAGCGTTCTTTTTATGGTCTTTTTCTTGCTCGTTAATCTGAAAAACCTGGATTTCTCTTCTTCAGACTCGTTAAAACTGATATGAAGAAGCACTGAGCTTTCTTTGTAGGGAATTTTTCTAGCTCATAAAACTGAAAAAACCCCGAGTTACCTTTGTCGGGCTCGTTAAACTACCATGACAGAGAGTAAGGAGCCATTCTTTTCCTCTTTTTCAAAGCTCTTTAAATAGAAAAAGCGACCAAGTTTTCTCCACGTGACTCGTTAAAATTTCAAGGAGAGCACCAAGTTTTTCTTTGTTGAACTCATTAAAAATTTCAAAAAGAGTACTGAGTTTACTTCGTCTCCTCGTACTCATAAAAAAATGAGGTAGACGTCCATCGAACATAGATTTCTCACTTTTCCGGCTTCGATGGACTAACTCATGGAAAATGAACTGTTTCGGGCTTACTATTCTCCCTTTGTCGTGCCCGGTTATCAAGACATGACAAAGGTACCCCATGGAGTTTTCCTTTACGACATTTTTCAGACTCTCTAAACATGAAAAAATCACCGAGTTTACTCGTTTAGACTCGTTAAACCTAATCAGACAGGGAATGGAGTTGCCTTTTACGACATTTTTTGGACTCTCTAAAAATGAAAAATTCCCCAAGTTTACTCGTCTAGACTTGTTAAACCTAATCAAACGGGGAAAAATTTGGACAAAATGGATACTACCTTTGTTACTTTTTCAGAAAGGTCGATTTGGCAACAAAAATATTGAACATGGCACTTCCCAGAAAAATCTTTCGCAGTTAGCCGAACCCTACCATCTATGAGTATTAGCCTTCATCTCGTAGTGTTCCTACACCGGTAAAATCCTAACAAACTCTTTTGGTGTTCATTAAGCCTCAGCTACCTAGTACCCTGTTACAGTGCCTTCTATTGTTCAAGCAGATCTCGCTATCTACTACTGCTCTTATCAACCAAACCGCTCATTCTGCCAAAAATTATTTGTCATCATTTATCCCCATTTTCTCTTCATTATCTCTGTCAAAAACAAAATCATTTGGTTTCCGTTTCGTGTTGACTGATGTAGGACGCCTCATGGCCTACCTTTCAACAGATCTCTTCCTATCGACTTCAACATATTATCTAGGAAGTTGATCCAGAAACCCATCAGTACCTAGATACTTGCAGACATCAGTGGCAGGTAATCTTGTGTTTGATTAGGATTGGCTCCTGATCGAATGATTCTACAAGTGTTCGACTTCAACTCTTTTTATTCACACTCGCTAGATTGTACTGTGCATCTTAGGTACCATCATCATTATCGGTGGCCACCTTCACGTATGTTAACAATTTTCATTATTGACTGGTAATCAGACAATTTATCACATGTTCGATGATAGCTCCTTCATTTACATGTTGAGAAATATGCAGTTTAAGTGAAGCGGCAGTCAAGACCTTGGGGCAAAGGTTACATCATTAAAGCTATGTCCCCTGCCCCAAGTTGCGATATTTTTTATGGAGACAGCTTCTTCAGCCTGATCCTATTATGACAGACACTTCCACATTATGCTTCTCAGTGGACAGATTCTTCATATCTCTGTTCTAGAGAAATCATGTTTATTAGCTATTGAACATGGAAATGCCTGACTCAAGAAAGATACTATATTTTTTGACATGTGTTGTTGTTTCAGGTTTTCCTCAGTCTTTCAATCTCTTTATCTCTACTTCACACATTATAAAGTATTTCAGCCATTGTCTTCATCTCTGACCTCACACTTTAGGGGGCATCTGTTACAGGTCAAAAAACCTCCTCATCAACTCAGAGGAGAAGATAAATATGGAAGGAATACAAAGACCTAAACTAAACCTACTTCTGCCAAGGTAACACACCCCTATAACAACAAAAGAGCGTTATAACGCACCTGATCAATGAAAAGGCCGCGTTAGTGGCTAGGGAAATGCTCTGTTTAGACTAGAGGGAAGCGTTACCTATGTTTTGAGTTTGAAACAGGAAAAACCCGTGGAGAATGATTTGAAATTCCAACTTTTTCTCACAAGAGATTCAGTACAAAATAGAAACTGCAAAGCACTAGTCTTTTATTGGGCCTTGCCAAAAACAACTGAACTCTCAAGGAAGGAAAAAGCATGGGAAGTTGAGGAAACATCTTGGTTTTTTCTATTTAGAACTGGTGGAAGGGGAAAGGCAATGATTGCTCTCTCCATCTCCTATAAAATGGAGCTGTAGGATCTTAGTTCAAGGTCGAAGGATTGTCAAAGTTTTGAATACTTGTGAAGCAGAGCATTATTGTTGTAGTGTGAAGGTCAAAAGTCAAAGAGGTTCATTGAGAACTTGTTGATCAAGAAATCACCACATTGAGAGATAGAGAGATTGGAAGGTTGAGGAGGGCTTGGTACAACCGATGGTTGTAATCCTCCTTTTATAAATCAATATAACTGTATCTGTTTTGTCCATTCTATGCGTTGATATTATTATTTTTATTCAATTACTTGTATAGCATGAGATGAATGGCTTAGATGTGCATAGTTTACATGTTTATCATATATTAACTTAATTGATAAGAAATGTATGTTGTGGTAGATATTACACGGGTGTTTTGATTGATCACAGGGTCGAGATTTGGAGCTGGTGAAGGAGGATCCCTACTTCGCTGCTTAGTGCTCTCCAAAATACTTCAAGATCATTAAAGAGGTAATTTTCCATCCTATTCCATCAAGTTGTTTAAGTTGATATGAACATGTATGTATCTTCTTTGTGAACTATACATCTAATATTACTGTATGCCTCGGGCACCGGAAAGCCCTAAGAGGGATATTCGAGAACCAACAACCCAAGCATTTTACCCTATAGCATTCCCTCATAGTGTTGCGCCTAGTCAGCGAGTTGTGTTTATTAATCCTTTCCCTCAGCAAGGATTTGTGGCTACCCAACCACCTAAAGGCCAGGTGGCCACTCAACCTCTTCCATCTGGTACCTCCAGTTACCAGATTCTCATGATGAATTCTGACCAACCTATAACAGTAGACCTCAACCTTCAGACTCAGTCCTATTAGTACAACAAGCCTCCCACTATGTCTGTCCCCGAGCCACCTTCTTCGAGTTCTACATAGCCTCTTTTGACAATTAATGGTCCTTTGCAGATCCCTCAGCCTAAGGCAGAGGTTCATACCAAGATCCCTAAGGGACCACTACACCGAAATGCTGCTTCTGGAAAAGCTGCCCATTCATATAGCATAGTAGATGATTTGGTGCAATCTCCTACTGCCATTTCAACGCTGGAACTCCTCTAGTCGTGCCCTTCAAAATGAAAATCTCTACTATCTGCCATGGGCACTGTATACCCTTCTGATGATCGCTTGATCGTCTTCGATGTTGACCGGTCAGAACATCCTCCTCTCCCTACTTCCGTCACCTTCCAAATCCCAGTCAATATCCGGAACGCCAATGTTTCCCATTGTATCACTGATGAGGGGGCATCCACCTGTGTGATGTCCGCTTTGGTTTGGAAGCAACTCGGATCACCTGAATTGGCTCCTTCCATGATCACTCTCCGAGCATGGGATGGCCATGCCTCCCAGCCCATTGGCCTATTCTGCAATTGTCCTATTACTCTTGCGGCAAGATTGTTTTTGTTGACTTAGAAGTCATAAATGCCCCCTTAGATTACAGCATTCTATTGGGTCGTAGCTACACCTATGCGATGTCTGCTATCCGATTTGCGGTTCACCACAAGATGTCTTTCCCTCATAACGGAAAGATATTCACCATTGACCAATTGACATATTACGAACCGAAGTCTCAGACCTCCCCTGAGTCCATCATCTCTTCGGTGTCCAATAAGAAAATTGTTGATCCATTGACTAGTGTCTCACCTAGATTTTACAAAGACTCCTCTTTTCTTGGTACATTCCCTGGTCTTCCTCCTCCTATCTCTGATCTCAGCTCATCAAATGTTTGCATGATGCAATCGTCTCGAGCTTCCCTCAAGCGACTCGCTTCGGCTATTCAGCAGCCTCGCCCTCCGCAGCCTACTCCTAGCCCTTCGATTCAGCCTTCTGGACCCCCTCCTCCTGGCCCTTCACCTACAGCTGGTATCCATGAGCCTCTCTACCCTCCTGGAATAGTTCTTCCAGGCCTTAACCATCTTTGAGTCATCCCATCTGGCCATTACCCCTCCGGTCATATACCGTTCCTAGCTCCCCCTCCTGTAGTGTACACGATACCTGTCATGGCTACCTTATCACTTCCTAACCTGACCCTGGGGATTCTCGTCTGGTACCTTGATCCCCCAGCTACTATCCTGCCTGGTAAACCCAAACCTTATCTTTTTTTGACCCCGGTTCAACCGGTCCCTATGACTTCTCCTACTGCTACAGTGCCTCAGCCACCTCAATAGGAACCATCTCCTACTACGACCACTTCGGGTAAGATGGGAAAAGCTCGTAAGCGGGCATCAAAAGATAAGGCTACCCCAACCGACCCTGCTCCTCCTCTGCCTCCAAAGCCTTGTGCTTTATGTGATGTCATCGGTCATGCCACCCATATCTGTCCTGAATTGCCCTGTATCAAGCCCATGGTTAATGTTGCGTTCACTGAGTCTTCAGTCCTTGAAGCCTATGTTTCTTCCTCGAATGTAGCCAAGAACCCTAAGACTATTCACACCAATCAACCCTGTGCTTTGTGTGATCTCCATGGCCATTATTCCCACCATTGTCCCCGCCTTACGCATTACCGCGCCTCTTTGGAGTTTGTTTGGGAGTACGAGGTTAAACAGAACCAATCTGCCTCTCTCGTACTTGCACAGTATGCTGCGGGCCAGTTTGAGGATTTACCCACTCCCATTGACATTCCCCCTCCTGATGTCGAGATGACGGAGCCTGCAGCCACCATCCTCTACCTATCAGTATTCATGAGACCCTCGGTGGAAACTCTCTCTGAGACTTCCCCTGTTGTTTCGTTTGACCTCCTTTCAGCAATCACCCTGGGCTCAACATTGGTGGATCCCTTATCTGCTTGTTCTTCTATCATCCCCCATTACGATGCACATGTGAGCCTTTCTTCTCATGATGATGAGTCAGGTAGCTTCGCTGCATCATGTGGTCTCCCTTCCTCTAGTCACTCAATCTTCTATTGTGATTATGACATCATGGAAGCCTTGTCCACCCCTTACTTCATCTTTCCCTCCCATAAGCAGGATGGAACCATCTATTTCTATGGTGACTTTCATGGCCTAAGCACAAGCTACACCTCTGATAGCTCCGACACTCCACCTAACCGTCAGCGTGTGAGTAGTAGAAATCCTACCCAAATCACTCCCTCTCATAGTGTGTGTTCGATTTCTACTTTGCGCTCAGGTTGCCAGCATTGTTCATCATCCTCCCATTTATTGTCTTGTGGCACCTTTCAAATGGACCTCCCATCCACACCTTATATCGGTTATGCCGATGGTGCAAGTCACTACTCCCGGAATCTAGCCTCGGCACTTTGGGCCATATTTACCCCCTTGCATTTGCTTGTTCTCTTGAACGGTGTATGCATTGGTATTGCTACCAATAATCGGGCCGAAAATGATGCAGTGATAATTTTATTAGCCGATGCCCTCTCCCATCGCGTCCTCCACCTTCATGTTCATTTAGATTCCCTGCTTCTTGTCATGCAATTGAATTGTGTCTATCATGTGCATAATCCTATCCTTTTTAGAAGATATTTGTGAGTGAAGATTTTGATGCGTGAATTTGAAATCATTACATTCAGTCATGTACCTAGAGCACAAAATCACTATGTAGATAGCATTGCAAACAATATTCTAGATTGGAATTTAGCACACGCATTTAACACAATACAATAACATAAAACCATCAAAATGATGCATATCCATAATATGTGTCGTATAAAATGTTTTAGAGTCCGTCAACTTTGATACATATGACATGCCCATAGCATGTTACAAAAACTCAAAACTGGGGGCACCACCTGCCCCTACACACTAATCACTATTTGGAGGATCCTGAGCCAATGGCTCTGCTCCCACAGCTCGTATTTTGCGCATCGCCTGTCTGGCCATCGGCATGCACTGCATGACCCCTCGCCACTCTGAGGGTAGACCAATACATGGCTCTATGTGTTGGTCATCTAAGTCTTGCCATCCGCGCTCTGAAACACCGGTCAGAAGCCTCTCACATCTACAATGGATGTCTTCCAGGAGGGTTGTTGCATCCTCATTTTTTGGCACTCTCAATCCACTAAGTCTAGCAGTTCCTGATACTACATACCGTCCCACATCCCTAGCCGGTTTTACCGATGTTGTATCTTCATACCAAAAGTGGAAGAATCAGTACCATACACAATATTCTGAAACTTTAAAATGCACATAAAAGATTAGAAATTTGTCACTTACCATCGAGCCCCCATACTCAACCAGGCAGCAATGGAAAATTCAGGTCCCCACGATAACTCATCCCACTATAGGTATAGTCGTCTATGTAAAATGGCATTTTATCCCAATGAGCAAAAAAATCGGGTCGAAACACCCGTCTGACTGCCCCACCTTATCCTCTGCATAGTAGTCGCCCCCATCAGTGCATCCTGGGCTCCCTTGGGCCCCCATCCTGGAGTTGTATACGAGTTCGAAGTGTCGAGATCTTCTCAAAGAAGAGCGAGCACAACACCATACCATATGCACATTCATGGTTCACTTGTTGCTTGCATAGCGAGAACTGTCGTTTCAATGACGACAGCATCATCTGGGCCCACCCATAGTAGGTCCCACTCAACACACTCTCCACAAGCATCATCTGCCCTCTAGTGATGTGGTGGAGTGCCTGGTTGCCCAGGATCCACAGCACCGCTGCGGCCACAGCACGGGTCTCTAACCTCTCTAGACCCCCGATGGGTATCCGTGTTCCTTTGACAAGGAGACTTGGTCAAAAATGGCACTCTACAAACTCCATGATGTTTTACCCTCGCGGTAACACTGGCTGAGTATTCCCGACCATCCCAAGTGGTGGAAGACTAGTCAGGAAATACATATCTTGGATCGTCAACTCAATCTGGTGCCCCTGCACTATAAAGACCTCATGGTCTGGGTCCCAATAGCTGACAATCCAGGCCAAGAAGGGCTCTCCAACTCTCATCAAAGAGCTCTCCATAAAATTTAGAACCCCAAACTTGGCCAGTGCACTACGGACACCCTGATCCTCCCAGATCTCCGACCATAATGTGCCTAGGACTTTCTCTCTCCAGTTAATCCGTAATTCTGCCATATCTGCATAAAACCATCATATTTGTCAGTGTAAAAATAGGAAAGACTGTATCCAAACATAAAAACCCAGTTCTCAGCCAAAAAAGAGAACAAAAAACCCCTCTCTGTCAAGTCGCACTTTTCAGGCCCAATCCTGGGACAGGTCGCAGTTTTCTACCCAAAACCTGCTACCCAGGTCACAGTTTTTGCCCCAAAAAGTGTGACCCGGTCATGAAGAGGAGCAAGGGTCTATTCCTAATCTCTGGGGACCTAAACTGAACTTTTAATCCACTAAAACGAAAGAGTGGGGTTAGGCCTTTTACCTACAACTAACGAATCTCGATTCCAATGGTCGTTTTGTCCGCTATGATCATCGCAAGATTTAGGGCCTTCCCTCCTCTCTATATTCACCATAGCTCCACATCGAAATGAGTGAATTTGGATGGAAAATGCCTTATTAAAAGAGAAACCCCTGATTTTTCTTTCACCTGCTGCGGTCAAACCGTAGCTCAGTTTGACAAACCTTTTGTGCTGTTGGAAGCTCTCACCAAGCCCTCAAATGGGTATATGTTATTTTTTTGTGATTTTATACTTAACCAGGACACATTTTTTCCAAGAAGGGTCACTTCACCACTCCTCAAAATCGAATTTCTTCACTTGCAACACTTTTACTTGGGGCACCACTTTACCTTCATACTTGTCCATGCTCGTGTCGATTTTCGTCATGAGTAACCTTCATGTACTCATGTTTTTATGGTCCCCATTGAACCTTTTCTGTGTGCCAGGATCATCGAGTCACCCTTGTTTAGAGCATCTAAGTTGAGTCATTATCGCATTCATGGAGTCTATCCCGAGTCCCTTTGTGTCCCACTATTGTCCTCCATCCTTCATTGCTTGGTTCCTATCTCATGTCGCACATTTTGGCCTTCAGTCCTACTATCCCCTATCTCTCATGATATTGTGTCAGTCGCTGCCAAGTCATCCATGCCCTTTATGCTCTAACAAGGGAAGTTGTCCGTCAGCTACTTAGTCCCCACCCATTTCATCATCATCCCTGGTGTCACTCTGTCAGTCGCTCTACTATTTTCTCTCGTGCCTTAGTTGAGGATCCCTTATTACCTCACCTATGGCAGACCTCCTTCTGTCGACATCAGATCATTCATTCCAGAAGACAAGTCTAGAGGGCGATGTACCTTGGTTCTAGCTTCGACTCTTGTTCGATGCCTCGGATCAGGCAAAGGGACTCCTCATTGCCCTTTTACTTGATTTTTTCTCATCTCCAGCTCCTTTCAGCATGATCGAGATCCGTATACTCAATGGTTCAGTGATGCAGCAGATGATACCGGCGATTCTTGGGTGTGTGTGAGATGTTTCATCCCTCATGAGGGGGTGGCCCTATAGGTAGCCCCCCACATGCCCGAATGACCTCTTCATTACAGCCTTTGATGCAGCTCCATATATTTGATGATGTCGGCCTCAGCCGCTTGCAGCGCCTTTTTGTTTGCATGTATCAGTCAGATTTTCAAAGCCCTTTCCTATTTACAGGGGCATTTGGGTTGTATTTGTATCTATTTTACTCATATATTATTGTATAATTCCTAGCTATTATCCCAGGCACAGTATGTATGTGGGATTCATTATCATGTTTTTACCTGGCTCATGTTTATGCCAGCATGTACTATATTGTTCAGTCCCTTGTTTACTGGACGCATTATTCTTTGTACTTTGTCTCGGTGGGCATACCTCCCACCGCCTACAACACAGGTACTCAGTCATAAAAGAGACTTGTCGCACCTGTAAGTATCGCCTCCTCAAGGTCTAATCCTCTAGCACTTTGGTCTAACTTATATTTCTCTCTCTCTGACTTCCCCTTCGGTGTCTAGTGATTGAGTTCTTACAACGTACTTCGGTCATATGATTAGCTCCTGACGCTCGCACACTGGGGGGCAATATGTTACACCATTTTTTGGTCATCTAACCTATTACTATTAGATGGACCTAAGTACACCATGTAAGACCAATTTTACCCCAAGTAAAATTTCTTTCACTATGAAAAATAACTTAGTAAAACACCTTTATTAAGTTGTTTATGGTCTAAACAGGAAACCCCATGAGGAAATATTAAATAAATCTACATTTGTTTGATTTTCATCAAGGAATAATTAGTTAAACAACAGTTTAATTAATATTCCTGGTCATATTTAACCCAAAACAAGAAAATTAATTAGATAGATTATTATTTATCGTATTATTCTCTAGGAATAATTATTTAAACCTTATTTAAATAATATTCCTTGTTAAATTTGACTAAATCACTCATTAATAGTTAAATAAATCATTATTTATTTGATTATTACTCAACCACATCCTTAAAATAATAAATAAATCATTTATTTATTTATTATTTACAAATAAAGGGATTTGACCCAAGTCAAATTCCTTTTCCCTCCAAAAAATATAATAAAATATTTCATAAAAGTTGGATCTTGATTTGGTTAATAATATTTTAATTATGCACCAATCTCTAGACTAACTCAATATTTTGTTATAAATAGAAGGGGTTTTTCCATTCACTCACTACCTTTTGCTGCCTAAAGATCACTCTGGATCTATACTTTTGGTCTGACTTTGATCCACCATCATTGTCATATTTTTCTATCATTTTGCTTGTGAACTCCCTTTGAGTTCCATTTTTGTCTGGGTTTTCTACACCATCAAGAGAGAGGAATTTTAGAACTGAAGTGTTGAGGACTTACAAGAACCCATCCCATTGAGGAGAACTGGTAACATCCTTCTATGTTTTCCTCCTAGGTGCCATTAATACAAAATTCATTTAGCATATTCTTGTCTTGTCTATTGGATGCATGGAGCAACTCTTGTTTTTATTTACTGCTTAATTTCTTTTAATACGTAGATCTAGATTTTTGCAGCATTTATCTTGGTCAACTAATTGCAGATTTAAATATATTTGCAACCATATTTTTTATTAGGGTTGTTTGTTATGCACGGCTAAAGTGGTCTTTTTTCGTACACTTGCGATTAAGATTCATACTAATAGAGGTTGTTGGAAAATACATTGCATCCAAATTCTCTATTTAATTTATGCACCCAACATTTTATTTGATCTAGTCTTTTTATAACTTAAACATGTGTCATATTTACTTTTCTATATAACTTGATAATTGTAACACTTGATACATTTTTATATTTACTTTTATTGAATGATATAAATTTTCGACACATTTTACATTTTGGATAGTTGAACTACATTTACTTTTATTGAATGATTTTAAATTTTGGATAGTTGTCACATTTTCCATGTAATCACATGTTGTTATATAATGTTAACTTAGATGATCTTAGATTATGTTTTTTTTTTTTTTAACTTGTTGTTTTTCCACTTGTTATTTAAAATGAATCTAGATTGAAATTACAAATTACAAAACACGTGATACATGTTATGCATTTGAACATGTGTGAATGTTATATAATTAGAAGTAAATGTCTATTAAAGGAGATATTTAGGTACATTTTACATGATCATATGTCATTTAAAGCAATCATAGATGGTTTTATATATTTAAATTCATGAATATATGTAACAATGATTGAAGTACATTTGCATTTAGTTGTTACATGTTGCATACATGATGACATGTTGTTATAATGTTAACTTAGATTCAATCTTAGATTAAATGTTTTGTTTTTAAAGCTCAATTTGTTTTGTCATTTGTTATTTAAAATGAATCTAGATTGAAATTGCAAATTACATAACACATGTGGCACATGTTAAATGCATTTGAACATTTATGAATGTTGTATAATTAGGACATGTCTATTAAAAGTGATATTTAGGTACATTTTGCACATGATCATGTGTCATTTAAGACAATCATAGATGGTTTTACATATTTAAATTCATGAATATGTAACAATGATTGAAATACATTTGCATTTAGTTACATCACATTTTTCATACATGTTGACATGTTGTTATAATGTTAACTTAGTTTCAATCTTAGATTAAATGTTTTATTTTTAAAGCTGAAGTTGTTTTGACGTCATTTGTTATTTAAAATGAATATATATTGAATTTCAAAGTTACAAAACACATGTGGTACATGTTAAATGCATTTGAACATGTATGAATGTTATATAATTAGGATATGTCTATTAAAAGTGATATGTAAGTGTACATTTTGCACATGATCATGTGTCATTTAAAACAATCGTACATGTTTTTACATATTTAAGTTCATGAATATGTAACAATGATTGAAGTACATTTTCATTTAGTTGTTACATTTTGCATACATGATCACATGTTGTTATAATGTTAACTTAGATTCAATCTTAGATTAAAAATGTTTTGCTTTTAATGCTCAGGTTTTTTTGTCATTTGTTATTTAAAATGAATCTAGATTGAAAGTGAAAATTACAAAACACATGTGGTACATGTTAAATGCAATTGAACATGTATGAATGTTATATAATTAGGACATGTCTATTAAAATTAATATTTAGGTGTACATTTTGCACATGATCATGTGTCATTTAAAACATTCATAGATGGTTTTACATATTTAAGTTCATGAATATGTAACAATGATTGAAGTACGTTTCCATTTATTTGTTACATTTTGCATACATGATCACATGTTGTTATAATGTTAACTTATATTCAATCTTAGATTAAAAATGTTTTTTTTTTTAAAGCTCAAGTTGTTTTGACATTTGTTATTTAAAATGAATCCAGATTGAAATTGCAAATTACAAAACACATGTGGTACATGTTAAATGCATTTGCACATGTATGAATGTTATATAATTAGGACATACATCTATTAAAAGTGATATTTAGGTACATTTTGCACATGATCATGTGTCATTTAAAACAATCATAGATGGTTTTACATATTTAAGTTCATGAATATGTAACAATGATTGAAGTACATTTTCATTTAGTTGTTACATTTTTCATACATGATGACATGTTGCTATAATGTTAATTTAGATTCAGTCTTAGATTTTAAATGTTTTTTTTAAAGCTCAAGTTGTTTTGTTGCTTGCTATTTAAAATGAATCTAGATTGAAATTGAAAATTACAAAATACATGTGATACATGTTATGCATATGAACAATGTGCGAATGTTATATAATTATGTGTACATATGCCCATTAAAGGTGATAGTTAACTCTTAATATAAAGTTGTAAATGAACATGTGCATAAACATATAAGTTATAAAACATGACCATGTACGATTTGCATGGTGCGAGTGTGGTTTGATGCTTTTAAAGGTTAAATACATATATATTTAAGTTCATGAATATGTAGCAATGAAAGAAAATTTGCATTTAATTCATACATTTTGCATAAATCATCTTACAATGTTAATATACAATACATATAGATGTACATCTAAAAAAAATCATAAAAGTCTAGGTGTACATAGATGTGTCAAACAATCATAAAATTTTAAAATTTCAATAAAAAAATATGGTATACAACATTTTTCATTAAGGTACATAGAAAGGCTATTATGGATGTTAGTTGGTAGTAAAATTTAATATAATAAAACTGGAAATTACAAAACACGGTACACAATTTGCATTCAAAATGAATATTATAATTTTCTTTAGATGTCTAAAACAAGATCATAACTTAAATTTGCATTATATCAAATATGTTAGATACATACATTTTTCAATAATGACATAAAATTAACTAGCTCATACCAGAGAAAGTATAAAATCGTTTAAGACTAAAGAATGTACATGTATGTGTACACATGTATAAATTACTTGTTGTGTGCATGTGCAAAAACAATGAACATGTGAAAATACTTTTACATAACATAAAATATACATATAATAATGTACAACTTAAGAATGCACAAAAAAAATGCTAACAAACTATACTTGAGTTCTGTAAGTTCTCAAAGATAAATCCAAGGAGAAGAAATTATTGGGCAGTTCAACCAAAAAAATTCTAATGGAATGTCATCCTCAATGATCCGTTCATGATAAGCTTTTGACATTTTCCATTTCTTAACTTCCAATTTTTTCTTTGTTTGAACTTCTATCAACTTTATGCGCACTACACACACCAAGTGACTATATTGACAACTTATGACATCAGGTTCATAGTAATGAAAGTAAACAATATTCTGACTTTGATGAGTTTGTTGGAAAAAATAACCTTTTAGTATAATAGACCCTTTTTCATATATAAACTCGTTAGCATCATAGTTTTCCAATAATTTCATCTTTCGTTCAGTGCAATGCATCAAATAATACTTGACATTTTCTATGTTGTTAGCAGGTGCAACTACACGAAAAACATCTTCTGCACAACAAAACAAGTACATAAATTTAGATCATAATTAATATGAAAATTTAACTTTAAAATTAACATACGTACTCTATTTTATTATCTATTTCTAGATCTCTATCATTTGAAAGCAATTGAAATGTTACCTTCTCTAACAAGATCAGAAACTCGATCACCTTCAGATGATACTATAATCTCCTCCGATTGCATCTCTTCAAAGTTTGCAATAGACATTTTCCCCTTTGTATTTAGTTTTGTATGTTGCCAATATTTTACATACATTTTGTTTTCACAAACATCATTGGATTTTGTGTCATATATGCAAACATGACAAAAACAAGAATATTTTCTTTTATCAAATGGAAACACATTTTGGTACTCCTTTGTTTTAATTGAATGTAATTTTTGAGTTCATTTTATTGTTTCAATGTAATTTCCAATCGATCTATCTACATCTTGGACCCCAATATACCAAAAACAACTATATGGAAAATTCAAAAAAGAATATAAATATGTTATTTAAAATACCAATCAAAGATAATCATTGTGATAAATAATGTTTAAAATTAGAAAATTAACAAAAATTAGATCATGTATATTAAACTTATATATATATATATATATATATATATATATGCAAGTAAATTTTATATATGTACATGTACCTTCGTACTTCCCTTGACTGGTTAGTCTCATGGCTTAATACAATGATGCACCATTAAACAACTTGTTCAGCTGAGACAAGTCGATGTGCAGAGTGGTCCATTTGATATCTTCGAAGTGCTTGTTTTATACATGCCCTTGCACCATCATGTTCTCATTTTCCATGACTAGTCTCAAAGAAATCCCAACAATGTTTAATGTGGGTTTTAATATGAAGACGACACAACCAAAAGAATGATCGTGAAGGTTTGAATTGACCTGCGCATCCATCTAACCATATCCAATGTTTATTGAATTTTATTCTGCGACCTTTCAATGATTCATAAATCTTATCAAAAAAATGTTGTACAAAATGTGTATCATGTGTATGATCGTCTCTGATATAAAAATGATATTCTTTAATAATGTGATGATTTTCATTGGTGCTTTCTATATGATCAACATTTTGTTCAGTGTGTCTATATAGAAAATGGACAAGCATAGATACTTGTTCATAATGATAGTATTCACTTTGTATTTCATTTGGTGGAAAAAATGTGTAATTTTTCAGCAAAATAAACTATTGATAAAATGGTCCCTAGTGGAAAAAATTCATGGGATTTTTTGAATTGCAAGTCCTGCCATCAAGCTCTATAGGAATGCTTGGTGTATTTATAAATTTCTACCTCAAACTTTCTCAAAAACTCTATCACAAAAATGTCTTCTTCTTGTAAATCAATCCTTTTAGCACTTGTAGTACTACTTGAACCAATCGTTGTACAAATATATTAGTATCTCTTCCATTTCACTTGGATAATGATTGATCATTTATATCAATAGGATATTTGTTGTGAAATAAATTCAAATTTCCGCAATGATCGCATATTTTACCACGAACACATTTCTTTTCGTAAAATAATTCATGTCTTTCTCTTGCACGTAGAATTTGGGATATGAAATCATGGATAGTGGAAGGAGGAGGTGAATTTTTCCAAAAAAATTTACCAAATTTAAGGAATGTGTTATAATATAACTGAAATTCCACATGATAACGACAACAACAAGGGTCGCGTACAGTGATAGGTTTAACATACCATGGTTTTTGTTGCACAAAAGCATTGATTGAGACATTAATTTCACAATTATCGTCTATGGATTTGTTCAACAAATCTATCTGAGTGGTGTCCAAGATATTCTTTGCATCTTCTTCGTACTGATTTCGTGCTATTCTTCGTCACATCACATCCCTTGCTTTTGATGAAACACATGAATTTTTATTTGTTTAACATCTTCTCCAAGTCTATATTTGTATGGTTTTCGACAAATAATTGTCCAACAAACGAATTCATCATTTAAATCTATTTGCAATCGAAATTTCTGATGTTTGTGCAATGTTTTTCGTGAGGTCCCTAATGGTTGTGCCATAGATTTTACCAAATGATTCTCTTTAGTACTTGATGAATCCACTGTCATTTCTATTGCTCTACGTGCATCTAAATCACTTTTCTTTTTAGATCTTCCAATTGACTTTAGAGCAATATTTATATTTTGTATCACATTTTTCTTCATTTTTTATTTTTTGTTGATTTTCGAATACCCAATAGAGTCATAGCTTCTTTTAATTTCTTTGATGTTAAGATACTTCTCAAAATTTTGGACTGAACTGCCACATTTTCATCTTTGAAGAACATATCAATAATGTGCTTAACACGATATTGTATAACATGGTCAAATTTTTTATCTCCATATGTGTCAATGTCAACATTTTCTAACATCTCATCATCGATATTGATTTCATCTGTACATATGAGAATTAAATGTACAAAATGAGTTAAATATTCAATAAATAATTAAATTAATAAATATGTTTAATTTCAATAATACACATTCAACATATATATACATACTTGGTGATTCAAATTCTTCACTTGAATTTCTTTCAACATTTTCAACATCTTCAATCATTGGTTCAATATCTCTTTCTCTTTCAAAATTTTCTATCTCATCATCAATGTTATGAGGAATATCTCTCTATGTTTACATTGCAAAATATTTTTCAAATTGGATCATCAAAAAAAAAAAATTTGCAATACACTAGTTAAATTTTAAATATCATTTATAATATTTACATTTACATACCTGCTTCAACTTCTAGTCAAGGTTGATTTTCCCTTTCAATATTTGAGCATTCTTCTCTCCTTTTTTTTGATATTCTCTCCCGTATTCTCTACAAGCCTCATGGTTTCTTGTTTGATCATATTTTCTCTTGAAATTTCTTTGATTCCTCATGATAATTTAGTATAAAGCTCAAAAAAAAATTCTTCAAAATCTTGCAAAAAAAAACTCACTATCAAAATTTAGACAAAAACTCACTTCAAAAAATCATCATAAAAGATTTAATTTAAAAAAAACTCACTTTAATAATTTGCACAAAAGACATACTTCAACCCAAAACACTTACTTTAAAAAAAAAAAATCTCTTTAAAAAAATTTCCAAAAAAATGTCTTTTAAAAATGAAGCTCAAAATATTTCCTTCAAAGTCCTGAAAAAAATCTCACTTTAAAAATTTAGACAAAAAACTCACTTTAAAAAATCATTATAAAAGATTTACTTCAACCCAAAACACTTACTCTAAAAAATGTCACTTTAAAAAATACCCCAAAAAAATGTTCTTTGAAAATTAAGCTCAAAAAACTTTGAAAATTCAGCCCAAAAATTTTCCTTTGGAAATTCAGCCCAAAATATTTCCTTTCAAAATTCAACCCAACAAATTTCCTTTGCAAATTCAGCCCAAAAAATTCCTTTCAAAATTCAGCCCAAAATATTTCCTTTGCAAATTTAGCCCCAAAAATTTTCCTTTGCAAATTCAACCCAAAAAATTTCCTTTGCAAATTCAGCCCTAAAAATTTCCTTTGCAAATTCAGCCCAAATGAAGAAATGTGCAAAAATAATGTTTCTATTTTCTGCTATTTATAGAGTTGCGAAATTTATTTATTTGGAGGGGCTTTATCGAATTTTATACGGCAACATAATTCGCAATAAAAAGTTTCGCCGAACTTTGTTTTTCGTTAAAACTAACGGAGCGGAGCGGCTAAAAAAATTCAGTCGAACTGCTACAAAAGTTCGGCCAAACTAAGACGCCTGCAACCACACTACAGCTCGGCTCTGAACACATTTCTTCAACTTTGGAATGGTTAAACTCCATCAAATTTTATGAATTAACTTTCGGAACGAAGACTAGCATTTGCAGAATTCAATCTACTTTCAAGAGATATAACTTTTATGGAATTCCATAGATATGTACTAATTTTAATGAATTTGGTAATAAAATGGGTGCAAAAAAATTCTAAAGGTCATTATGATTCAGTGAAATCAAAAATTTGTATCTCCAAAAATACACTGTAAAAAAAAATTGAAAAATTTATCGTGCATTACATTGGTTCGTCATCTGTAATGGGTAGTTTTTATATTTTTATTTTATAACTATTATGTTGAGAAAATTAACACGGACCGAAACATATTCAAAATATGCAGTTTTTTCATATTGTTTCAGTTCAAAAAAATCTAGTAATTATAATATGCATCAGTTGGTTTCGTAAATATAACGATATCGAAGTAGAATCTGTCTAGATTGTTCTAACACATTTTTTTCTTCAAAAACACCAAGTTTTCAAAGAATACACTAGCGCTTCTCAACATTACTTTTTATGAATCCCTTGATTGTTAAAGAGCACGCATTCAAAGAATTGTTAGGATGACATTTCAAATGTGAATAAAAAATTTCCAAAAAATAAGTAATAGAAAGCTAATAAAATTTCTGACAAGTTTTATTTTTATCATAAAATGAAATTCTAAATAGAAAAATTGTCTTGGCTTGCAGAAATTTGAAGAACTTCTAAAAATGATATTTTTTTCTTAAAAAAGGGCAAAAATTGTAACCCAACTTCACACTTTCACCCAGAAGAAAAGCTATGCATACCAACATAGGGTGCATAAGGAGTTCAAAGTTGGGGAACATGTTTACTTGGGAATTAGACCCAAGAAAATTTCCTTGAAGATTAGGTCATGTTCCAAGTTGACATCATAGTTTTGGGGGCCTTTTCAGACACTTGAAAGAAAAGGGCCAATAGGCTGGCCTTACCTCCATAAAAGTTCGTGATGTTTTCCATGTTTCTTTTCTTAAAAGATATGTATAAGAATCTAATCATGTAATTGATTGGTTCATGCTATAGGTGAAACTAGAGGTATATTTCTAGCAAGAGACACTATGCATCCTAGACTAGAGGAACCGCATGCTCTGGAGTCGAGCAATAGATAAATTTAAAGTGCAGTGGAGGATTTTTGGGCCCCAGGAATCCACATAGGAAATGGTTGATTCAATGAGGACATCATATCCTTTTATGTTTGTTGGTTGAAGCAAATGTGTATAAATTTGTAAATAATGTAAAAGGTTATCTATATATAACTCCATAAACAACATGTTTGTTTTTAAGCATTTATTTTGTGTTGAATATGGAAAAAGAACACTGAGGAGGGAGGGGTTTGTGATAGCCCTGATTATTCTCCACTTATGTATACAATGTAAATATTTGAAAAAAAAATGGGTTGAGTCAAGGGGCGCGGATTTCAGAGCTGGGGAGGTTATTTTCTAAGGATATTTTAAAGGTTTCCTTACAAAAGGAATTGGAGTTGATTCATGGTAGCTGACAATTGTGTCAAAGGGACAATTTGTATTTTCTTATCAACTGGAAGCATAGGAAAAAATTAGTGCTTCTTTCATGAACATACAAGGAATCAAGGACGATAATTAAAAGGAGAAAATGTGCAAACTGCCAGCTCATAAGGTGTGTTGGCCACCCATTGCAACAAACTAACCAATAACAAACAAATCTGGGGGACATATAGGTAGGTGGAACCATTTTGATAGGCTAACAAGATTTTGGCACCAACGTAAATAAATAAACCACCATAAGGAGGGACAACCGAGCACAATTGCATTGAATTATTATCGAGGAAACCTACAAGCATGTAAATATTTTACCATTTTATATGAAGTGGAATGAGTGTATTACCACAATTCTCAGTCCCATGTAAATGTGGAATACTTAACTAGATTAGAACTTGAATTCAGATATGGCCATACATCTCATTTGCGCATCACATTCTTATCCCTACACCAATTGCGAGTAATCATATTTTCATAGACGGTGGAGATTAATTTATAAGATCGAGAACCATGGACAATAGCGCTACCCCCCATGTGACGTCAGTAAGGGGAGGGGGTGGCGTTATTGATTTTAGATCGTCAGATAATCCAAGTCATGGGGAACTATGAAATGAACACCCTGTAACTGTGAATCATATCTATGATAGTGAGGCGCCTGTATAACGTCAGCAAGGGGAGAGGGGTGGCGCTATTGAGTTTAGACCGTCAAATGGTTCAAGTCGTGGGGAACCATTAGATCACCACCTTGGAACCATGAAGTGGAACGAAGATAGTGACACCCCCTCTGTGACGTTAGTAGGTAGGTTGGGGGGGGTGGGGGGGGGGGGGTTGGGGGGGCTTTAATTGTAGCTGTTGATTGAGTCGTGGGAAATCAATGGTCATAAACATAGCAGTGCCTTCCCCCTTGTGATGTTAGCAAGGGGGTCACACTTTTGATTACAATGGTTGATCGAGTCGTTTAATCTAGTCTGTCGAATGGTAGAGGCTGGGAAGGGGTGGGTGCATCGTTAAATGCATGTGAGCATCGGTGGCTAAAGTCATAGGTACTAGACTTTATATATATGCGTCACGATTATATGTAGAGGTATACATATATGTATGAACGATATGACCACATGTGACATGCCACGTAGGCATGCACCACAAGATCCTCAAGAGCCCTCAATCATGTGCGTTATGTAACCATATCACAAAAGAGATAGATCAACGACTTCAAAATTATCCTCTTCGAGGGGGAAACCTCCTTTACATCACATAAATGAACAATTCATGAATGATACAAATGATAAGACCTCCTTGGTATATATAGGAGTCTAAGGGGTGACAATATAATCAGAGCCTACATGAAAATAATAATGTAAGTGCACAACAATAACAATAGTGGGCTTCTATGGGGCACAACAATAACAATAGGGGCATATACTAACAATAACAATAAGGGGAATACACTAGTATTATAGGGACCTAACAATGTGGCAGTGTAGAGACATGCCATGTGGTAGGAAAATTGAGATGGTATAATTGATTTAATTAGTAATACTTTAAAGGACTATAATTTGTAGTCTTGGAGTCCAATTAGGAAAAAAAATATTCTATTAGAACAGTCTTGTTGAGACACATATGATGGCGACATCCAAACTGAGTTCTAGAAACTTGGAAGAATTCAAACAAAAAAATTACCCCATTTCTTTAATTGTACAAAGGAAGTTGGGCTAGCATAGTAAATACACTCCCAAAGGTAAGGGGGTGTGTTTACAGGCCCATCTCTAATAAATGAGTATAACACTCTAGGATTATTCAATATGTCATTTCCAACATTGTTCCCAAATGGTGAAGCAGACTGGTTGCAAGCACGAAAGAGAAATGTCCATATAACCTCGTATCTATCAAGCATCTAGAGGGATCAAACCTTTTGAGGTGCAAACCTTTACTCAAGCTTTGTACTCAAAAAAGAGGTTTGCACATTTAAATATTTGATCCCTCTCGACTCTTTATAGCTCCAGGGTTAAGATGGATCTAGACTAGTAATAAAGAAGTGAAAATTTCAAGTGACACCTTAGCTTAATCCTATACATAAAAATAGAGACTAATACCAATTAAAATTTTAACCTTCTTTTAAAGAAATCATAAACTTATCTTTATTGCTAATCTTTAAATATATTGATTTATTTTTATTCCTTATTATTAGTCCTCCCCAAGTGAAGATTATCAATCGATTTGTCTATTAACCAATATTAATTTAGCATTGACCAATGCAACCTATAATGTTTAACTTTGAAATTTAAATATTCATTTTTCAATATTATTAAAAAAACTATTGTTCAAACATTTGATTGACCATAAATTGGAGGTCTTATTGTAGCCTTCATACAATATAATAACATGTGGATAACTGAGTCACATAGTTTATGCTATAATTCATGGTTATGATTTCATTATTCACGCATGATTTTTAGATATATGTTTTAGTGATTTTTATTCTTAAGCGCTGAAGGAAAAACTCCCAAAAACAAAATCCTTGAAAACAACTCATTCTCAAGTAAATAACATATTTACCATCAATTACTTCCCACAAAAATTTAAGTGAGTCTTTGCATAAAAAAATGGATAAGAATAAGATGTAAATGTAACACCCTCCTCCCACATTTACACAAACATGTCGATCCGCTGGCGTAAACATGTGACAAGAGGCCACTATGCTTTAATTAAACCTCCTATGTCAACTTAAGGAAGTGGAACCGAAAAAACACAACCAAACTGATCATCCACACACCCTATTATCGCCAAATTGTGTCATGTTGGGCTGCTTCAATGGTCAACTTGGAGTAACTATTTAGACCACTTTTGACTGAGGATTAGCCTCTTCAGCCTGAGAGGGCTCTCTCAACTTATCAAAGGATTTACTCAATTAGATCTTAAAACATATGGCTAACTCTATGAGTTTTTTAGTGTATGTGATTGCATGTGAAAAATGAAGAAGATTCAACTACCATTGGGCTCATGGAGTCAGTTAAAGGAAATCAATGATAAGCATTCCTACTTATGGAAGATGAGGCATTTTTAGTTTCAATGATAGAACAACACTAACACATGAGAATATTCAGTGACTCAATGCCAAAAGGAATTCAGAGCATATATGATATTGTTGATCAACGGTTGTCATTGATGTCAACCCAAGCAGCACCAGGGGCTAACCCAATATTGAATGGGAAGTTTGACCTACCAAATTAATATATTCTAGGTCAATAATTCTTTTTATGGTTTCTACTTGTCGAGATATTTCCGTTGATATATGGCATGCCATGTAATTCTTCACGGTTTGAGAGATATTCATGTTTGAAGATTGTACCCCAGTTAGTGGGCTAAAACCCCATGGGGTTGGGGCATGGGTCATTGAAAAGTCATAATTAATATTTTTTAAGCTCCTAAAATCCCTCCCACGTTCACTTGTTGAAGCCTTCAACTTAAGTATTCATATATTGTGATCTTCATTTCCTCCTTAGGCAAGGGATTCGCCATCTAAATGTGTCATCGTGGAATTTTCGCTATAAATTTTTTTCTACGAAGGCTCAGAAGTCAGAAATTTTTATGAGGTGAAGCCGAAATCCTGAGGAAGATGCAGTGACAATTTCAAATCAAGGTGTGCAATATTTTCGGGGATATGATCTGTGTAAGTCAGTGTTTTTGTAGGCTTCTGAAATTCATCTCAAAGAAGTGACCTTGGGAAAATCATCATAACTCTCTCTCTGAGTATCAAATTGTAATTTCGTAAAAAGTGGCAGATAGTGCACGGAATCTAGTTTTTTTTCTATCAATTTCAGAGCCGAATGAAGAAAAATTGACACGTGGAAGGCCGTACAAGTTCGCTCTACTGAAACAGTCCATAATTAGGGCATTATGAGAGATTGGGCATAACTCTCCCTTGAAGAATCCAAATTGGATCAGACCTGTGGCATTGGAAAGAATACTTAGAGGAATAATACAGGAATGAAAATCACATATTGGTGATCTAAAATAACATAGATACACTAGATTCAATATCGAGCTCCTCGAACGCAAGAAAAAGCTAGATCATGTGTTGTCATACAAAGGACCAGACTTTCACTTGGCAGTAAAAGAAAAGAAAGGTGCAGCAGAGGGTAGCATGACAAGAGCAGCAACCAAGGTGCATAACAGCAGCAAGAAGTTCATCATATGAAGTCTTCAAGTGGGCAGCACTGCATACAATCATTGTAAAGGTATCATTATACTTAGTCATTGTAAATACATTATTGTACAAATTGTACTAGTGTCTATTTGCCAAGGGTTGAAGAGGCAGTGTTGGGAGGTCTAGGATCATCATTAGGTGGTTGTGTCAAAGTTTGGGTTATGGTCTAGTATATATTCTTCTTTTTCATCATTCTATATCATTGTAAATTGGACCATTTTCCCTGGTACGGGAGTCTATTCTTCTTTTATTCTTCTATAGGGTGGTAGGGTGGTGCTAGGGTGAGTTGTAGCTCATTGGCTGTTGGGGCACCTGTTCAGTTGACTACTGAAGAATCTCAGGCATTGGAGTGTCCATCTAGTGGGAGCTGGAGAAGAATTATTTTCTAGATTCTAGGAAGTTGGAGCTTTATTTTCAATTGGAGTTGAATATTAAAGAATTATTAGAAAAGCATTAGGTGGTTTTTGTCCCGGAGTGGGTTTCCACCTTAAAAACTGTGTGCATTTGTGTTCCTCTTATTTGCTGCTATCATTGTACAAACATTGATAATAATTCAAGATTAACTAATTCTCTAATTGAAATAAATACTGATTCACCCCCCCTCGTTGTTTCCAATGTGATATGAATTCTGAGTAATTTATAATCAATACTACTGGAAGAAAGATATAAAAGAGACATATAAACCAATTAAAACACATCAATAATCTCAGGTAAAGCAAGAAAACTCAATGCCTGTCTATTACTGATATCAAAATTTACAATAGTAGTTGTATCAAAGCATTCTCCAACCCTTTGCTCTTCGATGTTCAGTCTATAAATAGACATTCTTTACAATGTAAATGATCTGCCCAGCTGGCTAGATCTTCGAATTCTAACTCTAACACCTATCATAACTGAAACTACTTACTTGAAACAGAAAAAGGAGAGCTATCCTTTAAGAAATCAAACTCCTAATAGGACTCTATCTCCTATTTATTACATTTGGTTTTTATAACAGTGAAACAGTTACATGATAGATATCACATGTTCAAGGGACAATTCACCATCACTTTACGTATTTAAAACATCCTTAAATTTGTGGAACACAATCCTACTTTTTAGGGCCGAATAACCTTCACTTTAATCATTGTTATGCATGTTGAGCTGGATGTTTGACACTTCTTTTTAGTAATGAATCTCTGTTGAGATGACCCACTAACATGTTGGACGTCTCCAGTTGGCTAATGTGCTGTTGGAATGCTCAAAAATCTTCAAAAAGCTCCTCGCTACGAAATAGGGCAGTTTAGGCAGTTTCGTAGCGAGTTTTTGTAGCGTATGAAAACTTGCTTTTTCACCTATCTCCTTGCCACCTTGTTGTTCAAACACCTTTACTAGGCCAAGACACCTTGCAAAAAATCAATTTCCCTCCATAATACTTGAAAAAACTGAATTCTAATGCAAAAATGCACCTTCAGAAATTTTCGTAGCGTTTTTCTGGCTTCAAACCTGAAGCACGCTACGAAATTGTCCAAAAAAACAGAATTTTTTGAGTCTATGACTGTTGGCTCGAGGGGTCCTGACCCAGGTTCAGAGGTTAAGGTTTGCCAACAAAACCCTACATTACTGGCCCTTTCGGCAGTGACCTGCTTGCACAGGTCAAAGTCTCACCCAAAGTAGTATGGGTGGGTGCTGGAACCAGGTTTTCGCACCCTGAGAGAGGATAGGTAAGCCAAGAAGAGCTGCATCTGGCTTTATAATGACCATATCATCTATCTTAGAAGTGGATCTATAGATCTCCTTCGCATCCACGTGTGCAAGGTCAACTATACTTACTGTACTCAAAAAATCATATACTTCTAAAAAGTAGTGCAGCATTACAGTTATTCTTTGCATAAAACACAACAGAACAAACCCAGATGCAGAAGAATCACTTAACACAGTACTTTCGCAGCTTAACACAGAATATGCATAACACAGCAGTTATCAAAGATTCACATCAACAGTACAAATATATTCATCTACGCAATAATCTTTCTCATTCATTAACCCTTCAGTTCCTTCTTACGATACCCAAACCCGACCTGTGCACACAGCAGCAGGGTCCGCACACAGCAGGACTTGGGATCTCTGCGCACAAAGCCAGCAGGATTCCTTTCCCCAGAAACCCAAACAGATTTACGAAGCCACAATTCGCATCAAGATCTCATCATCTTCTTTCCTTATAATTCAAAATGTCCCTCTATTTATAACAATCTAGCCTAATCTTTCCTATGGTCCGCAAACAGTGGTTTAGGTCTACCCTTTGACCCATTGCAATGCTTTTGGGGCTTTGACCCACCCCAAAACCCCTGCACTAGCCTAATTATACATAAAAATATGAAAAATTGGACCAGTTTCGCAGCTTGCAGGAGACCTTGTTCCAACAGTCCCCCAACACAATCTTGTGACTTGTCCCGAGTCACTGTGGTGGTGCAGTCTCTACCTGCGCACGTAGGGCATTGATGGCTGCGATCAGTGGAGGTAATACTTCTTGACTCTAAGCGGCAGCACTCTACACGATGTCTACAAGCTTTGGGGAGGTCGGTCCTTCAGTAGCCGCGGTAACCTGCTTTAATATATGGTTGAGTCGCTTGATCGCGCCATTGGTATCCTGTGATAGCTGGAGGGTGGCATCGTCCCATGGCTTCAAGCGTTTTTTGATGGCATGCTTCATTCGTCGGAGATCCTCAATTGTATCTCGGAGTGCGTTGCTAGTCTTCAAGCGTGTTAGACGCTGCGCAGGGACCAAGGAGGGCAAGGTAGCTTCGATCTGATCGAAAACAGCTTCCTTCTGTCGTAAGTCCTGTTTGATGTTCTAAAGAACCAGGTTGAACTGGACCATTGTCCAGAGTTGCATGGCCGACTCAAGCAACTGAGTAACCTCGGTAAATTGTCCTGTAATGATGTCCGTAGCTTCTATTACCAGCGCCGCACGCTGGGCTCGTACCTCTAGAGGTGTGGCAGGCTGTAATTAGGCCTGTAATGCAGTGATTTGCCGGTCCATTTGGGTCTTGAGGGTCTATATTTCAGTTCTGGACACCTTTAGTGCTACAACCAAGCCTTCTACTATAGCCCGGAGCGGATTTGTAGATGGGAGCTCATCTAAGACCTTTGTGCCGAGCTGGTGGACCACTGTTTCGAGCTGCGCCGTCTATGAGATAGCAAGGGAGACGTCTGCGGTCTGTCGTGCAATGATCAACATGACCAAATCGAGTTGTTACTGCACGGTCCGGTCACGATAATGGATCTCTTGAAGCACGGCGGTGTAGAAACCTTGTAACACCTCGCGGGGCAGATTTTCCAAGTCCAATTGTAGTCCCATATCCACTGGAAGGTGGGCACCGACTAGGACAGTGCTAGGTAATGAATAAGCACGGATTTTTTTTGCAGTTAGCCCGGTACTACTGGTAGGGTGTAGCATATCCGTCTTTTTCCGGAGGTCTCGAAGCTCAACCCGCATGGCGTCGATTACAACCTTTTGTTGTGCTTCTATGGCTGCCCATTGATCCTCAGTAGCTAGAGTAAGTGCGTTCGTGATTTTCTCAAGATCATCATCAGTCAGCGTGATCATTGCGTAATATTCTGGACGTTGGGCACGCTGCTTTTTCTAGGGCCCCTTTACAAGCTCCCTGTGCCGCTTCGTACCCCGGGGGGATGTAGTATCCTTATTAGTCAGCCCTTTCATTCGCAGGACTAGCTGTGAGTCGACTGTGTCATCTCTTACAGTGATATGCGGCAGTTGCTTAACATCTTTCATCGCTGCTTCCGAGCTCGTCTGGTTGGATCCTTCGATCATCCCAGGTTTTGAAGGGGCGTTAACTTTCGTCATATAGCTTTGACGCCAATTCGTGCAGGGTTCGAATTCAATTCTCCCTGCAGGGAGCCAGAGGGCAATTAGCTTATCAATTTTGGCGTCCCCAAACCCCCTTAACGTAATGTCCACAAGCTCGACTGATAAGCACCGAAGCGTCCGCGGGGTTAGGGGTTGCCATATTAACGTAAGGAGGGGATCCTGAATTTGGAGACTCACAAGCAGCAGAAGTGGGTTGATTGGGTATGAACAGAACACTAAAGGTCCAGAAAATCATGCAGCAGAACAATACATGCATATTACAGAGATGATATGGAACCTTGGTTGGAGTTATCCTTTCTCCCTTATAGTGCATGTGGTTGTCCAAAAGTAAGGTGAATCTCACTTGAAACTTACCATCAAGAAAAAGGTAAAAACTCACAAGAAATTGCCTCATTAATGGCCAGCCGCCTATTTTCCATAACGGTAATATTCTCTTTTTACCAGAGTTCAGTGTTCTGACGGTCATCGCTCGCACCCTATGGCCTTCCCATAGATCTACTGACCTTGGATGAATCATTTGTGTTGCTTGCGCAACTTCAATTATAGCCAAAGTAGGGTGTGTTGTAATTCGATTCAGGTGCAGCCTAAACAACTTGGAAACCGTGTGCATCCCATCGAGTTCTGAGTTTGGAATAGTTCAGGGATCATCCTTTCCTTTCATTGGGATGAGGCTGCAGTATTCAACCAAGTGTGGTACCTACGTTCCCCATGATTCGGATGCGATGTACAGGCATGGTCTACCCTTAGTCAAGGTGTCAGTGTTCTACAGAGCTGCGTCGAGCGCTCCTGTGCCATCCACCATCCTAAATGTTCCCAGAAACTCATCCCGCAAAGTCTCCCAATGGCAAGTGCACTGATGGAGCTCCGCGTCTAAATACCATGAAGCTAGACACAGTCCCAGAGCATGAATAAACAAGTGGACCCGTTCTTTTGGGGTTCTGTCGCACCACTGTGTTTTCCATGCGAGAAAATATCTGCGTGGATCTTCTGACCCAAGGAACTTTTTGATCCATCTCACAGCTAGAGCTTCAAATCACAGGATAATATTATCCTGACATTCCTCCCAATTTCGGAATACCTTCCCATGCGTATCCCACCAGGGCACAGGTGTTCCGTGCAGGGCTAGCTTAAGGGCCCATATCCTGCATCCCTTGGGAACTTCTGCTTCGAATGCGCGTAAAAATTCTTTAATGTTACCCGAATCCCCAAAGTAGGGCAGCTCTCTTACCTCGAAGGAGATGCAGCAAAAGTTCCTTGTGACCCGAAGACATCGCAACGCCGAAACCTCATGCAACCGGCCTTTCCAATTCTCTAGTTCCCCATCAGATTCGGAAAACCATTCACTGTATTTTTCCCAGCAGAGTACTCCTTCCGTCGTAGGGTTAATCCAATCTTCGTCCTGCATAGTCAACTTGCAAATGTGATCTACTTCCTCCTCATCGTGCGTTGACTCTGTATACCACGCACCTTTCGCGGGATGCAACGGTACTATTACTCGTGTACCGTTATTTTCAAACACCATGCTTCACTTTTTGAGATTGATAACACCCCCCATATCTATAGCCCAGTCCAGTCCTAGGATCGCAAGGTAGGGGTCCGCATCTTCTACAATTTATATTACCTCAAAGTCAGCTTGGGCCTTTACTCCTGCGATATCTACCATGATTTTTTGCAGCCTTCCCAGAGGAATGATCTTCTGTTGATTCGCCATGCGCAGCTGGATGGTGGACCATTCCAACTTAGGTTCCCCCATTAATTGCCATGTTTTTTTAGGTAACACGTTCACATCTGATCCAAGGTCCAAAATAACCTAATCCATCTCGTAGTCACCAATCTGCGCAATCGACCACATTTCTCTTCCAGTGCGTTTTTTATACCAGTATAGTTTGTGTACATCCTTGGTTCCTAGGGACAGATCAGGCTGCGCTGCACAACTATTCATTAATGCTTGAAGGTTCTCTACATCCTTTGGGTTACATAGCATCTTCATACATGCCTGCAGGAAGGGCACGACCCCCTCATCTGTCTTGGGGTGTGTCGGTACCTGCACAGTAGTTGCTTCTTCCTTAGCGAAGTCCTAGCCAGCTGTGGCTATTGTTTCTTGTCCCTTTTTCATGTTCGATCCTTCTTGACGGGTCAAAGGATCCATGGCAGCCTCTTCTTTTGGTCCTCGGATGGCCATCCCACTGCGTGTTATGACTTTCACATTTGGGTCCATGTTCCTTAGCTCAGCTTTAACTCTCTGCACATTCTGCATAGGGGTGGGCTGCTTTTCCTGTATTTTTTCTATTAATATTGGGAAATCTTTGATCACATGGTCCAGTTGTCTGCCATATCGACAGGATTGCCATGTAGGATTTGGGCAGTCCCTAGCAAAGTGCCCTGCTTCTCCGCAATTATAGCAGATTAACTGTATGCGTCCTCGACCTGCGCTTCCTCCCCGACCTCCTCCCTTGCCCCTTGCTGGAGAGCCACCAAAGTTCGCAAGAGATCTAGGTGATGCAAGGTCTGATTATACCCTATAAAATTTTCCTCGACCTATCATCAGATCATAAGTTCGACAGTTCTGCTCATCGTGTCCTACCGACCAGTAAAACCTGCACCACTATTTCTTCAGTTCTGGGACATACGCTCCTAGCCGGGGGAAATGATTCATATCGTGCACCTGCGATGTAGTAGTCATCACACCATAACGCAAATCCTCATCAGCCTAGATACACTAGGTTAGGTTCTCCTTCCTGTATGTAATCTGGCAATAATGGGCACTGATCCTTCGTATGGCCAGATACCCAACATCGTATGCACCATAGATCTGTGTTGGCTCCTTTTCCTTGTTCCTTTCGCAGGTTCTGAATTTCCATGTGCATAGCTCTAAGGTTCTCCTAAATTTGTTGTACTCCTAACAAAGTATCTTCTCTGGGCGCAGCTTCTAGTTTCATAGCGACTTCCACAGCTTTTTCCTACGACTCGAAGGTTTGGCGACTCATTGGTATGCGTAGGTGAGGCAACAGAATAGCGATGAACCATTTCATATGTTGTCGATCGTCATACTAAAATCCTCCTTCCCTGATTGCTCTCTTTAGTCGTTGATCAGCCTCCCATACAGACTCAGACATTCCTTACTTGAAGTCCTTCACATCTGCTACTAACTGAGAGTAAGATTTTGGCTTTCAAAACTGTTGCTTCAAAGCGTCCTTAATATCTTGAATAGATGCATTCCCGTTCTGAGATATGTATCGCATATACCAGTCCAAAGCTCTTTCTTCAAAATCGTAAGGGATAACTGTGCCCTTTTCACCGTATCGCTTGCCACTTTTTGCGCAGTCCATACGGAATCTGCAACAAACCAAAATTGGTCCATATCCTTAGCACCTACCCCCTTGAAGGTAGGTAGTTTCAGGTGCGCAGCCATATCACTGTCCGGCAGAGGTGGTGGTATGGGTGAATTCTTACCTTTGAGCGGCCTGGATGGCGGTGTAGTTGGGGGGCTCTGCGCAGCCATCTCTCGTAGAGGGCTATAGACAGATCTTCCCCCTTCAAGGTTGGTTCGATAATATTTACCACTACGTGTCGTACTCTTGTCTGGATCCAAAGTCATTCACTCGGTGTGACTACATAGAATACTCTTCTCGCACAGTAATATCTTAATCAGTAGGGGTAATGTCTTCAGAAACTTGCCCCGGAAAGCTTTAAAGTATCTCTGCTCTGCTTTGGAGTAAAAGACAAACTGATCAATGGAAAATTATATCACTAATCCTCCTAGCACACTGTCCACCCACTGATCCACCGTGCGAGTGATGGTATTATCAGTCCTTTCTAGCTGCTGGATCAACCCTAGAGTCCACTGAGTGATTCATTCATCCTTCCAACACTTCTCGAACTCTATGAGCCTTGCCAGCCACTCCTGAAGCTCGATTGCAAATGTCACAAAGAAAATTTCGTAGCTTTCCGTAAGAATGTACCTATCTTTCCAATTTTCCATCGTTAACCTCGTGCTGTGATTCTCGTTTATCGCAAATTCCTGAATCTTCTTTTCAAACCACTCTTCAATTTCCTTCCTCTCAGGCTTCCAGTACTCTCTTGTCATTACCCAATCCCTCTCTCAAAATGCTCCTGGTCCCGGCAATGGAACCATTTGTTGGCTCGAGGGGTCCTGACCTAGGTTCGGAGGTTAAGGTTTGCCAACAAACCCCTATACTATTGGCCCTTTCGGCAGTGACCTACTTGCGCAAGTCAAAGTATCACCCGAAGCAGTATGGGTGGGTGTTGGAACCAGGTTTCCACACCCTGAGAGAGGATAGGTAATCCAAGCAGAGCTACGTCCAGCTTTATAATTACTAGATCGCCTATATTAGAACCGGATCTATAGATCTCCCTCACATCCATGTGCGCAAGGTCAACTATACTTACTATACTCAACAAATCATATACTTCTAAAACATTAGTGCAGCATTACAGTTATTCTTTGCATAAAACATAACATAATAGACCCTGATGCAGAAGAATCACTTAACACAGTACTTTCGCAGCTTAACACAGAATATGCATAACACAGCAGCTATCAAATATTCGCATCAACAGTAAAAATATATTCAGCTACGCAACAACTTTCTCATTCACTAACCCTTCAGTTCCTTCTTACAATACCCAAACCCGACCTGCGCACACAGCAGCAGAGTCCACACAAAGCAGCACTTGGGATCTCCGCGCACACAACCAGCAGGATTCCTTTCCCCAAAAACCCAAACAGATCTACTAAGCTAAAATTCGCATCAAGATCTCATCATCTTCTTGCCTTATAATTCAAAATGTCCCTCTATTTATAACAATCTAGCCTAATATTTCCTATGGTCTGCAAACTGTGGTTTGCGGACTCTAGGTCTACCCTTTGACCCATTAAAATGATTTTGGGGCTTTCACCCACCCCAAAACCCCTGCGCTAGACTAATTATACATAAAAATATGCAAAATTGGACCAGTTTCGTAGCTTGCAGGAGATCCTGTTCCAACAAACACTATCTTCAAAAATTGATCTCTAGAGGTAAAATTTAGGTTCTTTGTAAGTTATGAACCTCATCAAACATATTCCAACTCAATTTTTCATTCTTTTGGTGTTTCTTCTTCATTCACAATTAATTGGCTGATGGGTTCTTCTACCACTCTCATCTTCAACACTTACTTTTCTAACTCCATTTGAATCAAATCTAGTTGCTCCTGAAGATCCTCCACTTGATCTTTTAATGCTATGTTTTTGGATTGTAAGTGCAATTTCATCCTCTTAATGTGTTTTACCTCCCCTCTTAATGGTTGAGTCCATTTCAGCAACATTTATGCATTGAAAAAAGTTTTTGAAACACTTGTGACTTGCTCCTCCCATATTTTCCTCATCTGTTCAAATCAAACCTTCTCAGCTCTATGCTTCTTTGCCTCTAGCTTTAAAACTGATATCTCTTTACCTGCTTCCTTCAACTGCTCTTTGAGGGTTTCTATTTTTGATTTTCAATTATTTTCTCTTTTCCCTTTCTCTGCCTAATAACCACTTCCTCCTTTGTTGATGGAGAAAAATATATGATGCTTGTTGGTTGAGAAGCTTCATTGATTTTCTCAGTCTCTTTTCTTTTCATGACCTTCTTTGCATGTATAGTCATTGGCTTCCTTGGCTGAAATATAAAACCATCATCATCACTGCAAAATCTAGTTTCTTAGCATTCTTGCCTTTCTTCGGCTTTCTTCCACCATCTTCAATGTCTTCATCTTGTACAATGGGTGACTCTTCAATGTCAATTGCATGAAGGATATCCTCCAGATTACCTTTAGCTAATCTCTGGCTTCTAGGGAATCTCTTTCTGCCTTGTTTGCTGATTGTATGCTTATGTTTTGCAGGTGATGCTTGAGGTGTGTCAGTCTCTTGCAAAGGTTTTGTTCCCATGTTCACTAATTATGTAGGAGATGATCTATTTTCTTCTTCAACTTCTTCTACTACAGCTGGTGATGAAGTAGTTCTATGTTTTGAGGCTTTCTTTGGAGTGACCACATCAATTTCATAACCACTCATGAACAAGAAAGAAATCCAATATTTGTCTAACCTTCTTAATTCTTCCAACACTAACATCTTAATTAGACCATGATGAAAAATAAATGTCTCATTGCCCTCTATCTTGATTTGAACCTTATCTGACATTTTCCCTAGAATTCTGTATAAATAGAAAGGAAATTCAAGTGACCTCTTACCTACAAAATTCAGAAGAAGTCTGAGATGGTATGAGTATACCATGTGAAACCTTCCTTCACAGGTAAAATATTTTTGAATGACCATCAACATCTTTGCATAATTCTCCTTCATAAAACTCCTAGGGATAGCATTTATAAAATCAACTTCACTATGCTCTTGCTTGATAAACTCTTTGCAATCCTGCATTGTGAATTTGATACCTTTAAACCAATGTTCACCACCTCTAGGGATTCCTGTAGCTGATGATATGCTCTATGGTGTCACTGTAAGGTTGATAATTCCAACCTTTGATGATGTTCCTATGAAGCTGGTGACAAAATCCTTTGAAACCTGTAAATGAAATCCATGCAACCTCTAGCAGAATTGTAAACATCCAGCCCTTTTGAAAACCTCCATAGCAATAGGGTCTTCATTGAGTAATTTCATATCCATGGGCTCATACCTGTGACAATGGCCACCCTTATTTGTTTTCTTTCTTGCATCCATTGATGATTTATAGTCTTCACTACCTCGCTTGCTGATGACACCTATAGAATTCGAATTTGACATCAACCTGCTTGCCTCGATGAAGCATCTCTTCAGGAATCGACTCACATACAAGGATAAACCACAATGTGACAAAAGGCTAATTGAGGTGAGGTTTAAAATTTTAACTGACAGATTGAGCTTCAATCATAACACATGCAAGAAAAAATGATAGTAGTGACATTAAACATGACTATGTATATATTTTACCATATCAACCTTGAATGACCTCCACCATTACTGCTCTAATCAGAAACTGACACCTCATACAACTCTGAAAAGCCAGGTTAGAAAACACATTTTCGTAGTGAAATTAGTTAAGCTTCTGACAGATTCGCTAGGAAACTATTAGGCAGTTTCGTAGCAAAATATGTTGGTTTCCTGTGTAAAACGCTACGAAAATCTGAAAAACTAACAGGTGTGCCCTTTTGAGTTTGAATGCATGGGGAATGACAACTGGCATGATATGGTACTGATTTGATTGAAATGACATAAATGGAGGTGATCATAAAAATTAGGATAGGCTTAAAAAATGTAAAACATTTCCTATACCACATTAAAATGGCTTAGGATACCTTATCCATTTAGTGAGTGACCTGTATGACCCTATCAAGAAAAGTTTCACAACTTAATGAGTGATAACAGTGGCTCCACTTGGGATGGTGTGCCCCTGTGGTACACCAAAGAACCTGTAGTTATAGTGCCATCCATCTTTTTGGAAATAAAATTTTGAAATTTGCCAAGCCTTCTTAAAACTCTTATGGCCTTCACCTCAGGTTCAAGCTTGATGATTACTACTGAAAAACCAAATTTGTACCCACTGAAAATATGCTCAGTCTACTTTGAGCTTATTTACACACACTTCTACCAACCCTAACAGCTGCAATCTTCATGTTTGATTCAAGCAACATGAAACCTCCAATAAAGCCAGTCAATGAGCTAATCTGATACATGTACTCCTTGACCGTGCTTAAACAAAATGTAAACTAGATACTGAAATGACCAAGGCAACATAAAATAGGTCTAATTTTCACAATGAAAACATAATTGGAAATTTGGACTGTAGAACTCTTCCATGTAGTCAGCTATAGGATCACAGAAGACATAGTTTATTTGATAATTCTCAAGACATTATGCAGTTTTAGACAACTCATATATGATTTCTTTAGCAACATAATATTTCAATTGTGTGCTATCAAAGTGATTTTCAAGAACAAGGAATTCCTCCTCACTATCAAAAGAAATAGGTAGCACCACCTTCTCTTTGTGTTTTGGCATGAAAAACTTTTAAAAAGACTGATCTTGACCATGAAGACTATAGGATTGAATTTGATCTTCTAAAACTTCCATGTCTTTCTCAATGTTCTTAGCAAACTCATCCAAAAATTGAATCTCATCTTCTGACTTGCACTCAAATGACTTTAAATAAGAAGACAAGGTCGAAGAAAAATTTTCATCCAGTTCCTCATTAGTGTGATCAGCATTCCATTGTTTAAAACCTTGAACGGAAGGAGATTCTGCCACCAACTCTGTTATTTCCATCCATGTTTCCAAAAAAATAAGCCAAAAATCTGCAAATGACTTAATAGATCTAACAGGAAAACTTTCAATCCATTGTTTACATTTCCCTTGAAATGAATCATAGAACAATATGATGAAAATATATTCATGTCTGACTTTAAGAAGCTCAATAAAGTCACAAAAATCTAATATATGCTTCAAGGTCAAACTCAAATCTTCTCCATTAAATTTTGGACCATTCCTTAAAAAATATGCATCCTTGGGAAAAGGATTTGGGAAACCATAAATTTCTGAAAAATATAAACATGCATACCTCGAAACAAGAATGGCAGCATCTAAGTTCTTCATAAATCCAGTGGAATCACCATGAAGCTATGAATTTTTTAATCCTTCAACAATGGATTCACCAAGGTAGTTCTGCAGCCTCGAAAAATTCTGAGCTCCCGCTACCTCCAAGAGTTCAGCTTCACTGTTTGCACACAAAATTCGAGAAATATATCTTCAGAATCCCGGAAGACGCACGAAAATGTTATCACCAAATTGTGTCATGTTGGGTTGCTTCAATGGTAAACTTGGAGTAACTATTTTAGACCACTTTTGACTGAGGATTAGCCTCTTCAGCCTGAGAGGGCTCTCTCAACTTATCAAAGGATTTACTCAATTAGGTCTTAAAAAATATGGCTAACTTTGTGAGTGTTTTAGTGTATGTGATTGCAGGTGAAAAATGAGGAAGATTCAACTACCATTGGACTCATGGATTCAATAAAAGGAAATCAATGATAAGCATTCCTACTTATGGAAGTTGAGGCTTTTTATGTTTCAATGATAGAACAACACTAACACATGAGAATAATTAGTGACTCAATGCTAAAAGGAATTGAGAGCATATATGATATGAATTTTGAGTAATTTAGCATCAATACTACTGGAAGCAAGATATAAAAGAGACACATAAACCCATTGAAACACATCAAGAATCTCAAGTAAAGCAAGAAAACTCACTATCCGTCTATTACTGGTATCAGAAATTACAATAGTAGTTGTATCAAAGCATTCTCCAACCCTTTATTCTTCAATGTTCAGTCTATAAATAAAAATTCTTTACAATGTAAATGATCTGCCCAGCTGGCTAGATCTTCAAATTCTAACTTTGATACCTATCATATCTCAAACTACTTACTTGAAATAGAAAAAGGACAGTTATCCTTTAAAAAATCAAACTCCTAATAGGACTCTATCTCCTATTATTTGGTTTTTATAACAGTGAAATAGTTACATGATAGATATCACATGTTCGAGGGACAATTCACTATCACTTTACATATTTAAAACATCCCTAAATCTGTGGAACACAATCCTACTTTTTAGGCTTGGATAACCTTCACTTTAATCATTATTCTGCATATTGAGTCGGATGTTTGACACTTCTTTTGAGTAATGAATCTCTGTTGAGATGACCCACTGACATGTTGGAGGTCTCCAGCTGGCTAATGTGCTATTGGAATGCTCAAAAATCTTCAAAAATATCCTCGCTACGAAACAGGGCAGTTTAGACAGTTTTGTAGCGAGTTTTCGTAGCGTATAAAAACTTGCTTTTTCACCTATCTCCTTGCCGCCCATGTTGTTCAAACACCTTTACTATGCCAGGACACCTTGCAAACAATAAATTTCCCTCCATAATACTTTAAAATTTTGAATAAGGCAAAAGTGAAAACCAGAATTTGTTAAGTCTAAGACTATCTTCAAAAATTGATCTCGAGAGGTAAAATTTAGGTTCTTTGTAAGTTATGAACCTCATCAAACATATTCCAACTCAATTTTTCATTATTTTGGTGTTTCTTCTTCATTCACAATTAATTGGTTAATGGGTTATTCTAGCACTCTCCTCTTCATCCCTTTGTTTTCTAACTCCATTTGAATCAAATATAGATGCTCTTGAAGATCTTCCAATTGATCTTTTAATGCTCTGTTTTTGGATTTTAAGTGCAATTTCATCCTCTTAATGTGTTTGACCTCCCCTATTAATGGCTAAGTCCATTTCAGCAACATTTATGCATTGTCCAAAGCTTTTGAAAAACTTGTGACTTGCTCCTCCCATATTTTCCTCATCTGTTAAAATGGAACCTTCTCAGCTCTATGCTTCTTTGCCTCTATCTTTAAAACTAATATCTCTTTACCTGCTTCCATCAACTGCTCTTTGAGGGTTTCTATTTCTGATTTTTCAATTATTTCTCTTTTCCCTTTCTCTACCTAATAACCACTTCCTCCTTTGCTGATGGAGACAAATCTATGATGTTTGTTGGTTGAGTAGCTTCATTGATTTTCTCAGACTCTTTTCTTTCCATGACCTTCTTTGCATGTCTGGTCATTGGCTTCCTTGGCTGAAATATAAAACCAGCATCATCACCCAAAAAATCTAGTTTCTTAGCAGTCTTACCTTTATTCAGCTTTCTTCCACCATCTTCAATGTCTTCAGCTTATACAATGGGTGACTCTTCAATTTCCATTGCATGAAGGATATCCTCCAGACTTCCTTTAGCTAATCTCTGGCTTCTAGTGACTCTCTTGCTACCTTGTTTTCCGACTGTATGCTTATGTTTTGTAGATAATGCTTGAGGTTTGCCAGCCTTTTGCAAAGTTTTTGTTCCCATGTTCACTGGTTCTGCATGAGAAGATCTATTTTCTTCTTCAACTTCTTCTGCTAAAGCTATTGATGAAGTAGTTCTAGGTTTTAAGGCTTTCTTTGTAGTGACCACATCAATTTCATAACCACTCATGAACAAGAAAGAAATCCAATCTCTGTCTAACCTTCTCAATTCTTCCAACGCTAACAGCTTATAGACCATGATGAAAAAGAGATGTCTCATTGCCCTTTGTCTTGATTTGAACCTTATCTGACATTTTCCCTAGACTTCTGTATAAATAGAAAGGCAGGTTAAGTGACCTCTTACCTACAAAATGCAGAATAAGTCTGAGATGGTATGAGTAGACCATGTGAAACCTTCTTTCACAAGTAAAATATTTTTGAATGACCATCAACAGCTTTGCATAATTCTCCTTCATAGAACTCCTAGGGATAGCATTGTCAAATCAACTTCACTGTGCTCTTACGTGACAAACTCTTTGCAATCCTGCATTGTGAATTTGATACCTTTAAACCATTGTTCATCACATATAGGGATTCCTGTAGCTGATGATATGCTCTTTGGTGTCACTGTAAGGTTCAGAATTCCAACCTTTGATATTGGTTCTGTGAAGTTGGTGGCAAAATCCTTTGAAACCTGTAAATGAAATCCCTGCAACCTCTGGCAGAATTGTAAACAGCCAGTTTTTCTGAAAACCTCCATAGCAGTAGGGTCTTCATTGAGTAACTTCATATCCATGGGCTCATTCCTGTGAAAATGGCCACCCTTATTTTTTTTATTTCTTGCAGCCATTGATGACTTATAGTCTTCACTGCCTCGCTTGCTGATGACACCTGTAGAATTCGAATTTGATAGCAACCTGCTTGGCTCGATGTAGCAACTCTCCAGGGGTCGAATCACATGCAAGGATAAACCACAATATGACAAAATGATAATTGAGCTGAGGTTTAAAATTTTAACTAACAGCTCGAGCTTCAATCATAACACATGCAAACAAAAAGGGTAATGGTGACATCAAACATGGCTATGTACATTTGAATTTTTCCATAACAACCTTGAATGACCTCCACCTTTACTGCTCTAATTATAAACGGAAACCCCATACAACTCTGATAAGCCAGGTTAGAAAACGCATTTTCGTAGCTAAATTATTTAAGCTTCTGATAGATTCGCTACGAAACTATTAGGCAGTTTCATAGAGAAATTTGTTGTTTTCCTGTGTAAAGCGCTACGAAAATATGAAAAAATGACAGGTGTGCCCTTTTGAGTTTGAATGCATGTGGAATGAAAACTGACATGATATGGGACTGATTTTACTGAAATGGCATAAATGGAGGTTATCATAAAACTTAGAATAGGCTTAAAAAATGCAAAAAATTTCCTATACCACATTAAAATGGCTTAGGAGACCTTATCCATTTGGTGAGTGACCTGTATGAACCTATCAAGAAATTTTTCACAACTTAATGAGTGATAACACAACCAAAAAATCCTACAGGAACTACCCCACCTTTCCAGGTGACCAACCCCTGAGGAATCTCAGCAATTCAAGGACTTAAAGCCCTATTCGCTCCCTTGCCCAGCCCTCCAAGTGACTTAGAGCCATATTCTCTCCCTTTCCAATCCCTCCATGTGACTGAGAGCCATAGTCGCTCCCATGAGCTTGCATGATTGCAACTGCAGTCTTTTTCTGTTGGTTCTATGCCAGTGACTACAAGATTTAAGGCTAAATTTCAGGGCTAGGACCTAGTCAATGCCCAGAACTTCATGAAATTTATAGGAATTAATTGAAACATAGATACAATGATACCAATGCAAATTATTGAACAAAAAATTTATTGGACCCCTACTAGCCATAACAAACACTTCGCCAAACATGTCACAAATATGCATTCTACAAGTTTAAACAACAGAGCTGAGAATGGGGTTCTCATACTTATCTTAAAATTGCTAAGAAGCATTAGTGCCTTATCACATTAGTTGAATTATCATCAATTAGGTCATGTATTCATTGTTCATTCATTTACAAATCAAAACGTGATGAGAGCCATACATCATCACTGCCATAAAACATGCTCCTAACCAACATATAACGAACAAAAATAATAAGGATACAACAACCATAGAATCCAAATATAAACCAGTACCTTTGCACATAAAATACCAAGGAATAGAAACTCTTATTAATGAATGCAAAAGCCAACCAAGTATGGGACTACCATGTTCCACCCGACCATATATTGGATGAGCCAAATCTCTCTTCAGCCAATCACCCTGTGTCGTATTCTGTTAGGTCCCTATATTACTAGTGTAGTCCCTTATTGTTGTTAATGTAGCCCCCTTATTGTGATTATTGCACCCATGTAGTCCTTGTTAGGGTTCTATAAATATAGGATTCATAATTTTGAATTGACTCTGTTAAAATCTTGAAATATTGTACATACCTTTGCTTTTTGCAAATGTATTCCCAAATTAAAAAATGAAAAGAGGGTATGTCCTAAAAGAAAAATCAAAGGACAAAGAGAAACAAAGATCAAAGGAATATTAAATATGAACCCCATCAAAAATAGATCATGAAAGTGTTGCAAGTTTAAATGCCACGACTTTATTTTACTTTTTTCCAATAAGATTGTGTGCAGCTTGTCCTAAATGCCACAAACCCATGAGGGTCAAACAGCTTAAACTTGACCTCTCATGCTTTAAATTTCAAGTTGTTAGATAGAGAATAAAGATCTGTAAAACAGTTTAAACTTGACAAATCAGTAGATAATATAGAAAATAAATGAGGAGCTCAACAGTTTAATCTGAGCCCTTGGATGAAATAAGGTTAGAATTAGATAGTTTTTATGTTTTGAAAGAAAAGTGATTTAGGGTTGCAAGCTTAAATGAACCCATGAAAATGAAGTAAAAAATGTTAGAAATAATGATGGGTAGGTAGAAAGAAGTTGTGCAAGAATGTAATAAAGCATCATCGGGAAAAATTACTAATTTCCCCTCCCCTACAATGATTCAGTATTCTAAACCTTCAGTTAAAAGGCTCAGAGAATTTCTCTAACTTCTGTTGGGACCAGACCCAAGGCTCAGTGACTGATTGGTTAAAAATATTGAATTCCTACATAAAACCCCATTTCATCAACATTTACCCTTCATCCATAATCATGATCCCTTTTCCTAAGTAAAAACCCATTTTTACTTAGTAAGAGTAAAAACCCTAAATAGTTAATTTCATTTCTATTTCAATATCACTCAAAAACCCATAAAATACATTTTATCCTAAGTTTAAGTGTGAAAAACATAAAGGGACAAAATATGCTTATATGTCTATCTTTTACACTTTACTTAGTGTTAAAACATGTATTTTTCATTCATATCATATATTACCCCTTTATTTCATATTAATTTCTAACTTATGTATTAGCTCCACTATATACCCCTTAGCCTGTATTATATTAATTCCACTATTTATTTTAGTTCCCAACCCAAATTTTAATTATAACATATAGTTTTAAATTCCGCACATGTCATATATGTCGGACCCACCTACTATATCCCCCACCAGTCCTAATAATACATTCACCTGCATCCCCTTTGTTAAAAGCTCTAACTTCCGCCATTCATAATAAACCAAGGTTATGTATTAAAAAATTATTTTAATACACAATTATCCCGCCAGATTAACAAACCCCGGACCCACTCCGAAATGCCATGCAACTCCACTAGTCAGTCGCGACCGTTCGCATTGACCCTCCCAGATCCGAAGATCCTCAGGCTATATCGCAATTAAGTTACGCGAACATAAAATTTCCATTTCCACGCGAAATAGGTGGTTTCAACCTTTCCTCTCTCCTCCATGTGGTCTAACCCTATTGGATCGTGTTCGATTCATTTGAAACCACTTACCACTCAAAACGAGCACGATAACCACTCACAGTTTATACCCTTTAAGCCTGAAAACTGCCATTGCTTGACTTGACCGCCATTTATTGCAGGCGTCAATTAACCCTAAATTTCCTAAAAAAACCTTGAAAATGCATCATTTATCCCTGTTAGCGCTTATTGACTATATCTGCCTTTCGGACTCGCATAGAAGAAGCATTTTACACTGTTTTACGCTCGAGGACCTGAAAAAAGCCATTGCAACTATTGTTAAAACCGCTTAAAGCTTCCAATTTACTTCCAAAGACTTCAAACAGCCCTAAAAAAACCTCCGCTGACCCAGAGAAACCCTCCCTGCAGCCAAGGTTTCATTAACAATTGTTTTGTTTTGCAGGTTATTGGAAAAAGAATAATTTGGATAAACAACTTAATACTAGTTAAAGGCTTGTTTACTCAAAAAATTCACAAGGAAATGAGTTCAAATTAGTTTCCTAAAAACAAGAAGATTTCATACATTAGCAGATCATAATGAAGAAATTTACACAAGTGGTCAGAACAGAGAATGAAAACATTTCCATCAGTAATTCTCCAAGACATATTTTACTCACTCTTACTGTAAAAGGTAAAAGTGCAAAGGTAACAGAGCAGTCAAGGTAAAACAATTAAAGTGAATACAAAGGTAGTAATAGTTAAACAGAGATGAAAATACTTTCACAAACAACAATGAAATTTATCCAAAGTGAAAGTAAAAACAGTTAAAAGAACAGTAAGGTTAAAATATGAAAACAGAGCAAGAAGAGACATTTCTGCTGAAATTTCATGTTTAAGTCATTGTTTTTCAGAAACTATTGTGACCAATCCAAGATGAATTTTGCAAAACTGGAGGTTTATGTTCCTAGTATGTCCAACTACAAAAACCTCTCTCAATTTTCTAACAGCCATTATGGGTTTGGAAATATTAAACAATATTGGAAAGCACATTTTACAGAAATTTCCTGTTTAATTCATAGTTTCGCAGAGAATATTTTGGACAATAAAAGATGAATTTTGGAAAACTGGAGGAGGTTTATGTTCCTACGATATCAACCTACAAAAACCTATCTTACTTTATGTACAGGTATTACAGAATTAGAGATACATGCACATCTTTATAGCCTATTTTTCAGATTGTGAAAAGCTCTGTTTTACACATCTTTTTGAAGAGCCTATTGTGAAAATATGGAATTGAATTTTGGTAAAATGAGAGAGGTTTATCTCAGTAATATGTTGATCTAAAAAAACCTCTTTCACTTCTTACATATATATCTCGGATGGATATATACAAAGGTTTCATTGGACCCCCAAGTTTATAGAATTTCTAGAGCAAAATGCACAAAGAACTGAGACAATTAGTGACTTGGATGCCTCATCATCAACTTAGAGTTGATATAAAATTAGAATTCTCTTCTTTGTCACCACTAATCCATAATTATAGTGCCAAATAGATTCATTAGTTTTGAGTGTCCATTATTTAAGTTCTATTTATGTAAAACAGTTTGAGATATTTGTAAACCAATCTTGATATTTGTTCAAGATATTTTAATTTAGAATTTGTATATATACTTCATCCTTTGAAGTATTTTTGTGGAATAAATTGTTGAAGATTTACATATTCATTTTTTATTGGACTTGAAGGCTTTTGTGTTTCAAATCTCAAGTAGCAGACTGGATTGGATCAATTGGCATCATATTTCAGGACTCATGTGATGAGCTATTGAAGTGAAGTATTCCTTCTTGTCATTGTTTATCTTTCTTTGTTACATGCATCCATTATGTATTCTAAATTTTAATGAACAAAGAGGAGTATTACTTCAGGATTTGTTAAAAGCAACTTTTCTTTATTATTTATCATTTCTATGTTTTCTGCTAATTTCCAGAGTAGGGAACCCTTAATTGCTCCCTCTTTTGTTTGACCTTTGCCTACTACTTCCCTTTTTTGGATCAAAGAAACCTTCATTGCTCTTTATCCCGATCATATCACCTCACAAAACAACTTTCCAAGATCTCCAAGGGTTATCTATCTTGCCCTGAAAACATTTGACTTTTTGGCCTTGATCTCAGTTCTGTCTGCTTGACTTTTGATTCCTCAGCCCAATGGACAAATAGATTTCCCACTATCCATCTCTTCAAGTGATTTTTCCCACCAAACCAATAAAAACCAAAACCAATTGCACAATCATAACTAGCCTAATATTTTACAAATTAAACAAAATTAAACTTAAAGAGAGAGCCCTCTCTAAACCCTAGGAAGGCTAGATCCTAAAGTTTGAAGTTGGTTTGTGGTTACATCGGTGAGTTCTCTCTTGAATCTGGAGAAATTACTGAGTGATAACATATTAGCGACCATACTGGGGAAACTAACATTTTCTTCAGAAATATTTTACAGGTTCAGATCTTATCTATGATAGTGGACAGCGATCAGAAACACAAAGGTTAAAATCATCCACCAGGCGACTCCAAATCAATTTCACAATCAAGACTCCACTGGAGAAATGAACTTGAAAGAACAATATGGAAAGATCGGGCTTTTAACTTGGATTACAATCCAAGACATCATGTTCTTTCTCATTCATAAATTTTTTCAATGTATATTGTATTTTAGAGAAGATCTTAGATTAGTTTTTAATTATTTCCCTTTGAAGATTGTAAGTACTAATTCTCTTAATCTCTTTGAGCAGCTTTCTTCTGAATCTAATGATGATAATTTTCCAATTAAGAAGCCTCAAATAATCAAGAATGATCTTTCAATCCTTGTACATATTCCTATACGTTATAAATTTCCTGGTAGATATAAGCCCCTCATTTTACCTCCTATACTCCATGATTTCCCTAATAACTATTACAAATCTCTTCCTAGGTTTGATGGAGAAAATAAAAACATCACTGCCCAAAAAACATATTCAAGGTTTTGAAAATTATATGGATTTATTTGAGATTGATGAAGATGATGTTAGAATCAGACTTTTTGCTCTTTCTTTGCAAAATAGAGTAAAAATTTGGTTCAAGAATCTACCTATTGCAAGCATCTCAAATTTATAGAAGTTTGTCAAAAAATTTCTTGATAGATGGATAATTAAAGTCAATATTTTTGTGATCATAGAATAATATAATCAATTAAAAAGACATCCAAATGAAACAATACAACAATTTTATGACAGATTTAATCAATTTTACTATTCAATGCCAAAAAATATAAGACCTCTTCATGATTCAGCTCTCTTGCATTATCCAAGTGCCTTTGATCCAGAAATAGAATTTTAGTTAAGAGAAAGAGAGCTAGAAACACTTGTACAGATCTAGAACATTGCAGTTGATGTAGAAGTTAATTTGCAAATCAGACAGGAAAAATTGAAAGCAAAAGAAGAAGAGAAGAAAAACATTGCAGAGGTAAAACTCAGCCTTTTGGTAAGAAAAATAGATGAAATCATACAGAACATCACTATGAAAGATGAATTTTTAGTTCAAAATCGCCATGAAGAAATAGAAGAGGTTGATAGCCATGAACAAATTCCTGTTGATTCCAATTATCATAGATCAGAAAATGGATTTATAGATCAATATGTGGAAGAGGAATCTACCAATTTAATGTGTATGTTTGATGGCATTCCTTCTTTTGATGATTTGCCTAAGTATGATCATTATGATGATAGTTATGTTCTGCAAACTCAAGCTAACTTTACAGAGCAATCAGAAGCTAGTTTATGTGATGAGGAAACTCAGTTTCAGCAGCCAGAATAGAGTGATCAGCCAATACAGATCAGCCATGAGAGTGAAGAGAAAAGTGCAGAAAATTTGGAAATAAGTGAAGGTTCTTTACCTCTTTGTTTTGCTTCATTTAAGTTCATTAGAGACAACTTTCATGCCATCAATAATCAGCAGTCTTTAGGAATTATGATTGACAACAAAGAAGATAATCAAACTCTTGAACAGGATATTTCAGTTTCACAATTGCAATTATCAGTTCCCTTATAATACATGATCAAATAACATAGGAGAATTCCATACCACTATGTTTTGAATCATTTTAGATTTTAAAGGAAATGTGGTATAACATCATTAAAGAAAATGATGAGCAACTTGTTGAAGTTTATGAAGTCCCATGGAATTCCATATCCAATAGCTTGCAACCATCCTCACAAGTTTTTCATGATCTAATAACTGATATGTTGGATAATGAATGCATTCAAAGCCTTTCTCCATTAACTAACTATGAGTTTCAGAATCAAGATGATAAAGGTTTCAGCAGTCAAACATTACAATCAGTAGGAATATTATCACAAAGTTTATCTGAAAGTTTGCAGGGAGATAAAGATGAAAATAACATTTCAGTTTCATGGCATGGATGCCATTCAAAATAGATGTACAGTTTTTTAGATCACTTAAACATTAGTGTATATATCTTGGAAGATCCTTTTGTACAGTTTCTAGAGTCAACAAAGGAAATAAAGTATTTCCTTATCCTTTCATTTGTTGACAAGTTTCTAAGAGGTGATAGAATTACAATTTTGATAAAAAACAAGCACATGCAACAAAATATCTCAATGTATATAATGCTTGAATGGTTGCATTGGCTATTTCATTTCACCTAACCAGCAATTGGACAACTGATTAGAATAAATAGGTAGGATTTCAACTTATTTTAGTTTTTAGTTTTCAGCTAGTTTGAAATAATTAATTAAGATTTGAAGCCAAGGAAAATGCCCTAAGATATTGATGATTTAGTAGTTTGGTTTGAAGGTTGCAACACCTTTTATTCTTAGATCATATTTTAGTTTTCAGAAAAATGTGTAAATTCAGTTCAAGAGTTTTCAGTCACAGCATATGCATGTTTGGGATTAGCCCAATGGATCAGGCTATTAGTCGATGGTGTCCTTGACATCTCACAAGGAGATGCCATCCCCATTTGAAGCCGTTGTTAGGGTTCTATAAATATAGGATTCATAATTTTGAATTGAATCTGTTAAAATCTTGAAATATTGTACATACCTTTGCTTTCTGCAAATGTATTCCCAAATTAAAAATTGAAAAGATGGTATGTCCTAAAATAAAAATCAAAGGACAAAAAGAAACAAAGATCAAAAGAATATTAAATATGAACCCCATCAAAAATAGATCATGAAATTGTTACAAGTTTAAATGCCACTACTTTAGTTTAATTTTTTCCAATAATATTGTGTGCAGCTTGTCCTAAATGCCACGAATCCATGAGGGTCAAACAACTTAAACTTGACCTCTCATGCTTTAAATTTCATGTTGTTAGATAGAGAATAAAGATCTGTCAAACAGTTTAAACTTGACAAATCAGTAGATAAGATAGAAAATAAATGAGGAGCGCAACAGTTTAATCTGAGCCCTTGGATGAAATAAAATTAGAATTAGATAGTTTTTATGTTTTGAAAGAAAATTGATTTAGGGTTGCAAGCTTAAATGCACCCATGAAAATGAAGTAAAAAATGTTAGAAATAATGATGGGTAGGTAGAAAGCAATTATGCAAGCATGTAATAAAGCATCATCGGGAAAAATTACTAATTTCCCCTCCCCTACAATGATTCAGTATTCTAAACCTTCAGTTAAAAAAACTCAGAGCATTTCTCTGACTTCTGTTGGGGCCGGACCCAAGGCTTAATGACTGATTGGTTAAAATATCGAATTCCTACATAAAACCCCATTTCATCAACATTTACCCTTCATCCATAATCATGATCCCTTTTCCTAAGTAAAAACCCATTTTTACTTAGTAAAAGTAAAAACCCTAAATAATTAATTTCATTTCAATTTCAAAATCACTAGAAACCCATAAAATGCATTTTATCCTAAGTTTAAGTGTGAAAAACATAAAGGGACAAAATATGCTTATTTGTCTATCTTTTACACTTTACTTAGTGTTAAAACATGTATTTTTCATTCATATCATATATTACCCCTTTATTTCATATTAATTTCTAACTTATGTATTAGCTCCACTATATACACCTTAGCCCATATTATATTAATTCCACTTTTTATTTTAATTCCCAACCCAAATTTTAATTATAACATATAGTTTTAAATTATGCACATGTCATATATGTCGGACCTACCTACTATATCCCCTGCCAGTCCTAATATTACATTCACCTGCATCCCCTTTGTTAAAATCTCTAACTTCTGCCATTCATAATAAACCAAGGTTATGTATTAAAACATTATTTTAATACATAATTATCCTGCCAGATTAACAAACCCCGAACCCACTCCGAAATGCCATGCAACTCCACCAGTCAATCACGACTGTTCACATTGACCCTCCTAGATCTGACGGGCTATATCGCAAATAAAGTTGTGCGAACATAACATTTCCATTTCCACGCAAAATAGGTGGTTTCACCTTTTCCTCTCTCCTCCACGTGGCCTAACCCTATTGGATCGCGTCTGATTCATTTGAAACCACTTGCCACTCAAAACGAGCACGATAACCACTCGCAGTTTATACCCTTTAAGCCCGAAAACCGCCATTGCTTGACTTGACCGCCATTTATTGTAGGCGTCAATTAACCCTAAATTGCCTAAAAAACCTTGAAAATGGATCATTCATCCCTATCATCGCTTATTGACTATATCTGCCTTTTGGACTCGCATAGAAGAAGAATTTTACACGCAGAGGACCTGAAAAAAGCCATTGCAACTGCTGTTAAAACCGCTTAAAGCTTCCAATTTACTTCCAAATACTTCAAATAGCCCTAAAAAAACCTCCGCTGACCCAGAGAAACCCTCCCTGCAGCCAAGGTTTCATTAACAATTGTTTTGTTTTGCAGGTTATTGGAAAAAGAATAAATTGGATAAACAACTTAATACTAGTTAAAGATCTGTTTACTCAAAAAATTCACAAGGAAACGAGTTCAAATTGTTTTCCTAAAAACAAGAACATTTCATACAGTAGCATAGCAGAATGAAGAAATTTACAGAAATGGTCAGAACAGAGGATGAAAACATTTCCATCAGTAATTCTCCAAGACATATTTTACTCACTCTTACTGTAAAAGGTAAAAGTGAAAAGGTAACAGAGCAGTCAAGGTAAAACAATAAAAGTAAATACAAATGCAGCAATAGTTAAACATATATGAAAATACTTTCACCAACAACAATGAAGTTTATCCAAAGTGAAAGTAAAAACAGTTAAAAGAACAGTAAGGTTAAAAGATGAAAACAGAGCAAGAAGGGACATTTCTGCAGAAATTTCATGTTTAGGTCATTGTTTTTCAGAAACTATTGTGACCAATCCATGATGAATTTTGAAAAACTGAAGGAGGTTTATGTTCCTAATATGTCCAACTACAAAAACCTCTCTCACGTTTCTAACAGCCATTATGGGGTTTGAAATATTAAACAATATTGGAAAGCATTGTTTACATAAATTTCCTGTTTAAGTCATAGTTTTGCAGAGAATATTGTGGACAATACAAGATGAAGTTTGGAAAAATAGACTAGTTTTATGTTCCTAAGATATCAACCTACAAAACCTATCTCACATTATGCACAGGTATTACAGAATGAGAGATACATGCACATATTTACAGCCTATTTTTCAAACTGTGAAAAGCTTTGTTTTACACATATTTTTGCAGAGCCTATTGTGAATAGCTGGAATTGAATTTTGGGAAACGGAGAGAGGTTTATCTAAATAACATTTTTATCTAAAAAAACCTCTTTCACTTTTTACATATCTATCTCGAATGGAGATATAAAAAGGTATCATTGTACCCCAAGTTTACCTAATTTCTCGAGCAGAATGCACAAAGAAAGGAGACAGTTAGTGACTTGGATGCCTCATCATAAACTTAGAGTTGATATCAAATTCTAATTCTCTTATTTCTCACCACTAATCCATAATTATAGTGCAAAATAGAATCATTAGTTTTGAATGTCCATTATTTAAGTTCTATTTATGTAAAACAGTTTGAGATATTTGTAAACCAATCTTGATATTTGTTCAAGATATTTTAGTTTAGAATTTGTATATATACTTCATATTTAGAAGTGTTTTTGTGGAATAGATTGCTGAATATTTATATATTCATTTTTTATTGGACTTGAAGGCTTTTGTGTCTCAAATCTCAAGTAGCAGACTCGAATTGATCAATTGGCATCATATTTCAGGATTCATGTGATGAGTTATTGAAGTGAAGTATTTCCTTCTTGTCATCGTTTATCTTTCTTTGTTACATGCATCAATTATATATTCTAAATTTGAATGAATAAACAAGAGTATTGCTTCAGGATTTGTTAAAGGCACCCTATCTTTATTGATTATCATTTCTATGTTTTATGTTGACTTCCAGAGTAGGGAACCCTTAATTGCTCCCTCTTTCATTTGACCTCTGCCTACTACTTCCCTTATCTGGATAAGAACCCTTTCTTTCTCTTTATCCCGATCATATCACCTCACAAAACAAATTTCCAAGATCTCCAAGGGTTATCTATCCTGCCCTGAAAACATTTGACTTTTTGGCCTTGATCCTAGTTCTGTCTGCTTGACTTTTGACTCCTCAACCCAATGGACAAATAGATTTCCCACTATCCATCTCTTCAAGTTATTTTTCCCACCAAACCAATCAAAACCAAAACCAATTGCACAATCATAACTAGCCTAATATTTTACAAATTAAACAAAGTTAAAACTTAAAGAGAGAGCCCTCTCTTAACCCTAGGAAGGCTAGATCCTAGAGTTTGAAGTTGGTTTTTGGTTACCTCGGTGAGTTCTCTCTTGAACCTGGAGAAATTAATGAGTGATAATAGTCCCCATATTGTTATTATTATCCCCCATAAAAGCCCACTATTGTTATTTTTGTGCCCTTACATTATTATTGTTAGTTTGGCTAGGATATATTGTGACGCCATGGAATCCTACATATAGAAAGGAGGTTTTGTCATTTGTATCATCCAAGAACTATTCATTTATGTAGTGTAAAGGAGGCTTCCCCCTTGAAGTGGCTGATTTCTAAGGTGGTGATCTCTCTTTTCTTCTATTTTGGGAGTTAGTTTCATAACATTTGGTATCAGTGCTTTGCATTCTAGGGTTTCGCTACTTCAAATAGGTCATCGTGGAATTTTCGTTATAACATTTTTTCTACGAAATTTAAAAAGCTAAAAAAAAAAAATTGTGAAGAAATCCTAAGGAACCTCGGGTAAAAATTTCATATCTTGGTTCGCAATATTTTCGGAGATATCATCGGTGGAAGTTAGGGTTTTTACAGGCTCATGAATTTCATCTCAAAGAGATGACCTTGGGAAAAGCGCCATAACTCTCTCTCTGAGCATCAGATTCAAATTCTGTAAAAAATGGTTGCAAGTAAACATGACTTAATTTCAAGTGTATCAATTTCAGAGCCGAATGAGGAAACAGTGATGCGTGGCATGATGTACAAATTTTCTCTACTAAAATAGTCCATAATTAAGTCATTGTGGGAGATTGGGCATAACTTTGCCTTGAAGAATCAAAATCAAGTCAGACCTGTGGCATTAGAAAGTAGATTAAGAGGGCTAATAAAGGATCAAAGATAAAGTCTTGGGGATCTGAAATCAGAGAGATACATCAGATTCAATATCGAGCTCCTCAAAAGCAAGAAAAAGGAGTGTGTTTTTTTTTAAATTGCATGAGTCTTGCTTGAAAAATTAGTTTAAAGGGATTCCAAGGGCATATTGAAGCATAGATATCAGTATTCGGTTCTAAAATGGCCCCAAAAAATAATTCAACACCCATTAAGTCCTCAGAAGTCTCTACGATGACTCATGAAGAGGAAGAAGTGCAACATGATATATCAACATTACAAGAACATGTGCAACAAATTTTGTTCTCGCAAAAAGTAACAAAAAATGAAATGGAAACTAAGATGGATGGTTTAAAGAAAGGCGTGGAAGCTAAGATGGATGGTTTGAATAATTACATGGAAGCTAAGATGGATGGCGTGGAAGTTAAGATGGATGTCGTGGAAGCTAAGATGGATGGTATAGAAGGAAACGTGGATGGTTTGAAGAAAGGCGTGGAGGCTAAGATGGATGGTTTGAAGAAAGGCATGGAAGCTAAGATGGATGGTTTGAAGAATGGAATGGAAGCTAAGATGGAAGGCGACATGGAATATTTGAAGAAATACATGGAAGATTTGAAGAAAAGCATGGAAGGTTTGAAGGAAGGTTTGGCAAAGTTGCTACAAGAAAAGCTTCCTAATGGCGAAAATTTAGTACAAGAAACTCATGATGAGAACAAAAGAAATGTTAATCATGATTACATAGTCTGTAATGTTGGATCTAAGACCCACCATATTCCAAAGATAGATATGAGGAAGTTTGATGGCAGGATCTGATAACTTGGATACTACAAATGGAGCAATACTTTGAACTCTATAATACGCAAAACACACAAAAGGTACGCATTGCAACTTTATATTTAGAACAAAATCAGTTTGTATGGTATCGATGGCTTTGTTCTTGTAAACCATTGTCACTTGGTCAATTTTTACGGAGGAAACGATATCTCATTATGAGGATACAAAGAGCATGGAACAAAGGATACAAAGAGCAACACCTTCTTTAGCCATTGATAAATCTCAAACAAAAGGGTTCAATAATGGAGCACATTGAGGGCTTCCAAAAATTGAATATAAGGGTAGCTGATATTCTATAGGAACACAGGATTGATGTCTTCGTAGGGACTTTAAAGGAACACATCCAACATTAGGTTTGCCTTTGGGAACCTGATTCATTGGAGAAGGCATTCAGGTTGGCAAGAAAAATTGAAATTAAAATTATGGCGACAAGGAAGCCTACCACTCACATCTATAAAGATGGAAGTGTTGCTACTCCTAGACTTCCACAACCTACAAGGTTGACACCACAACAATTGGAAGAAAAAAGAGCAAAAGGGCTTTGCTACACTTGTGATAGCAAATACACTAAAGGTCATAAGTGTGAAGAGAAGAAATTATTTTACATAGATTGTGAAGAGGATGAACAAAATTAATAAGAAACTTCAAAAGAAGAGGATATACACCAGGAACCAACCCTAGAGAAAGAAGAAATGAGTCTGACCATATCCTGTAATGCATTGGCAGGAATTACCACACCTCAAACTCTCAAGATAGAAGGACATATCAAGAAGAAAAATGTAATAGTGTTGATTAATTCGGGTAGTACCTATAATTTTATTCATTGTAAGGTAGCCAAGGAATTGAATTGCTTCCTATATACAGCACTAGAGTGTCAACTGATGGTTGCAAATGGAGGAACTAAAAATTGCTCTAGAAAATGCCATAATATCAAGCTAACCATGGGGTAATATGTATTGAATAGTCCAATGCTTTCGATTCCAATGGGAGGTGTTGATGTTGTACTAAGAGTACAATGGTTACAATATTTGGGGATGATAGCTTTTAATTTTCAAGAAATTTTCTTAATTTTTTTTCGGAAGGAAAGGAAGTTGAATTACGGGGTATCACATGGAATATGGGAAAGATAATAAGCTCCAATGTCATGAAAAAGCTTCTGAATAAAGAACAACGAGGCGTAATTGCACAATTATGCTCACTTGAAGTTCCCACATCAAAATCATTTGTTTCTCCAGATCTCCAAAAAATATTGGACAATCATTCCAAGGTGTTTGAAACTCCCAAAGGACTCCCACCTATTCGTGATTATGATGATGCTATTCATTTGATTGCAGGAAGTGTTCCTCCAAACATCAAGCCTTACAGATATCCTTATGTTCAAAAGAGCGAAATTGAATGTATGAATGCAGAAATGTTAGAGGATGGTATAATTCAACCTAGTCAAAGTTCTTTCTCTACTCCAGTAGTATTGGTGCACAAGAAGGATGGATCATGGCACATGTGTCCGGATTATAGGGAGATTAATAAGCTCACTATTAAAGATAAATTTACCATTCCTGTGATTGAAAAATTATTGGATGAATTACATGGAGCAACTTATTTTACCAAGTTGGATCTCCATTCAGGATATCATCAAATTAGAATGAAGACTGAAGATATTCTGAAAACATTATTTCGAACTCATGAGGGTCATTATGAATTTTTGGTCATGCATTTTGGCCTTACCAATGCACCTTCTACATTTCAAGGGTTGATGAATTCCATTTTCAAACCCTTCCTTAGAAAATTTGTGTTAGTATTTTTTGATGATATATTAATCTACAACAAGTCTTGGAAGGATCATGTTCAACATGTTGACAGGGTGCTCAAACTATTGGAGAAACAATTATATGCAAAAACCCTCCAAATTTTTCTTTGGAGTACAAGAGGTGGAATATCTGGGTCATATTGTATCTCAGGAGGGTGTTAAGATAGACCCTAACAAAATTAAAGCCATTAAGGATTGGAAAGTCTCTACAACCATAAAGGAGTTGCGAGGACTTCTCAGGTTAACAAGGTATTATCGCAAGTTTATTAAGAATTATGGGAGAATAGCAGCACCTCTAACAAAATTATTGAAGAATGATGCATTTTCATGGACTCCTGAAGCAACTAAGTCCTTTGAACATCTTAAAGAGGGAATTTTTCTAACACTGGTCTTAGCTACGCCAGACTTCACAAAAATATTTATTGTGGAATTTGATGCCTAAAGAAATGGAATTGGTGTTGTTTTATTGCAAGAAGGAAGACCCATTTCTTTTGAAATTCGTCCAATCAAGGGAAAGTATTTACAAAAATCTATTTATGAGAAGGAAATGTTGGCAATACTACATGCATTAAAGAAATGGCGACCTTACCTAATGGGAAGACGATTCAAGGTAAAAACTAATCGTGATAGTCTTAAATACTTTTTACAATAAAAACTATCTTTAGAATGACAACAAAAATGGGTCACAAAGATGTCGGGTTATGACTTTGAAATCATCTACAAAAAACGGAAGCTAAATTTTGTTGCATATGCACTCTCAAGAATGGATGAGGAGGTGGAAGCATTGCTTTGTGCCATTTTTATTATCCAAAAAGATTGGATAACCGAAGCAAGGGAGGAAAGGAAAATGACAATTAAGTTTGGACATTCATTCAAAAGTTGCAACAAGATCCCAGTACATCTGATACATTTAGTTGGAAAAATTATTCCTTGTGGTACAAAGATCACTTATATCTTTGTAATAATTCCCAACTAAAACAAAATATTCTTTTGGAATTGCACACCTCTCCCGTAGGAGGACACTCGAGATTTTTAAAAACTTACCACAGGGTGAAGAAATAATTTTTTTGGGATGGCCTTAAATCTAATATTCAAAATTTTGTGGCATAATGTTTGGTTTTCCAGCAAAATAAAGTTGAGACAATTAGTACCCTGGGTCTGCTACAGCCTTTATCCATTCCAAGTCAACATTGGGAGGAGGTTTCAATGGATTTTATCACAGGTTTACCTAAGTCCGAAGGAAAGAGTGTCATCATGGTGGTAGTTGATAAAATTACCAAGTATGCACACTTTTGTGCATTATCTCATCCATTTAAAGCAAGTAAATTTTCTACTGCATTTATGGAAACTTTTCAAAATCTACATGGAAACCCAAAGATTATTATAAGCGACAAAGATCCTATTTTCATTGGAAATTTTTGGACGGAATTATTTTCTTGTTTGGGTACTCAACTAGCTCATAGCTCATCTTATCATCCTCAATCTGATGGGAAAACTGAGATAGTGAACAAATTTTTGGAAGGATATCTTCATTGTTTTGTATCTGATAAAAAAACACAATGGGTCAAGTGGTTACCTCTGGCTGAATGGTGGTATAACACTTCCTTCCATACTATAGCAAAAATGACCCCATTTATGGAACTTTATGGATATCACCCACCGTCCATCACATCATCTTTAAGAGAAAATTCTAAGGTTCAAGTAGTGGAATATCACATCGAGCATCAACAACAAGTTATCCAACTCTTAAAGGATAACCTAAATTTGGCACAAAATCGAATGAAATAACATGCAGATCAACTTCGCAGCGAGAGGCATTTTGATGTAGGAGACTGGGTATTTTTACAGCTACAACCATACAAACAAATGTCCTTGTTGAACCTCGTATATGCCCATTTTTGCATCGCTTATTACCATTATTCATAACCTAAATTTCGACACACTTACACTCATTTCACATCATAATTCCATCATTTGTTGCCAAATCACATCCTACGCCTTGTGGTTGATTATCATTAGTTTTATTAGCTTTTCTATGATCAGAAATTTTTTAGTCGTGATTTACTAATGATGGATTCACTAAGTTCATTTTCCAAAGCATTCAATTGCCGAAAGTCTCCACAAGTCAATTTGAACTAGTTACTGCAGAGTTGAGTATGAAATTGTTGTAGGTGAAAATATGAATTTTGTGATCAAATGGCGGCATAATATTGAAGTTTCGACACACGGGTTTTGTTCATAGTACCATTATTCATGTAATCGAGAAACAGTTTGGTAAAATTCGTCTTTGTGAAGGATTTATGGTCGGGGGAATTTTCCAATGCAGTTTTAAATACGGAATCGGGTCAAAATTCGGGTTTTGATTATTTTCAGCGACAACCACGGTTTGGATAAGTTTCTTTGTGCTAAAAAAAAGGGAAATAGTTCCTCCAACTATGTAACCCAACCATAATTCATTTGAATATTTTCCAGAAGAATCGTATATGGCATTTATTAGTTTGTTGTTATTTTTATTTGGAAAATGGTTATGCTCAGTTTCATCAACAGCTCTGTATAAAAAGCCAGATCTCTGCATGTACAGGGAGAGCTTCTAATCATGAGTGGAAAACATTGAATTTTCAAGTGTTGTTCAGAATTTTCTCTGTAATTGAAGAATAAATTCCAATTAATCAAGCATGGCTATGGTTTGATCAAGATCGCTTCCAAGTTCTAGAATGATTGTGAATCTTTAATTTGAATGTATTAGAATACATGTTCTACTGTAATATTTTTAAGCTTACCCAGGTGTGGCCGGACCCACCATCATTTGGGAACAATCTTCTCTGTCGAATTATAGGTATTTAAATGTGTGTCAGCTTGTTATGTTCATTTTCATTCAGCCATTCATGAATTAAATTCAGTTCATTTGAGAAGTTGTGTGATATATGCTATTTAATCTCAGAGTGTTTATGATTGTTTTTAGTTCACATTCATCAATTGATAATGAAGGCAAGAGTGATGGACATGCCTAGATGAATTTCCAAACCTCATATGACTGCGTGAATCCATTGCGTAGAGCCATACTCTATCTCTCAAGAAAATAATTGAGTCTTTGTTAGAATTACATGCATTATCTTATGGTGGCAATTATGAGCGAATTATCCTTTGAATGCATCGAATAGTGTTGATTTGGTAAATAGATAAACTGTGTGCTGGCTTATATCAGATTACAAATTATGACTGCTTGAAGAATTTCAATTTCGTTTATGCAATTAGGACCGAGAATGATTGGTGTGAGATAGTATTCTTTTCCAGTGTGCATAAGTTGAATTGTGAATACAACAAGTAGAGGTTGGCAACGTGTTCAATTAGAGAGGCAAGATTTCGTGATTAGTTAGAAATTGATAATTCAAAGCTTTGTCTTTTGAATTTAAGTGTGTTAAATGGAGTAGCATAGAGCATAGATTTGAGTTGTAATTTAAAATTCCTTTTGAATTAGAATGCATTGAATTGGGCATTGATTTAAATTGTCACTTAGTTTCCTTTTTTTCTTTCGAAATTTGATGTGTGAATTAGATAGGATTAAAAAGTTAATTTGAAATTCTCTTTAATTTGTCTTATTTTCCCCTGAGAATTGAAATTAGATTTGTTTGGATTGAGATTGCTTAGATTAAGATTGACATTATTTTTTAAAAGAGTTAGTTTTGTTTAAAATTAAAATTGTTTTGATTAGAATTGGTTACATGAATTGTGATTTCCATTTAATTTCTTGAACCTTTATTTAAATAGATAGCTGGTTATTTGCTTCATTTCATATAAGGTTCCAATTAGAATGATTTCCATTCATTATTAAAATAGGTTGAAATTTTCCATAGTGACTTAAATTAGTTATGAATTAGAAGAGCATCAATTCTCCCTTTTGAATGTTGAGTTGTTTGAGCCAAGTAGCACATAAGGATTGAGTTAAGTATATTTCTTTCACATTGCTTATGTTTTCTAAAAAATGAAATGAGTGATAGTTTGATTAATTCGTATTGTTTCTTTTTCATCATTCTATACATAATGATCAAAGGAAAATTACATACTCTAAATTTAATCTTGAACCAAAAACGCAGTACAACTCGTGTTTACGACTCCAGGATTGACAATTAAATATTAAGATGTTTAATCGCTAATTAAAACTCTCAACAATCCCTTAAGCAAGCTAATAATTATAATAAATTATCACCAAAGTATTGTGGTCCTTACAAGGTGTTGCAAAAGATTGGTACTATGGAATACAAATTGGAGCTTCCTGCTTCATCTCGAGTGAACCCATATTTCCATGTTTCATGCTTAAATAAGGTTATAGGTGACAAACTTCTAGTTCAAAAAATATTTCCAGATTTCGATGAGGATGGAAAAATAATATTGGAACCTGAAGCGGTCACGAAAACAAGAACTCAACGGCTACGAAATCGAGCAATTTCATGGTATCTCATTAAGTGGAAGAACTTACCCACTGAAGATTCCACATAGGAGGATGAAAATTTTATACAAAAGCATCCAGATTTACTCAAGCGTTGAGGACAACACTTTGTTGAAGGAGAGGGGCATGTTAGGTCCCTATATTACTAGTTTAGTCCCTTATTTTTGTTAGTGTATCCCCCTTATTATTATTGTTGTACCCCTGTAGTCCCCATATTGTTATTATTGTTCCCCATAAAAGCCCACTATTGTTATTGTTGTGCCCTTACATTATCATTGTTAGGTCATGTTATGAAACTAGCTCCAAAAATAGAAGAAAAGAGAGATCAATGCCTTAGAAATAAGCCACTTCGAGGGGGAAACCTCCTTTACATTACATAAATGAACAATTATTGGATGATACAAATGACAAAGCGTCCTTCTATATATAGGATTCCATGGGGTCACAATATAATCCCAGCCAACCTAACCATAATAATGTAAGGGCACAATAATAACAATATGGGGGTTGCAAGGGTACAACAATAACAATAAAGGGGCTACACTAACACAAATAAGGGAATACACTAGTAATATAGGGACCTAACATGCCCCTCTCCTTCAAAAAAGTGTTGTTCTCAATGCTTGAGTAGCTCTGGATGCTTCTGTATAAAATTCTCATCCTCCCATGTAGAATCTTCAGTGGGTAAGTTCTTCCACTTGATGAGATACTCTGAAATTTATCTATTTCTTAGTTGTCGAGTTCTTATTTCCGTGACTGATTCAGGTCCCAATATGATTTTTCCTTGCTCATCAAGTTCTGGAAATATTGTTTGAACTGGAAGTTTGTCACCTATAACCTTCTCTAAGCATGAAACATGGAAAACTATATGCACTCCTGAAGAAGCAGGAAGCTCCAATTTGTATGCCATAGTACTAATCTTTTGCAACACGTTGTAAGGACCATAGTACTTTGGCGATAATTTATTATCCTTATTAGTTTGCTTGAGGGACATTTTTTGTATGGCTGTAGCCGTAAAAATACCCAGTATCTTACATCAAAACTTCTCTCGCTGTGATGTTGATATGCATGTTGTTTCATTCAATTTTGTACCAAATTTAGGTTATCCTTTAAGAGTTGGAGAACTTGTTGTTGATGCTTTATGTGATCTTCCACTACTAGAACCTTAGAATTTTCTCTTAAAGATGATGTGATGGACGGTGGATGATATCCATAAAGTGCTATAAATGGGGTCATTTTTTCTGCAGTATGGAAGGAAGTGTTATATCGCCATTCAGCCAGAGGTAACCACTTGACCCATTGTGTTTTTTTATCAGATAAAAAAAAATGAAGATATCCTTCCAAACATTTTTTCATTATCTCAGTTTGACCATCAGATTGAGAATCATAAGATGAGCTATGAGCTATTTTGGTACCCAAACAAGAAAATAATTTCGTCCAAAAATTTCCAGTTAAAATGGGATCTCTGTCACTTACAATAATCTTTGGGTTTGCATGTAGCTTTTGAATTGTTTCCATAAATGCAGTAGCAATTGTACTTGATTTAAATGGATGAGATAATGCACAAAAGTGAGCATACTTGGTAAGTCTATAAACTACCACCATCATGACACTCTTTTCTTCAGACTTGGGTAAACATGTGATAAAATCCATTGAAATCTCCTCCCAACGTTGAATTGGAATGGATAAAGGTTGTAGAAAACCTGGGGTCTTAATTGTCACAACTTTATTTTGTTGGAAAAAAAAACATTCCGCCACAAACTTTTGAATATCAGATTTAAGGCCATCCCAAAAAAATTATTTCTTCACCTTGTGGTAAGTTTTTAAAAATCCTGAGTGTCCTCCTAAAGGAGAAGTGTACAATTCCAAAATAATATCTTGTTTTAGTTGGGAATTCTTACAAAGATATAAGCAGTCTTTGTACCATAAGGAAACCTTTTTCCAACTAAATGTATTAGATGTACTAGGATCTTGCTGCAACTTTTGAATGAGTGTCCACACTTCTTTGTCCTTCTTCCACTCATCCCTTGCTTCGGTTATCCAATCTGGTTGGATAATAGAAATGGCACAAAGCAATGCTGCCACCTCTTCATCCTTTCTTGAGAGTGCATCTACAAAAACATTTAGCTTCCCTTTCTTGTAGATGATTTCAAATTCATAACCCAACATCTTTGTGACCCATTTTCATTGCTCTTCTAAAGATAGTCTTTGTTCCAAAAAGTATTTAAGACTATCATGATCAGTTTTTACCTTGAAGTGTCTTCTCATTAGTTAAGGTCGCCATTTCTTTAGTGCATGTATTATTTCCTTCTCATAAATATCTTTTTGTAAATACTTTCATAAGGTCGCCTTCTCATAAATATCTTTCTATAAATACTTTCCTTTCATTGGACGAATTTCAAAAGCAATGGGCCTTCATTCTTGCATTAAAATAGCACAAATTCCATTTCATGAGGCATCACATTCCACAGTAAAGGTTTTGTGAAGTCTAACATAGCTAAGACTGATGCTAAGCACATTTCCTCTTTGAGATGTTCAAAGGCCTGCCTTGTTTCAGGAATCCATGAAAATGCATCTTTCTTCAATAATGTTGTTAGAGGTGCTGCTATTCTCCCATAATTCTTAACAAACTTGCAATAATACCCTATTAACCTGAGAAATCCTTGCAACTACTTTATGGTTGTGGGGACATTCCATTCCTTAATGGCTTTAATTTTTTTAGGGCCTACCTTAACACCCTCGTGAGATACAATATGACCCAGATATTCCACCTCTTTTACTCCAAAGAAACATTTGGAGGTTTTTACATATAATAGTTTCTCCTCCAATAGTTTGAGCACCCTGTCAACATGTTGAACATGATCCTTACAAGACTTGTTGTAGAATAGTATATCATCAAAAAATACTAACAAACAATTTCTAAGGAAGGGTTTGAAAATGGAATTCATCAACCCTTGAAATGTAGAAGGTGCATTGGTAAGGCCAAAAGGCATGACCAAAAATTCATAATGACCCTCATGAGTTCGAAATGATGTTTTCAGAATATCTTCAGTCTTCACTCTAATTCGATGATATCCTTAATGAATATCCAACTTGGTAAAATAAATTCCATGTAATTCATCCAATAATTCATCAATCACCGGAATGGGAAATTTATGTTTAATAGTGAGCTTATTGAGCTCTTTATAATCTGGACACATGCGCCTTGATCCATCATTCTTGTGCACCAATTCTACTGGAGTAGAGAAATAACTTTGACTATGTTGAATTATACCGGCCTCTAAAAATTTTGCAATCATACATTCATTTTTTCTCTTGTGGACATAAGGATAACTATAAGACCTGATGTTTGGAGGAACACATCCTGGAATCAAATGAATAGCATGATCATGATCATGAATAGGTCGGAGTCCTTTGGGAGTTCAAACACCTTGGAATGATTGTTGAAGACTTTTTGGAGATCTGGAAAAATAGATGATTTTGATGTTGGAACTTCTAGCGAGCATAATTGTGCAATTACGCCTCGTTGTTCTTTCTTCAGAAGCTTTGTCATGACATTAGAGCTTATTATATTTCACGGCTTCCCTGTGATACCCCGTAATTCGACTTCCTTTCCTTCCGAAAAAAAATTCAAGAAACATTCTCGAAAATTAAAAGCTACCGTCCCCAAATATTGTAACCAATGTACTCCTAATACAACATCAGCACCTCCCATTGGAATGGAAAGCATTGGACTATTCAATACATATTCCCCCATGGTTAGATTGATATTATGGCATTTTCCAGAGAAATTTATAGTTCCTCCATTTACAACCATCACTTTACATTCTGGTGCTAGGTATAGGAAGAAATTCAATTCCTTGGCTACCTTACAATGAATAAAATTATGGGTACTGCCCAAATCAATCAACATTATTACCTTTTTCTTCTTGATATGTCCTTCTATCTTGAAAGTTTGAGGAGTGGTAATTCCTGCCAATGCATTACACAATATGGTCAAACTCATTTCTTCTTTCTCCAAGGTTGGTTACTGGTGTATATCCTCTTCTTTTGAAGTTTCTTGTTAATTTTCTTCTTCCTCTTCACAATCTATGTAAAATAATTTCTTCTCAGCACACTTATGACCTTTATTGTATTTTCTATCACAATTGTAGCAAGGCCCTTTTGCTCTTTTTTCTTCCAATTGTTGCGGTGTCAACCTTGTAGTTTGTGGAAGTCTAGGAGTAGCAACACTTCCATCTTTATAGATGTGAGTGGTAGGCTTCCTTGTCACCATAATTTTATGTTCATTTTTTCTTGCCAACCTGAATGCCTTCTCCAGTGAATCAGGTTCTCAAAGGCGAACCTCGTGTTGAATGTTATCCTTTAAGTCCCCATGAAGACATCAATCATGTGTTCCTCTGGAATATCAGTTACCCTTATATTCAATTTTTGGAAGTCCTCATTGTGTTCCACCACTGAACCCTTTTGTTTGAGAGTTATCAATTGGCTAAAGAAGGTGTTTCTCTTTGTCTCGTCATAATGTGTTATCATTTCCTCCGTAAAAATTGACCAAGTGACAATTTTTTTACAAAGCCGTCGATACCATACAAATGTATTTTGTTCTAAATATACCTTTTGTGTGTTTTGCACATTATTGAGATCAAAATTTGCTCCATCTGTAGTATCCATGTTACGGGATCCTTTCCATCAAACTTCCTCATATTGATCTTTGGAATATGGTGGGTCTTCCATCCAACATTCGATTTTATGAAATCACGATTAACATTTATTTTTTTCTCATCATGAGTTTCCTCTACTATCTTTTCGCCATTAGGAATCATTTCTTGTATCAACTTTGTCAAACCTGCCTTCAAACCTTCCATGTCTTCCTTCAAACCTTACATTTTTTCTTCCATGTCTTCCATGCCATTCTTCAAACCATCCATTTTAGCTTCCACGTCTTTCTTCAAAACTTCCATTTCATTTTTTGTCGCTCTTTGTGAGGGCGAAATTTGGTGCACTTTCTCTTGTAATTTAGATATATCATGTTGCACTTCTTCCTCTTCATGAGTCATAGTAGAGTATTATGAGGTATTAATGGCTATTAAATTATTTCTAGGGGGAATTTTAGAACCCAATTTCTATATCTATGCTTCAATATGCCCTTCGAAACACTTCAAATTGATTTTCCAAACAAGACTTATGCAATTCGAAGAAGAAAAAAATACACACTTTTTTCTTGATTTTGAGGAGCTCGAAATTTAAACTGAAGTATCTTTATAATTTAGAATCCCTAAGATTTTATCATCGGTCCTGTAGTAGCCCTCTAAATCTTCTTTCCAATGCCACAGGTCTGACATGATTTGGATTCTTCAAGGAAAAGTTATGACCAATCTCCTACAATGACCTAATTATGGACTAGTTCAGTAGAGCGAACTTGTACGGCGTGCCACGTGTGACTGTTTCCTCCTTTGGCTATAAAATTGATAAAACGGAAACTAAAGTTTGTGTACTTGTGGCTAATTTTTATATAATTCCAATCCAATGCTCAAAGAGAGAGTTATGATGATTTTCCCAAGGTCACCTCTTTTAGATGAAATTTGGGAGCCTGAAAAAACCCTAACTTCCACAGATCATATGTTCGTAAATATTGCGAACCAAAATCTCAAATTTTTACACGAAGATCCTCTGGATTTCGGCTTCACATGGTAAAATTTTCAGCTTCTGAACCTTTGTAGAAAAAAAATGTATAGCGAAAACACCACGATGACTCGTTTGAAGCAACGAAACCCTAGAATCCAAAGCTTTGATACCAAATGTTATGAAACCAGCTCCAAAAATAGAAGAAAGAGAGATCAACACCTTAGAAATAAGCCACTTTGAGGGGGAAACCTCCTTTACATTACATAAGGAACAATTCTTGGATGATACAAATGAATAAACCTCCTTCTATATATAGGATTCCATGGGGTCACAATATAAACCTAGCCGACCTAACCATAATAATGTAAGGGCATAATAATAACAATATGGGGGTTACAGGGGTACAACAATAACAATAAGGGGGCTACACTAACACAAATAAGGGACTACACTAGTAATATAGGGACCTAACAGGTCGACTAGGATTATAATGTGACCCCATGGACTCCTATATATAGAAAGGAGGTTTTTTCATTTGTATCATCCAAGAATTGTTCATTTATGTAATGTAAAGGAGGTTGCCCCCTCGAATTGGTTGATTTCTAAGGCATTAATCTCTCTTTTCTTCTGTTTTGGGAGTTGTTTTCATAACATATTCTAAGCATGAATGTGGGACTCAAACCAAAAGAACTAACCAGGGCTTCCCAAGGCTATACCACCTCACTCTCATCAATATAAATTAGCTTTACTGCAATCCTCACCGAATCACTAGTCCATAAACAAGCCTGGATGTCACCAAATCTCTCCACCTAAACCATGAGGAATTTTTCTGTCTCAACCCCTCCGCTTCACCGTGTATCCCACCACTACCAATCAAGGGAATCCTAGGGCTACAAGGTCTCAACCCTCTAGGATTTACCATGTACCCCAACCCAAGATTCCTAGGCTTAATCAAGGGTATCATCACTGAGCTTTACCATGTATCCTGACATTCACCTATCAAGGGATTCTTAGGCTCAATCAAGGTGTTCACGTCCAAGCTTTACCGTGTATCCCATCCTAAGATTCCTAGGCCTTGTAAATAATCCTGAGACCACCCCACTCAGCTTCAAGTCCATTCGGAAATCTAGCTCAACCAAACATGAAAACCACATCACACCATGGCTATCCAGAAATGGAAAGGCAAGGTTAAAGAACACTGTCACACCTGGAAAAACCCATGTCAATGACGTCAAGAGAACCAAGAACACACATGCATAATCATGCATGCCAAATGTAGCAAGGAAATCATACATGCAAATCAATACCTGCAATTAAATATGTTGTAGTTGTTTGATCCTTCTCTTCCTTACTTGAACTTTGATTCCTCTTTGCCTTCTTTGCCTTTCTTGATCTAGAGCTAAAATATTGCAAGAAAACTTTAAGTGCCCAAGAGTGTGAGAGAGAGAGCTCCAAAACTGAACAAACCAAAAGTATCAAACAATCCTCAGAAGCATTTTTATCAATGTGGCCTTTATTTCCTTCATTTTCCATTATTTTTCCTTTATTTTCCTCCTCACATGCAACATGTGACCTTTCACCTTCCTTTTCTCCTAATTTCCATTATTTTCATTAATAAATTGACAATTACCATGATTTTTCCTTTCCAAATTCCTTTTTCATTGCCTTTGCCAATTTTCTTAGCCATACTAAACCAAATGAACACCTTCACTAGGATGTTTTTTCCCAACATTCAGCTTGGAATAAGTTTCCCTTAATATATGGTTATTATTTTGCCTTTATTAACTTTTATTACATGGAATTTTCACCAGAGATGTTACAGAACCATCCCCCTTGGGTGAACACAGTCCTTGGTGTTCAATGACACTTATAACCAACAAGACTGCTAAAGGAAGAACATACTTCCCATGGAGATATATAACTTAGCTCATTACATTATTTACAATAATCAACCTGCTAAGAAGCAAACTAACATGAAAACCAAAATGACATGACACCATACCACTTATTGGAAATTTATAACATATCTCATGGTTGTATTTACATCCATATACATATGTGCATATACCAAATATCACATCAAAACATATACCAAAGACATATACCAAAACACATGCCAAAACATTCACTCAACCAACGAATAGAGAAGGATACATAGCCTGCATTTGATCTGCCATCTCCCGTGTAGCTTCATCGGGCCCAAAGTTCTTCCACTACACTTTGACCTGCTCGATTGCTCGGTTCCAGAACATGAACATATTTCTCTGCAATATACATTGTGGTACTAGCTAGAATTCTCTTTCGGGCTCCACCTACAATGCAAACCAGTCAATCACATGAGAAACATATTTAACATGATTCTTAAGCAATGATATATGGAAAACATCATGGAATTTCACTATCGGAGGCAGTGCAAGTCGATAGGCTACTCACCCAATCCTTTTAACAATCCTGAAAGGTCTAAAAAACCGCGGATCCAGATTGGCACACGATCCAAACTATAAGGAAATCTTCTTTGGCTTGACACACAAATACACCTATTCCCCAACCTGAAACTCCTTAAACAACATGTTCCAATCTGCATAACTTTTCTGCCTATCTTGTGTTGCCTTTATATTCTTCTTGATCGCCTGCATTTCCTATTCCATTTTTGCTAACATGTTTGTTCCAATCAATACCCTCTTCACTAGATCATTCCAACTGATGGGAGTATTACAACTCCGCCCATACAATGCCTCAAACAGAAGTCTCATCCTCAGTGACTCCTGGTAACCATTGTTGTATGAAAACTCGACCAACAGAAAGTACTCCTCTCATATCCTCTATTGATGCATCACATACACCCTCAACATGTCCTCCAATGTCCTATTTGTTAGCCTCTCTCACAAAAACAATAATAAATCCAAACATAAATTAATTAATTAAATATTCCAAGTTAGGAATATGTGCCTAACTCTTGGGTTTCTCCTCAAATATTGGAGTTTATTTAGTAACTCCTATCTTGGTGGGTTTTTGGTGAGAAATTATCTCAACCAAAGGAGTCTAAGATAGCACGAACTATCTTAAGACATTGTCTCTCATCTATTTAAATTGTAACTCTAAATTCTTTTAATAAGAGAGAATAGGTGAGGAAGCCATGAGGCTTCAGTCCTTTCCACCAATATTTTGTGTATGATTTTTATGTGTGGTTTTTTTGCAATTTGTTTTTAAGTTAATTTCATTTCTAATATGTGGTATCAGAGCTTTAGGGAAGGGTTGAAACTATCCTATGGATGAGGTTTTGTGATTGATCCTACTTGTAGAGGATTTAAACCTGTTGTATGCAATTGTCGCAACAACGGTGTCTTTATATTTTTTCAACTGGTGTTGAAGCCTGTGTGAGATCTGACTAATCCGCACCGATTTTTGGTTGTCGGCAGTGAATTTGATGTATTGCACGCAGTATTGATATGAACAGATCTGTTATGAGCTTTTGAGTATAGGACTGCGTTGATGAAAAATCATGTGGATATGTGTGAGAGGAGAACTGTTAATTTTGCAACACTTTGTAAAGTGGTCGTCGGCTCCGAGTTAGGAGTTTACAAGTTTGAGTCATGGGGACTGCATTTTTGGAATTGTGAGAATCCTAGCCATGAAGGCTATGAGAAAGTCTCAGCAAACCTATGATGGAGAAAAACAATGTTAGGATTGAAGAGAGCGTGCATGAAAATAGAAAGAGAGTGTGCAGTTAAACGATACAATCTTCATTTGCTAAGACTATCTATGCAGGCCACCGAAGCTCATTAGCATATCAGATCATTCGCAGTGAAATATTTATTTACCTAGCTACAGGCCCACCGAACTTGATCTACATCTCAATAATTTTATGGTACTCTTCTAGTGGAAAACACTCTCGAGCTTGGTGCAGCTGCCAGGGGACGCAACTGCGTCCATATTATGACTGAATGTGGCCCATATTATCACTATGTTCAAAAAATAAAATAAAAAATAGTGGGGACTTCTTCCATTCCTTCCAGATCGATGGACCTTAGTTGTATGCAACCGAGTAAGAAACTCAAATGTAGTAAGGACTTCGGTATCATGTAAGTTGATTTTGAATAGATCATAATATTGTAATCATATGTGGCAATTTTTTCATATATTCTACTAGACCTCTCCAGACTCCATGTGATCAGCAAGCGCCCTGAATATGGATTGCTGAGTTTTCTGATGGGTCGTTGTTCCTTGATTTCAAAAGACTGGGATTGTTTAAGACTGCTTATACTACATGCATGACATATCTATTGTTAGAGAGGAAGAGCGAAGACTTGTTGGTGTCGTATGTGGAGGAGATGTGCGTTGGAGCACTGTTGTTTCTAAAGATGCGTGCAATGCTTCAATACAGAAAGATCGTTGTTGAAGAACCTTGCTCTGAATTCTGAATGCTGAAGTGGGTTTGACATCAATGTCAATTTAGACTTGTAGCGTTCATCATTAGAGCACGCCCACCAAATTTTGATTCTCATTTAGATGCTCTCTCATGACTAGATCCATGCATTGCAGAAGATTTGGGAGGATTTGCGTCACAGAATTTTGGCTTATGAAGGTAGTTACTTCACCTTGGGTTTTTTGAAGGTGTGATACTACAATATTGCACTATTCCGAGACTTTATTATACTTCCTTTCAAGACATTTTTGGTTAAGTCGTGAAACAACAAAGGTGAAGCTCGATTTTACAAACAGAGGTATGCCTTGAAGTATTTTCAAAATTGAGAATTATTATTAAGTAGTCCTGAATATGATAAAGTTCAACAGCCCAAACTCTGTAGCAAAATATTGAAGATAAAGAGCCACTTCCTTATGTCCAGGCAACCTTCTGCGGTATAATTCCCTCTTGGTTTAATTCTCGGGCAGCTACCAACCTAGTTGGTCCTGCTCTTATCACAAACACTCTATAGACTCTGTTGGGTTCATCGTGAGCCATTATTTAACTGATTTTCTTGATGAGATTTGGCAGCAATGTTTGAATTTGTTTTCCTTACAAGGTGCAATGCGAGAGAGACCGATTGGGTAACAGGTATAATTAAATTTTAGGGAACTTTAAATGGTTAAGCGTTTTGATTTTGTGGAGGAGTCAACACTGTGGGCTATGCGTGGAACCAAATGATGTGAGGTTTGCATAAAAAGTATATCTTGGAGAGGTTTTTGAAAATACATCATATGCCGGAATACTTATGCATAAAAGCAATGTGTTTTTAGGAGGACGTAGTCGCGTTGGCAGCATTGTGAAGAGGACGCAAGATTAACGAATTGCTAAAAGCGGTGTTTTCAAGAGGACGCATTGCAAAAATACCAGCGTGGAGAGCATGGATAATTGCCTTAAAAATTGTCGTATCTCAAACGATGGTGCTCTTAATTAAAATCTCAAATTATGGTGCATAATTCATTACATATATGGCTTTATGTTTTGAATGACAAATTCACTTCCTTTTAAACGTGACTTCCTAAAAAAAATATATTGGAGTTTTAAAAGGAATTAAAAAAAGAAAAAAGAAGAGTAAAGGTAATGGAAAAGTAAGTTTTCATATTTTGGGAGTGAGAAGTGAGTGGAGTGATATGTGTTTTTGGGTTAATTTTTTTATAATGGAGGGATAAGGTTTAATAGTTTTAAACTAAAGTTTTTTTTTTTTTGGAGGGTATAATAAGGTGTATTAACAGTTTACTTTTGGAGTATTTGTAATGTTTTTTGGAGTGATAAGATAATGGAAAGGTGATTTTGTTTATGAACCTTTTTGGAGTTATAAGGGGTGAATGAATTTTTTTAATTTTGAGTGATAAGGTGATAATTTTTTGGAGTGATAAGTTGTTTTTTGTAATTTGGAAAGATAAGGTGTGTTTCCATTTGTATTTGGAGAGATAAGGTGATTTTGGAGAGATAAGTGTTTTGTATTTGGAGTGATATGTGGAATTTTTTAGAGCAATTCATTTTTGTAATTCAAAGTATTGTTTTACTTTGAGAGAGATTGTGTCATTGTCCATTCATTTTTTGAAGATAAGTTGCATCAAAGGGTTTCCAGCTTGCCATTTTCATTACTTGAAAGTGGTCAGTTTTTATGTACTCCAAAGTTTAATAAAGATATCAATTTTTTGGTGTTGATGTGTCCTAGATCCGCTCGAAATTGAATAAGGGGATCTTAGGTACACCATGTGTGTTTGTGATGGCGCATGTTTTTTATGGCTTCATGTTGTTGCTTTATTATTTGTGTCTAGTTGTGACACATCAATGATTTCATATCACATACATAGAGTTCAATATCAGCAAGCACAACACATGTAACGAAATAGCTGCAAGGCAGGAAAATTAAACTCAACACATGCATTTGCGCCACTCCAACAAACAATCAAAGTTGTCATCATCAACATTACATCAACAAGCAAATTCACTCAATACAATCAAGTTCATGAATCTGGAAACTCCAGCGTTTTCAAAGCAAAGTCTACATCAGCGTTCTTGCAAATCCATTTAAGAACTTGTAATCAAATTCATTGTTTTAAGTGAATCATTAAAAATTCATTGTTAATGAATTTTTAAGAGGACGAGGGAATTTACTATTTTAAGTGAATCATTAAACTCATTGTAAGCTTTCTTGGGTGCATTTTCGACAATGTTCGACACCCTTCCTTTAAGCAAAATCAAGTGAATAAACGAGTTTTTAACTCTAAATCAAACAAGCAAAAAGTTTACATCTCCTGCAAGCAAGTGTGAGTATTCATTCAAGCAACTTGCGTCCAGACAGTACAAAGTTCAAACCTTCAAGCGAGCCAGCGTGAAGTTCATTGCAGCAACCATCAAAGTAATCAAACAAGTTGAGATCGACATCAAGCGAGCGTGGCTATTCATTCAAGTGAGTGTGAAGTCATCAAGTATGTCAAGTGAGCGTTCAAGCAAATGCGATCGCCATCAAGCGAGCATGAATTCCAGAGTTTAAGCAAGAAATTTCTGCAACTCTAGCAAGTGCACTCAGCAACAAATCAAGCGAGTGTGCCATTCAAGCCACATAGCAAGTGAGCCTGTCATTCAAGTACTGAAATAGAGTGAAACAATTCAAAGCACGACATCTCCGACAAGAGAGCTTGATTTCAAGTGAGCAAGTTCAAATGGTGTAACATATTCAGTTGTTAAACATTCTTCACAGTTTGATCATCTCCATTGATGAAGACATGGTGCAATTAAGCAAAGAAACTCTTGCTAATCTTTCACGGCATCTACAACAAACACAAGAAACCATTGTGTTTCTTCAACTAGAGTCGCAACTTCAAAGGATTGAATTGCAAGAAAAGCGTGATACTTTCAAGTTTTTGAACCATCCAAATGATAAGTCATTAATCTAAACAACTTCAAGTGTCGAAGTTTTTCCAGTTCCAATTTCTTCCAACACCATCATCAAGCCATTGGAAGAAAAGTCATTAATCTAAACAACTTCAAGTGTCGAAGTTTTTCCAGTTCCAATTTCTTCCAACACCATCATCAAGCCATTGGAAGAAATTCAAAATAACAAGAATCAAAGAGGCTTAGGATATGTCAACAATGACACCAACCTGCATATCCCAGATTATTCCAAGCCAATTAAGTTCGTCAGTGCAGGATTTCTTGCACAACTCACCTCAGCAGGTTCCGAGAAAGTTGTAGACAACCAGAAATGCACGCAACCCAAAGTTGCAGCCAAACAGAATTGCACGCAACCTGAAGTTGAAGTCCAACCGAAATGTTCACATTGTCAAAGAACCGGTCATATAGAAGATCATTGTTTTGATCTCCATCCTTGTCGCCATTTTGGCAAGCCCAATCATTCCTCAGAGAAATGTCGCAGCCAACAACAATCAGCCAGATTGAAGATACATTATGAATGGATCGATCCTTGGAAATGGTCATCCACAATCAAAAGATTGTCTCAGTTCTACAACCGAATACAATCACACATAATGCATCCAACCGTGAAAAGATAATGGTACTCTCATGCAGTTGAACGAGGGAGTACACCAGTGTAACACTCCTACACCTGAAGGGGGGGGTTCAGGAATACTTTCCAAGAGAATTGTCTCTCCTTTCAGTTGCCAAAAGGGGGGAAATTTCAATGACATTGACAGTGGTTGTCAGACTGAAAGTCTCGACAAAACCAACAAAAGAAACCAGTGGGCATCTTCAACAGCCAGTGAGCATCAACAAATTTTTCAGTGGGCAATCGATAGCAAAGAAGCAGTGAACAGTTTTCAGCACAACAAAAGCAACAGTGAGTTGTTTTTGACATCATCAGCCAGTGGGCTTTGAACAAATTTTGTCAGTGGACAATGGATGTTGATTTCATGCAAAGGATAGATGGATCCTTTTGCAACTTGGCACTTGATGGAGTTTTCAAGTAAAATTCAGAGATGAATCAGACATACAACTGACTCATGGTCTCTTCAGATTGCAGTTTTTCAGCATCCAGCTTTGGCGGTTTTTCAGGCAATTTTTTTTAGGATAAACATGAGAACTTGGAAGATGGTTCCTTGTTCTTATTTTGGATTTATCATTGAAGGGGGGAATGTTAGCCTCTCTCACAAAAACAATAATAAATCCAAACGTAAATTAATTAATTAAATATTCCAAGTTAGGAATATGTGCCTAACTCTTGGGTTGTTCCTCAAATATTGGAGTTTGTTTAGTAACTCCTATCTTGGTGGATTTTTGAAAAGACGTCATATGCTGGGATACTTATGCATAAAAGGAATGTGTTGCTGGGAGGATGTAGTCACATTGGCAGCATTGTGAAGAGGACGCAGGATTAACAAATTGCTAAAAGTGGCGTTTTCAACAGGACGCATTGCAAAAATACCAGCGTGGAGAGCATGGATAATTGCCTTAAAAATTGTCATATCTCAAACGATGGTGCTCTTAATTCAAATCTCAAATGATGGTGCATAATTAATTACATATATGGCTTTATTTTTTGAATGATAAATTCACTTCCTTTTAAACGTGACTTCCTAAAAAAAAAAATTGGAGTTTTAAAAGGAATTAAAAAAAGAAAAAAGAAGAGTAAAGGTAATGGAAAAGTAAGTTTTCATATTTTGGGAGTGAGAAGTGAGTGGAGTGATATGTGTTTTTGGGTTAATTTTCTAGAATGGAGGGATAAGGTTTAATAGTTTTAAACTAAAGTTTTTTTTTTTTGGAGGGTATAATAAGGTGTATTAACATTTTACTTTTGGAGTATTTGTAATGTTTTTTGGAGTGATAAGATAATGGAAAGGTGATTTTGTTTATGAACCTTTTCGGAGTTATAAGGGGTGAATGATTTTTTTTTAATTTTGAGTGATAAGGTGTTATTTTTTGGAGTGATAAGTTGTCTTTTGTAATTTGGAAAGATAAGGTGTGTTTCCATTTGTATTTGGAGAGATAAGGTGATTTTGGAGAGATAAGTGTTTTGTGTTTGGAATGATATGTGGAATTTTTTAGAGAAATTCTTTGTTGTAATTCAAAGTATTGTTTTACTTTGAGAGAGATTGTGTCATTGTCCATTTATTTTTTGAAGACAAGTTGCATCAAAGGGCTTCCATCTTGCCATTTTCATTACTTGAAAGTGGTCATTTTTTATGTACTCCAAATTTTAATAAAGATATCATTTTTTGGTGTTGATGTGTCCTAGATCCGCCCAAAATTGAATAAGGGGATCTTAGGTACACCATGTGTGTTTGTGATGGCACATGTATTTTATGGCTTCATGTTGTTTCTTTTTTATTTGTGTCTAGTTTTGACACATCAATTATTTCATATCACATACATAAAGTTCAATATCAGCAAGCACAACACATGTAACGAAATAGCAGCAAGGCAGGAAAACTAAACTCAACACATGCATTTGCGCCACTCCATCAAAGTTGTCAATATCAGAATTACATCAACAAGTAAATTCACTCAATACAATCAAGTTCATGAATATGGAAACTCCATCGTTTTCAAAGCAAAGTCTACATCAGCGTTCTTGCAAATCCATTTAAGAACTTGTAATCAAATTCATTGTTTTAAGCGAATCATTAAAAATTCATTGTTAATGAATTTTTAAGAGGACAAGGGAATTTATTGTTTTAGGTGAATCATTAAACTCATTGTAAGCTTTCTTGGGTGCATTTTCGACAGTGTTCGACACCCTTCCTTTAAGCAAAATCAAGTGAATGCACGATTTTTTAACTCTAAATCAAGCAAGCAACAAGTTCACATGTCCTGCAAGCGAGCGTGAGTATTCATTCAAGAAATGTGCATCCAGACAGTACAAAGTTCAAACCTTCAATCGAGCCAGCGTGAAGTTCATTGTAGCAACCATCAGAGCAACCAAACAAGTTAAAACAATCAAGCAAGTTGAGATCGACATCAAGTAAGTGTGGCTATTCATTCAAGTGAGCATGAAGTCATCAAGTAAGTCAAGTGAGCGTTCAAGAAAACGCGATCGTAATCAAGCGAGCGTGAATTCCAGAGTTTAAGCAAGAAAATTCTGCAACTCTAGCAAGTTCAATCAGCAACACATCAAGCGAGTGTGCCATTCAAGCCACATAGAAAATGAGCCTGTCATTCAAGTACCGAAATTGAGTGAAACAGTTCAAAGCATGACATCTCCGAAAAGAGAGCCTGATTTCAAGTGAGCAAGTTCAAATGGTGCAACATATTCAGTTTTTAAACATTCTTCACAGTTTGATCATCTCCATTGATGAAGACATGGTGCAAGTCAGCAAAGAAACTCTTGCTGATCTTTCACAGCATCTACAACAAACACAAGAAACCATTGTGTTTCTTCAACTAGAGTCGCAACTTCAAAGGATTGAATTGCAAGAAAAGCATGATACTTTCAAGTT